>CM031234.1:749095750-749500546 GCA_018340775.1 Taxus wallichiana var. yunnanensis
ACGTATGAGGTTTGAGCAAACAATAGTTAAAATTCAAAACTTAGTCTCCAAGATCTCCACACAGGAACAACAGAGAAATCCACGCATTTTCCAAAACAGTCCACATAGCAAGGGGGAAAAGGAATTAGTTTTAGCGCCCAAGGAGTAAACAAAATAGATAAAACTTGCATTTAAAACTCAAGGACCACGTGGGGTAAAGAAAAAAAAAATAGAAACCACTATAAGCTTCTCCATGCATTTTTCAGAACAGTCCAAAGGAAAAAACATGTTTTTCTCCTCCCACGCATTGGGACAGCATAAAGTTTGAGGAACAACAGTTAAAAGACAAGGATCTCCATGCATTGGTTGGTGCAAAGAAAAGGGAAAAGCTAGACAAACCACACAAACCACATAACAGTCCACGCATTCCCCAAGAAGTCTCCACGCAAGGATAGGAAAGCTCTCCACGCATTGGTTTATGCACAAAGTTTAAAAGATCAAAACTTCACCACACAACCAAAGAATTAGTTTCAAAAATCTCCATCAACAAACAAGAAGCCATGCATTCTCCAAGTGTATCAACTCATTTGCAGGAAGATTAAGCAAGTATACTCACGCATCGATCAGAATATCGCAAGGAAGAAGTAAATCTCAAAGTACACGGTCATTAAAATCAGGTGATTTTCACACATACCAAGGAGAATTTTCTCCGGAAAATTAAATTAAAAAATCGGGATATTAAAATCGGGTGATTTTGTTTATTTTAAATAAAAAAAATAAATAAATTATTGTCACCGGAATAAAAAATTGTAACCGGATCGATTATTATTATTATTATTATTTTAAAATAATAATAATAATAATAATATAATAAAATAGTCATATTTTTTCTTGCATTAATGGGGTTTCGAGAGACTGAGACCCACCCCATTTGCATTGTTTTGCATGCCTGAGTCATTTTTCTATAAAATTCATAATGGCCGAAAAATCTAATAAATCTACAGGAAGATCGAGGAAGCTAATGGAGAAATCGAATAAATCCAGTGCTCAAGTATGAATTCCAAGGAATCATCCCTCCCAATTCCATCAAGTCAACATATGACAATATCACTCGATACAAATCTGGGTCACATCAATGTGCAACAATTTTACGATCGGGTGAAAGCTGAAGGCAAAACCATATTCTCATATAGGCTTTACCATAGTGGTCTACCCCAAGCAACAACATTTCCTATCTCGTGTGGTGTTTCCAGAGCTGGTTATCACTTGTGCGAGCATTATGATCCCGAGAGAGGAATTTTTAAAGATAATCATGAGCCTTTCCTCTTAATCACACCAGAGCACATTGAGGAATTGCTCAACATACTTGACTTCCCTGAGAATGCGGATATCACTCGACATTCAACACAAGAATTTTGGGATGAAGAACCCCTCAGGTGGAGCAAGATGGTTAATAACAATTGGTTAGTGACCAAGAGGCCTCGAATTGACCGGCTTCCTAAAGAATTGTACCGCATTGAGTTCATGGAAGAAATCGGGGACATGATTACTCTCCTAGTCAAGTTTTTGGTTTACCCTCTGCCAAGATTTTCCACCCATGGATGTATCAGTTTATCTGTATCATCCTTGCCAAGAGAGAGTTTGTGGATTGGGCCACCATCATCAGTGATACCCTTCACAAACAATTGATCAAAGTAAAGATGACTGGATGCTTCTACATGACATCGTATCTGACTTACGCAGTGGCAAGAAGAAAGCTATTTTGGGACTCGAAACAAGAGGAGTCATGGGTCCATCAAATAGTGTCTTCCATTACTATCCATGCAACTAAGTTTCAAAAATAGCTCTCACCATTTCAGAAGAGTTCAATGATGCATTCACCTTCCGTGATTCGAACCTAAATCGAATACAGAGGAAAGATTTTCTAAAGAAGCCATGGATGTCATTTCCCAATGGGGAACCTGGTTTATTCAATTCTCATCCTTTTCCTACATTCACGTAAGTGGCTTTACGGGTACTCCATGGAAACTTCCTAAGTACATCAGTGACAAATGGGCATTGATGGAGCTTGCGCGATAACTATTCCAAGTTCATTGTCTTCTCAGTGACAAGCATCGCTCAGAATTCATTTCCCAATCCAAATCGGGAATACCAATGTCCAAATCTCTTCAGTGCACAACTCATGGAAAAAGAGTTTTCCCTCATCACAATTCATCCATATGTGAAGAGATCCCAGTTTGATATCAATGGATATATGCAGAAGATTCTTGGAGCAAAAGTATCAACATAACCCTACCATGGAAGATTTTGGGCTGCCTGTTTAGACGAGCATGAAGTAAGAAGATGAGAGTTTTCTCACCTAACCCTTGCTCAGATCAAGGCCTTTCACATCAAGAACCCTCCAGATTCATTCGTAAATGATGATGAAGATGTTATTGATCCTTCATATGATGCAGTTTTTTTTACCCCATTGCCACAAATTGATTGGACCAAAAGAGATGAATTTTCTCTTGATAGCAAGAATCAACCGATCCTTGAAAGAAGCATATCTTGGTACGAAAGAGAACTTGCCAAATTACAATCAATTCAAGATCATACTTCAGGATCACAAAAATTCCAACTCGAGGAGGTCTCCATTCAACCAAAGCCCCTTCTCAATCGACCTCCGCCATCCAATCATACGCAACAAGCAAGAAAGGAGTGGTTGCCAAAATCCACTTCACCGAATAATGTGTCACGAGGAGAAAAATCTAAGGGTCCTAGCCCTAGTGAAGGAAGAGAGCATGTATCGGGATTTTCTACTTCAAGTAGAGATTCTTCTACTCACATTGTTAATAGTTCTCAGAAGCTCATGACAAATGATCCTCAGCCATGCCTTGCACAAGCATCCACTCAGGTGCAGGTAGTCCAAATATCGAACACTTCGGAACCTACAGTTCACGAAGAGATTTCCCAAAATCTCCCAAATGATCAGGAGGTGGATATCGAGGTTATTTCTCCTGAAATCAAGGTCGTGGAAAGGATTCTTGTAGAATCTCATGATGTCGAGAACAATGAGAATGTTGCTTCGAGCTCCAATTTTGTATGCAAAAATAGTGAATGATACTCCTTTCTGGGTTGATTGTGAAGTCAAGAAAAGGAAGAGGGTTGTCAAGGCAATTGACATTGATTTTGATGCCCTTTTCAAACTTTCAAATGATGTCATTCCCAAGAAGCCTAAAGTGCTTTCTCAATAATGGTGGATAGTGACGGAAATAGATTTGTGGATCTTTCCATCCCACAAGTTGACAAGGAGCGTGATGATGCCATGACATTTGCTGATTATGAAGTTTCCAGACTTGGACTTGGGAGGTCCACATTGGAAAGTGACATGGTGATGGCTCGAGATTCAATTGATATCATGCTAAAGAGACTTGAGAAATATAAGTCTCAAAACTCTCAGCTCAAGGTTGAAAAGAATCAATTGGTGGAATATGTTCAACATCTGATAAATCCCATATCATCCACTTTCCCAGTACCATGCAATGGGCTGCCCTGATGAAGAAACTCTCAATTTATCAAAAGAAATAAACACATTGGGCCATGTCACTAAAACTTGGCTTTCAGAGATTCTCATTTTAGGCCAAGAGATGATCAAAACAACGGTTAAGCTCCATGAAGATGTTAGTGCGTATCTTGATCCAATTCTTTCTTTCAAGGAAACTTTTGTTTCTAACATATCAAATTTGGATGAGATATTGCCCAGTCTACAGAGATGATGAGTATGGAATCCTCAGTTTTAGCCATTGAAGGAATTCTCAAATTTGAACATCGAGGGACATGTTTTCTTTGGTGTCTGCATCTCAAATCAAGGAAGATGCTTCTCGAGGATTCTATGATCCATTATGAGAGCGTATGTAATGAAGCCTTCACTTCACTCACCTTGATTCAAGAATTCATAGCTGAGATCCCTTGCAACCTCGTAAATGAGCATAATCAAAGGTGTTCATCGGAACATGTGGAAGAGCAATTTTCACAATTGTTTAAGGACATGTATACTCCCGCCAATAATTTCTCTTCATCTTCAATGGAGTGTTGCATCAAATTAAAGAACTTGTTTGAGAATGCTCAATCAAAGATGGTTAATCTAAATGATATGCCAAGTAGGATTTTGGAATTGCAAGTATTTTGTGAGGCTATTCTTCGACCAAATGAACCTCCAGAAGAAGAAAATATGTTTGAAACATTGGGAAGGTTCAGATCCTTTCAATTGGCGAAAGCAGCAGATCCTAATTTCACCGATGGTTCAAGAGATAGTTTTCTTGGTATCTAACGAAGTGGGAGAGTCCATTTCTCATACATTTGAGATAGGCGGACCCCATTTCAATGGATAAGGCACTGGTTATTATTGTATGTTTTAAAAGTGGGATTTTAAGAAAAGGATGTTGTTATTGAGTTTGCTTTGAAAAAGTGGATGACTTAAGTGATTTCTATTTTTAGTTACTTTTAATAAAGTTGGTTGAAAAAGTCAAAGGTCACTTAAGTGCCCTATTTAATGTTCATGTAAAACCCTAACTACTTTGTAACCAACTTTTGGGTTATAAAAGGAAGTGAGGGGCTCATTTGTAAAGGGTGACTTTGAGAGAGGAGAAGAAAATACTTTTGTGTGCAAGCTTTGTTTCAGAAGAAACTTTGTGTTCTTTTGTGAAGACATTTTGGAGTTAATGAAATAAAACTTTGTGTCTCATTCATTGTCTCTTGTAACATTTGATGTTCTTATGTTCATTAGATGTTAGATGTTTAAATCTTGCATGCAAATATTGTCTTTGATCTTATTGTCAACATTATTAAGTTGTTGTTCTTGTTCACAGTGATCAAGCTCTGCTATTTACTTGCTCATGTGTGTTCCCTTTACTCATTCTTGTTTAACTGATGCAAACTCTGTTTTATTTGTGTTAGTTATTTATTGTTCTTCTCCATGCAATATTAGGCTCTGATTTTACCTAACTCTTGCATGTTCCTTCCATTCATTCCTTTCCATTTGTTCATACGATTTTTGTATAGGTGTAAATACATTTCATTCCATCCTTCATCCTTCATTCCTTTTGCTGTCATTGATGTTCCAATGATAACACATCCCAATGCCACCAATATTTGACCCTTTTGATGTCATCATGTCTAGTACATTTTTTCAAACTTGAAAGATCTATGCAAGGCTTATCCCAAAAGATTAAGAGCCATAGGTTTGTGATATGAGCCATTACCGTTTAGAAATTTGTTGTCCCATAAAATCAAAAACCTCCGTAAGCTCCTTGTGAGTCAACAACAACAAAATCAAAATTCTCCCAAAAATTCTTTTTTTATTCCTTCAAAGTTTGTCTTCATTTTAGTTTCTTGCACTAATAGAATGTTAGGTCTATCAGATCTTCGAATCTCTTTAAGCATCCTTTTTGAGGACCTCCATTAAGTCCTCTCTCGACATTCCAAGATAAAATATTCATCTAAAAAAAAATTGGGAAGCGTTTGCTACTGATGGCCCAATTGACTTTGAGTCCCATCTGTAATCTCTTTCTCAGTCTCTTTCTTTCTTAGTTCCTTTTTTGAAGGTCCGCTTTTTTACTATTTTCTCCAATATTTTCCACCCTCTTAGCAGATGATCTAGTGATCCTTGATGTAGAGGCTTCCCAATTCCCAATTTTCTTCTTTTTATCACTATATAAAGCTTCAGGAACCTCTTCAAACCCTTTCATTCTCCTTTTTTAAAAACTTCAATGAAGCCATTATTCAAATCATTTTCATAGTCAATGAGAATATTTAATGAGGTCAGGAATAATCTCCCCTTCCTCCTTTCCACAAATCTTCCTTCTCGCTATGAAGTTATTGATTTGGTGTTGGATGAAATCTTTTCAATCAACGGAGATCGAAGAGGATTTTCCTCATTCATGCATTCATCCAGCTCCTTGTATTCTTCATCTTCGTCTAGGTCTTCTAAAATGGATTCTAATAAGTCCTTTGTTTCGAACTAAGATTTTGTATCCCATCCTTTTGAAGTCAGTGGAAGGTTCTCGCTATGTATCTGTTCCTTATGCTGATCTTGAGAAGAAATATTTTGTTGATCACTAGTTGAATCCTCCATCTTCTCATGATCTGATACTATTAGGTTAATATAAACCCTTTCATTATCTTCATCCACTTCTATGTTCACTTTACAGCCTTTGAAGATCCATATCTTTTCCTTGTCTTTTCATTCGATCATCTTCTTCCCCCTTTTACTAAGAGATTTTTGGTCTCCAAAGCTTTCTACGACTAGAGGTTGCCTTGCCTTATAGGGGTTTTCTAAGCCCTTTTTTTTTTTTTTTATATTTCATATCTAGAGAATTAGAGATTTTTACCTATCTCCTTATCATTTTGATGTTGAGTTTGTAGCTTCTTTGGTTGAGGTGATTTTTCCCTTATTTTTTGTCCCCCTGGGAGATATTTTCCACTGAAACCTCTAATCCACTTATTTTCTTTTTCCTTAGGCTTATTTTCCTTCTCCCTAATAGATCTCCGCATTTCTCATTCTTTTGCCTTTTTTTTTGTAGGACATTTCCTAGTGAAATGTCCTAACTTATAGCATTTTTGCACATTAATTGAAAAGTTTCATATTCTATTGCCTATTGCCATGTACCAAACTTAGATTGAAGAATGATGTAATCAGGGTAGTTCTTTCTCCATTTTAGAATAAATGCAAAATCTAGCAAAGGCTAGTATGAATTTGTTTTTAGTAGGCCCATCTAAAATGACTAGAGATATGATCGACCTTGCAATATGAAGAAATATATCATCATCCTAGTAATGCAGGGGTAGTCCAGGAAGCCTACACCAAATAGGAATAGTGTGAATATTTTTAGTATTAGGGTTAAAACATGGGTACCATATTTTTATGAAAATCCCCATGTTATCTAGACACCGTGGTCCACCCACAATACTCGCTTCTAGATCTCGTCTCATGGATTGAACTGGAAAGGAAAAACCTTTAGACATGGTTGTAATAGAAAAATATCCTTTTGGTTTCTAGTGAAACAAGGCCCACTTTCTGATGACATCAATGTTGGGTCTATCACCCAAGAACTTACCAATAAGGGCAGGATTTTTTTTCCCCATTGCATGATGTAGACATCCATCAGGCACATGGATGTGAGTCACACCCTCCTTGTACTTTGTGCTCTTGAATAAAGATTGATTGTAAAAAGTTGTAGGAGACTGTGGACCCACCTATTTGTCAGGAGGTACCTTAAAAATGTATGCCCAAGAGCCATATTCGATACCAATACTTTTGGTTATTTCTGTTTGAAGAGGTGGTGATACATTAGAATATTTATCACATGTTAACAAACATTCTCAGAAATAGTGTTGCAAAACATATACTCTCAAAACCCTCACTCACTCCCGCCCATCACTTTCTCGTATTTTGAGTATTATGAAGGGATAAGAATTAAACTAATAAGACAACCATATTTTAATCCTAGAAACCCCAATTTGAGGAAAACCAGTTAAGAAGGACAATTTCTCTTTCTTCCCACTTCTATTTATTGGCCAATTCAAAAGATACAAATTACAATAAGATGAAGGAAAGTAAACAACATAAACACTTTCGCCTCTCAGTAAGTGCTTGTTCTATTCTTGCACACCTTACTCCTCCAGCCTCAACTCCAAGATCAATTATTCTTTCTTACATCTCCCATGAATCGATTCCCAACTCAACTTTCTCTCCATGTATCTATAGTTGCTTCTCATATCCTCCCGTGCACTAGAGAATAAGAAGGGTTATATAGAGGAAGAGACACAATTCAGATGCTTCAAATCTGCGACTATTTATGGCTCTTTTATTTTTTTCCATTAATGACAGGGACCACCGATGTCTACAGGCACTCAAGGTTATGCAACCTATGAGGCAATGCTTACACAACCACTGCTCTATATAGAGGTAGTTACATAACCACCGAGGTGGTTATGCAATCACCTCTCTACACAGAGGGGCGGTTCTATAACTTTATAGTTTACTTTGAATTTTTTCTAACTATTCCTTTTGGTACTTGTTGGTTTGCTAAAGTAATGTTCTTTTAGATCCCTATGGATCACACGTCCCTTACTCAGAGGCTTTTGGTCCCATAAAAGCTTAATGGGGGAGTAGATGAGGAAAAAATTCCCTCACTTTATCCTTTGAGTACCACCAGCATGCCTTGGTGTCGTTCCTTTTAGTCTAACCTACCAAAACTCCTATGGACCTCTCCTTGTCTTTCTGATCTTCTACCGCAACACTACATTCTCCTCCAATTCTCCTCGTGAATCCAAGACGCAATCTTTTATGAAAGGTAACAACTAAAAATCTTATTCTTTATAAAGTATGGATGACTCACATAGGTCCAAGTTCTCGAAATTTACTATCGAAAGTTATATCCGCATGAATGGTGAAAAATTAATCCTGAAGAATTTTTCTCCAACCTGCTCCAATATGGTGAAGGTTCCATACTGTAGTGGCTTGAGTTTCTGTGCTTGGCCTTGTAGTCTCTCCTTGCTCAAGTAAAGCCAAACTTTATCTCCAACATGAATTTTGTGTTCCCTCCGATGTTGATCATGTCTATCCTTATACTTGGCTTGATATTTTTCCAATTGTTCTTTCACCTTGAGTTGGATTTTTAGATCATCTCAATGAATTTATTTATTCTAGTCATCTCTCGAATCACGTATCTCCCATTCTTATTGCTACCCAATTTATAGGTCAAGTGTATTCGTAGGTATATATATCCCAAACATTCTTCAAATGGTGACATCATAGTGGATGTGTGTACTTCCCGGTTGTAGGAATGTTGAATGTAGGCTAAGGACTCATCCCAAGTCCTTGGATATTTTCTATTATATCCTCTAATCAACTGTACCAAAGTTATATTCACCACCTCTATTTGTTCATCTATCTATGGATGGAAGGTCATGCTCCTTTGTAACTTGGAGTCCATATTTTCTGAAAAAGTATTCCAAAACTTCCTCAAGAACTTGGAATCTCTCGTTAGAAACAATAGACTTCGCAAACCAAAATGCACCCATACATTAGCAAAGAAAATTTCAGCTACCTCATATGCTTTTACTTTTATTTTTACATGCCATAAGAACACACATTTTTCTAAATCTATCAACAACAACATATAGGTAATCATGGTTGTGTTTATACATAGGTAGTCCTCTTACAAAATCCATAGGAAATATCTTCCTAAGGACGAGTAGGGACTAGTAAAGGCATATACAAACATTCCTTCCCGATTTTAGGCTTTCTTGTACAACATAATTTATATCCTATTATAAATGTAGATACTTTTTCTTGCATATTAGGCCAATACACGTACCTTTAGAAGTGGGCCATGGTATTTCCAACACCAAAATATCTTTCTACTTTCAATGTACATTCTTCCGTCATCAATAGAATCCTTTCTTCTTTTAGCAAACAAAGCTTCCCCCATCAATAGAGTAGCCCATCCTTGAGATAACAATCTTCAATACCTATCCTTTCATCCCCTTTGGATTGCAACTACTGATATGTTACCCCAAAATATTTTTCTTGAGCATATGCCTCTCCATAAGCTTCCTTCGTGAAGGGATCAAAATGAGAGATAGTGGCCAAACTTGATATTTTATCTTGTGTGGGTGGCTAGACAACATGTTTTCCACCAAATTTGTGCTACCTTTCTTATACTTGATCACCAAATGGAACTGTTGAAGGAATCCCATCCATTTGTAGTGCATTTCTTACTACAATTTAGACTGTGCTTGCAAATACTGGAGAGGTTTGTGGTCAATGTGCACAATAGTTTCTTTACCCAATAAATAATGTTTCCATTTCTTAATTTCTTGAACTAGTGCATACATTTATTTATCATATACTAAATATCCCTTAACTGCTGAAGTAAAAGTTTCATAATGATAGCATATTAGCTTACCTCCTGCAGAACACTGCGCTCTCATAAAGATAATCACTGGCATTTATCTCTACTTCAAAGGGCTACTACAAATTAGGAAGAGAAATTACTGGAGCATGAATAATTTTTATTTTAATAACACAAAATCCTAGTCTTGTTCCTTACCCTAGTCAAAACCCTTACTCTTTTTGGTCTTGTGTGTAGAGGTGCTGCAATAACAGAGAAGCCTAGAATGAACTTCCTTATGTATTGTCTTCTCCCACAAAACTTCTAGTCTTGGCGGCTGCCATTGGTGTAGGAAAATTGGTGATAGCTTCCACCTTCTTTGGATCCACTCATAGCTCTCCTCCTCTAACCATGTGCCCAAGATAGACAAGTTAATGTTTGGAAAATTCACACTTCTTCATATTGTATAACAATTGTTTCTCCCTGAGAACTTGCAAGAATTGTTGCAAATGTGTTAGATGTTCCTCCCATGTGGCACTAAAAATAAAAATATCATCCAAATATACAATGAAACATGAATCTATGAATTCCCACAATACATCATTCATCAATCTCATAAATGTAGTGGGTGCATTACATAAACTAAATAGAAGTACTAACCACTCATACAAACCCTATTTTTTTAAGGCAGTCTTCCATATATCCTCCTCATTCATTCTGACTTGGTGATAAATCGACTTGAGATCCAACTTCATGAATAATTTTTCATGTTAAAGTTGGTCCAAGAGATCATCTATGTGGGGGAGTGGATATATTTTCTTGATGGTAATCTTGTTCAAAGTACAATATTCGATGCAAATTCTCCAAGAACCATCCTTCTTTGGCATCATCACAATAGGAGAACCACATGGCAAGGTATTTGGGCATATTACCCTTGGTTTAATATCTCCTAGAGTTGTTTCTTTACTTATGTACTCTCCAACAATGATTGCCTATACAACCCGATATTTGGTAGAGGGGACTATGACAACAACTAAATCTCATGTTCTACCTCTCGCTTTTGTGGCAACCCACCGGGAGTCTGAAATACTACATGAAAAGAATAAATAATGATTTTTAAATCATTCATCCCTTGTTAGATATATCTGAAATTTCTACCCCATCTTGTTTATTCTTTAATAAAAGTAAATATAACTAATTATGATTTTCCCGAATAAGTCTCTTTTCCTGGTTAAGCACTTACCACAATAATTTTTGTGTTACATTGGTGTGCTCGGATGTTGTAAATCCGATCCTATCCTTGATCCATTTGTATCAGGTTCTCCTCCTTGTGAATATAACATCCCTAATATACAAGTAAGGAATCCCAAAAACAACATCAAATGTATCAAGTGGAATTACATCAACCTCTAATACATATATATACTAAGAATTTATCCCAAACTTAAATTACATCTCCTTGTTACCTAAATTTCTACACCCTTCTTCACCCATTCCAAAGGATAAGGATGTGGATGCTCGTAAGTTCCAAGACAAATATTTTTTACAACCACATTAGAAATCAAATTAGATTGAGAATCAATATCAACAAAAGCATTTAACTTGGTTCTCTTGATTTGTATTTTGATATGAAATATATTACTCATCCCTTCCTCTTGTTCTTGGCTATCCATGTTGGTGGCCATGCATCCAAGCCTCTCATCTACATCAGAATCATCCTCTATTTCCACCCTCCATCTGTCTTTACAACTATCATGGATTTCTTTGAATCCTTGGTTCGGTTCTTCGATGTAATTTTGGATGTAATTTCCAACATGTAGCATCAGTATGACCATTAATATCACAATTCTTACAAAAATTCTTAGGATCTTTACAAGTATTCAAAGTAGTGGTGGTTTTTTTACCTTTCCCTTTCCATTTACCTTTGTTACTTGTTTGTCACTGCTCTTTCTTTAGCTGATTTGTTGATTGTTTTGCCTTTGACTTTTTTTCTCCTTGCTTCTTCTCATCATCAATATAGTAGGCTTACACACATGCTTCATTGAGATCCTTGGGCTTTGTGGAGATGACATTCCTTTAAAGGTGAGTGTGAATTCCTCCCAAATATTTGGTAAGAATATCCTCATCCTCTAAGTCCATATTAAGAAACATGGCTTATCTCTGAAATTCTGTAGTATAATCCTGCACACTTTGACCACTGCCTTGTCTAAAATATTGCCATTTAATCATTTGGTTAGTCTTATGGCCAATAGGATAAAAATTATCTCTAAGTAATTCCTTAAAACCCTCCCAAGATCTTACAATAGGACATTTCTTATTCTCACAAGTGGCTAGATGGGTTTCCCACCAAACCAGAGCATGTCCTTCCATTTTGAGACATGCAAAGGTGATCCTTTGTGCCTCAGTAACATCATGAACACTAAAATAAACCTCCAATTGTTTTAACCATTTATCAAGCAATTTTGCATCTACTTGTCCTTCAAATATTTTTATCTCAACTTTATTTTCAAATTTAAAAGGAGCATGATCAGATTTTACCTTTTCTCTTCCAAATGGAGTTTCTTCTTCACACTCTTCCACATCATCTTCCTCTTTGTGGCTCTTTCCTATGCCAAAATTTTCAGCCAAAGATCAAACCACTGAGTCCATGGAATCTTGCTTGACTGAAGCCATATTTTGTAGATTTGAAAGTTCTTGTTGGTGTCTATATAACCTATCCATCATGGTCTCTAGCATCTCAATTCTACGGACCAAGTTCTCTTCCTCCATTTTATCTTTGACTCTTTGTTTCCACTTCTTCATAGATATGTTTGGATCACAAGGTAAAAATTCTTCACCTTTAGACCTTGTCACTGTCATACAAATCATAAGAATGAATACCACAGTTATGGATAATAATTAGCTCGATACCAAAATGATCTATAAACCTCTAGCTTTGGAAATTTACAAGACCACAAAATAAATTACTGTTCTACTTCTAATTTTGAAAATGACATATTGTTTGAAGTTAATGTAAAACTCTTTGTGCTTAGAATTATTTCTAGTGAAGGGAAATGAATTAAACTAACAAGAGAACCATATTTTTATCTTGGAAACCCCCAATTTGAGGAAAACTAGTCGGGAAGGGAAATTTCTCTTTCTTCTCACTTATATTTATTGGCTAATTCAAAAGATACATATTACAATAAGATGAAGGAAAGTAAAAAATGTAAACACTTCCCCTTTTACTTTCTTTCTTTGTTCTTGCACACCTTGCTCCTACAATTCAACTTCAACACTGAATTCTTCTTGCTTACTTCTCCCATGAATCGATGCCCAAATCCTCTTACTCTCCATGTATTTATAGCTACTTCTCATGTCCTACCATGCACTGGAGAATGAGAAGGGTCATAAAGAGGAAGAGACACAGTCTAAACACTTCAAATCCATGACTGTTCATGGCTCTTTTATTTTTACGTCCATTAGTAACATGACCATTGGTGTCGCTGACCGGAAGTTGTGTAACCGCGAGGTGCTTACACAACCACCATTATGTGCAGGAGGAATTTACGCAACCACTGGTGTGGTTATGCAACCTCCGCTCTACATGAGGGGCGCTCTATAACTTTATAGTTTGCTCTACATTTTTTCTAACTTTTCCTTTGGGTAATGGTTGTTTTGTTGAAGTAGTGGTCTTTTAGATCCCTATGGATCATATTGACTTTAGTAACATTGAAATTTTAATTTTCCATTAACATAACCAATCTTTTCCCTCTCATAATATTTGTAGTAGTCACTTAAATATCAAATTCATATAATTTATTCACCCATATACATATTTTACTTGAAGTTTCTAACTAATTCAATATGTATTTCACTATTATTTGAGGCACATAAGCTTGTATATTTGAGATGAGTATGTATAATGTGAAAACATTCACCATTTTAATCAAAACATACACTTGCTTATATATGAGTGCATAATTTATCTCATCATCTAGTAATGCTTTGCTAAAAACTCAAGTGGGTTGTTTATGTCCTTCTATGTTCTTTTTGCAACAAAATAACTAATGCATGTTGTTAAGAAAAAGATAAAATATAAAACTCCTTACGATAATAATGACTATTTAGCAATGATACTTGTTTAATAGCTTCCTTTATATAAGAAAATGAATTTCTACATCCATGGTCCATTTAATCACTTGGTTCTTCTTCAACTTCTTGGTAATTAGGATTGTGATATCAGTAAAATTAGACACAAAACATCTAACTAACTTAATTTTTCCCAAAAATAATCATTTTAGAGCGAGGAAAAGAAATGTTATCAATGAATTTCACTCTTTCTAGATCAATCATAACACCTTCCTTGACATAATGTGACTAAGAAACCTTCCTCTCTCCACCCCAAAAATTCATTTTTTAGGATTGAGGGAAATCCCAAACTCACTAAAATTCTAAACAACTCTTTCTAAATAATCCACATGGCCAACCCTTCTCTTTGAACACACGTTAATCTCATCCCGATAGATCACCATGATCTAATTAATCAAACTAGTAAAAGCATAATACACGACTCTATAAAATTTGGATCCAACATTAATGAGACCAAATAACATGCGTACATACACATAAGTGCCCAAAGGAAGGTAAATGTTGTTTTTAATCCCTTTGATTCTTTAACCAAAACTTGATTATATCATGAGAATCCATATAACATTGACATTATCCTAGATACACCGACCTTTTGTAGTAAGTGATTCATGTTGGGTAGTGGATGGTTGTCTTTTGAAGATATTTGGCTTAAATTTATGAATTCCATGCACAACTAGATGTATTTATTCTTATTTCTTGTTAGAAATAAGTTAGCAAACCATGAGGAAAACCTTATAGGTTAAACAATTCCTCTTTCTTTAAAATTTTTTAACTTACTTTCCATTTTTGTAGCTGATGTAGGATTAATAAGTCTCTATTTTTTTCTAAAATTTTGTGTATAAGGCTGCAAAGGGATGTTTGTGTTGAAACACATATTCCCTATAAGATTTCAGTTTATTTTATCACCATACCATACAATCTCTATAATTTCATAACATCTTTATCATATCTTTCTTCTCATCCCGCATGTATTTATCGATAAAAACTAACTTGGACACAACTAATCCCAAATTAACTTCTCCAATATGTAACATTACTAGATCATCTCACTATTTTAGTTTATTACTAGTATAAAAATCTCTTTCAAGCATCACCAATATCCTAGGGATTTTATTTGTATTTAAGTGATTCACTTCTTGTCTCAAGAACACTTCTTTTCTATAATGTTTTTCAACCAAAGGCTCAATCAATAAGACGATATTCAAACATAATTGTGTTAGTTATAAACCCAATAATATTATTTTCATCTTTAAATACTTTCTAATTATTAACATTATCCGACACCGACGACATCTCCAAGACTTCCATATCATACATACAAAATGGGGCAACTTTCTCATTTTGATAATGAGTAGCATGAACAATAATTTGATCTACAACAATATTTAGTGACTAATCCACATGTATTATATTGAATGAATAAGAAAACTCAATTGAATCCCAAACTAAATTTCTATATTATTTAAGCCTTTCGTTATTTTCTTCATGCACATTTCTTACCTACTGACAACCAATTATGAATCATCATCGACAATAAAATCTTTAATTTTATACATGGAAACCAATTTTAGACTAAGCAACAAAGCTTCATACTCAACTACACTATTTGTGCACTCAAAATCCAACTTGTATGAAAATGTAACGAAGAACCTTATGATGAATATTAAACAAATCCAACACCCATCGCTTCTTTTTAACCTACTCCATCAAAATACATGGTCCAAAAGTCTAAAGAGTCTAAATTATTTGCTTGAGGACAACAACCGTGTCAATATAATTTTCAATAAAACATGCATTCCCACAAATTTTTCTACATCCACATCATTATACAATAATTAATTCAAATCTCTTTGTTGATCTTAAATTAAATGTAACATCTTCTTTTCTCTAAAAATATTCACTTGTTCTCCATCAAACAAGATGGTGGAAAATACATATCCATTTGAATATTTCCCCTTGCTCAGAAACCCACTTATTTGATAACAACATCCCCCATTTAGGAAAACCAACCACCACAACATCTATTACAAGGAATTTCCTAGAGTAAGTTGTAATATGAAACACTAATCCCCTAACACATCCCACCATAAGAACCTTTCTATAATCCATTCAATAACACTTACTATACCCACTAAAGATAATTATACAAAGTTCATTCATAACAATTAAATGTATGGTATTACAAGAATCACCTAAATCCAACACATACTTGTGTAACAACTAACCATTTATAAGAAAATAACTATAAAATAGATCAAAATCCATTTGTATTTCACCTAACATAGTCCCAAAATAAATCTTAGGGACCTATTCATCTACTTATTCAAAAAAATTAATAGAAAGGGTGGATGAAGGGGTAGAAATTTGGGCACCAAGGAATGAAAATGATTTGTCCTTATGCTCAAGGATGCAAAAACTTAGATAAAGGGACTATAATATTAAAATGACTTAAAATAATAGCCATGCCACACAAAATATATTTTGGTAAGGGTGTATTAGGAGGAAAAGTGATTACATCAAACTCTGGTTCAAATGAAGCAATAAATTTTGCAAGTGATTGTCTTAAATTAGATGATTGAGGTGGAGTATTTCTACTTGGGCCAGTTGTTTCATTTTCTAGTTTTTTCCTTTTATATTTAGTAGGGATCTTGGGAAAGGATGAATTTGTAACAACATTAGTGAGAAGAGGAGTCTTACCTTGCAAATTTTATACACATTTTATTTGTTGGAATAACACCAATATTTTTTTATCAATGTTATCATTTTCTTATCATTCCTCTCAAATGCAAAAGTGTCCTTAGGAACCTTTGTTATGTTTGAATTTTTTTTTCTCAAATTGTAATCACTCTTCACATAAGATTTTATAACACTTTTCGTGAGAAAAGGATGTCTTCATCAAATGGTCTCCCACCATTATATTTATTAATAATTTGAGGTATGAAATATTCAAAGTGATGAGATGGAATCTCATAATTATGTGCCATATTAACTAAATATTTATTGAAATATAACATGTAAATAAATTCCAAGCTCTCATGATCATTGTCAACATCATCGGAATAAGTATAAATAACAACAATAATGTAAGAAGGGTGGGGAATGAAAATTCCTTACTATCTAAGTTTCCTCAACAATAAGATATGTTGGTTCTTTATCATTACGTTTGTGCTTAAGGACTTATTTCTTTGTGAAAGGGTTTCTTTCATTTATCATGTGATTTATCATGTGCATGCCCTTTTCATAATTGTGTGGGTTTTCACTTATTTACTACCTACTTTGTATTGAAGGAAATTCTTTCTCATTATGAACCACTCTATAAGATTTATATTTCAAATCTCCCATAATTTGATTCATTTTTAATAAAAATTGATGAAGTACTTGGATATTTCTTTTCATTTGGTTATATGAGTTTTACACGACCACTTTTGGTAGGATTCTCAGGTGTCTCTAATATTATTTTCAATGTTAAGTGGCATGGAACATGCCTATCTCAAATTATCCAGTGCCTTTATCTCGAGGTAAAATCTAGACTTTCAATAAAAATATTCACAATACTTGATCAAACATGTAATTTAGTAGGCTTGATATTCTCCAGAGTCTCATCATAAATTTTTATATATGGAATTAAAATATCGTACACATTCATTGGGATGATGTTTTTTCATATTTTCAAATTATTTAAAAATAAACATGGGATAAATCCTATTACCAAACTAAAATTTAAATGCACTTTTCATCTCAAGTAAAGAATCAATGATACCATATGGAAAACCATCAAACTAGTCACAATAATTTTCCACCAAGGTGTGAATAATTAGCTTGATCACTACATCCTCATATAAAATATCATAATCATCACATGTGACTACATTATTTCCTTGAAATATATGCAATATAATTGTAATATATGTTGGGACTTTATTGGGAAAAACTTACATCTAAGATAAATTAATTTTCCTATATCTGTTTTCTCTCCAAATGGGAGAGGGGATATTCAATTGTGGAAAAATTCATTCAAATCAAGATTATTCATATCCACTCTATTATTCACTCTAGGATGATTTTGTATTATAATTGTACATATAGGATTCAAAGATGGAACCCAACTTTACTAATTTAAATTATGATCAACAATATGATCAAATAGTTCTTTTCTAGTTTTTTATTCTAAATTTCCAAAATATTCATAATTTAAATGTGGGGTATTAAGGAATATTCTTTGCAAAAAGGCGTGATTGATACTTGATTTTTCGAATAATGAAGAAAAGAAGGCACTAATATATTTATTTGAGGATGGGATTTTACTAGTACTTCCAAAAATAAAAGCGGAAGGATTTCTAGGACTGAATGATATACTTGAAGAATCATAACAACTATATTCATAATTATGATCCCTAGGATTTCCTTGAATAAAAAATTCACCATAAGTATTCATAAGATAAATAACAATACATGGATATAAAATCTTAATAAGGAAATACCTTGTCCCTCCACTATCTTCCAAATTTGCTTATCCTTGATACTGATTTTACAAGTTACCATTATAAATACTAATTGTTAAATGAATCTTCCTTGAAAGTAGAATTCAAGCCCTCAAAATTTGAAAATTTTGAGTCACAAGAAGCTATACAAGGCAAAGAGGCAAAAAAATTGATCGCAATTTAACAAATACATAAGATAAATTGGTTTTTTACCTCAAGGGAATTGACAATACCTCAAAGGTATATAAAAATTATATGCACAAACTTTGGATCTGAGGTATTTTTGAAAATGTAAAAAATTATGTCACCTCTTAGAAAAAATCAAATAATACAATGAATGAAACCATAAATATAAAAATAAAACTAGATTTCTTCCAAAATAAAACTAGAGTTCTTCCAAAATAAAATGAAATTACAAATATCCCCAAAAATGATGCAATACTATTAGACCAAAAATGTGCAATGTATAGACTTGATGACGATAATTAATAATGAGTTGATGTAATAAGTGAATCTCTTCACAAATCAGGAGTCGACTAGAGGTCAACTGATTAGGAGGTGATTAAATCCTTACTCTTTAGGATTTGTGAAACCTAGGGAGATACCCTATTTGTAACTTGAGGACATGGATTAGCAAAATAATATCGATGAAGTACATCATTCCTAATTAACAAGCGTACCCATTATGATTTCCCACCCAATTGACTCTCACTAGGGGGGATAATCAAAAGACTATTAAGGATTGGGAAAAGGTTACAAACATACATATGTTTATGTTTCTCTCGAATGTTTCGCTTCGGGAATAGAGTTGCTTCTATCCTTTCATTCCTTTTAGAAATGATGAGGTTAGGGTTAGAGGAATACCCGCTGTTGAATGTCGAGATGGTGTGCGCGTACCGTAGAGAAAGATCAGCCGATCATGGAGAACTCCTTTTTGTCTTGGAAGGACTACTGCAAATAAGAACACAAGACCACAAGATTTTGATTAAACAAATAAATGAGGAAACTGCTTGGGCCTGTGAAATATAAAACTTCCCTTCGAAGGTGGTCAGTTCCCCTGCTAATATGAATTAACACAAAAGACTGCAAAATATCAATTAAATTATTTTGTTAAACTGGGTAGGGGGAAAGGCTGGTTTTCTGATTTTGATCAGAGGAACCGATGGCGGTTATTGATGACCGATGCCGGTTACTGATAACCGATACCGGTGGGTTATAGGATCTTCTTGGTACATATGGTGTTTGTAATAGCTGGCTTTTTTGGATGGTATTAGGAAATGGGATGATTAGGAGTGAAAGAATGACCGTTAGATGCAATGGCACGTTGGGTAGTGGATTCAGAAACGGATTTAGGAGGACTGAGATTCAAGAAACATAAGAAATGTTATGACAAAAGGACATGTAAGATCTGACTTACTGGTTTTGACCGAGATGCAAGTTGATCTCCTTGGTTGCAAACACTTCCTTTCTTTACTGCGTCTCTGCTCAAAGTGAAGATTTGGACTCTCGCCTCGCCGCAATGCTCTCTGTTGATCCAGAAATCCTTTGACTGATCTCTAAAAATGAAATTCCGATCCGTTGTTTTGGTTTGGGGAGCCCATTTACAGGGAACCGATGGCGGTTTCGTAACCGACGGCGGTCGAGTAGGAACCGGCATCGCAGCGAGGAAAAAGTAGGCTATTTTTAGTAAAATAGCCCACCTTCCCTGCTTTTCTCCCGAGAGATCAGTTGCGGGCTTGGTCAAGTGGCTAGAAGGTCAGCTTTTGGTGCGAGTAAGGAGGCATTAGTTATGAATGTGAGTCTAGACCAAGTCATGGGTCTTAATTAGGTTAGTTTAGGGTTAGGGCTAGGTCATGATGAGGTGGCAAAGTGAGGTGGCGGGTAAGGTGATGTGGATTTATCAATTACAAGGTGATTAATAAATAATTGTGTAAAGTTTAGGTAATGAGGTTAGGTTGCGAAATGGGATGCGGGTCACAAGGGGTCGTGAGACACGAATTTGGTGTCTACATTAGCCCCTTATTGTCGTGTAGCTTGTTTTGTAAAGCTGACAATAATATGAAGTGGTTTCCCCTGTTAAGGGTATAGGTAATCCCCCTCAAATCTATCACAGATTGAGATCGCGTGAAATCAGGGATAGGGTTGATAAAGGGTAAATGGTGTAGAGATGATGGTGAGATGGTGGGGTAGGTCCAAGGAAGCAGACGCACGTTGAAATGCAGTAGTACGACTAGGGTACATGATTTGACGAGCAAACCAGCAATGTATAGGCAAAGGTCGATAGTTTATCCAAACAAGGGTGATATAATCCTGGTATCCAAGGCATAGGAAGTAGCTCCAGGGTATATAACAGGTGAGGTACAGGAACGTTTAGGCATGTTCGGCAGTACCAAGTGGTTGGTTTGGTTGAGATAAACGTCACGGTCTAGGTCTAGGCAAAGTTGGTCGACAGATCAAGTCAAGGACCCTAATCATGCTAAAACACGAACAGGTGAGCTCGATTGAACACAAGGTACATGATGGATGTATAAAATAAAACGTTGATTGTGGGTATGGTATGGAAGTGATACGGCCTTGGGTCAGGCCAAGTGGTTGGGCGGTGGCCCTGGGTCAGGTTAGATGGGTAGGTTGAGGCCTTGGGTCGTGCCTAATGGTTAGGGCGAGGCCTCGGGTCGGGCCAAATAGGTAGGTTGAGGCCTTGGGTCGGGCCAAATAGGTAGGGCGAGGCCTTGGGTCGGGCCAATTGGTAGGTTGAGGCCTTGGGTCGGGCCAAATAGGTAGGGCGAGGCCTTAGGTCGGGCCAATTGGTAGGTTGAGGCCTTGGGTCGGGCCAAATAGGTAGGGCGAGGCCTTAGGTCGGGCCAATCCAGTAGGTTGAGGCCCGAGGTCGGGCCGAATGGTAGGCCGAGGCCTCGGGTCGGGCCAAATAGGTAGGTTGAGGCCTTGGGTCGGGCCAATTGGTAGGTTGAGGCCTTAGGTCGGGCCAAATAGGTAGGGCGAGGCCTTGGGTCGGGCCAATTGGTAGGTTGAGGCCTTAGGTCGGGCCAAATAGGTAGGGCGAGGCCGTAGGTCAGGCTGGACAAGTGAACAGATGTTGTGCAGCAAAGGTGGACGGAGGCGATATTGGTGAAAAAGAGGCAAGGAGTAAATAAGGGCAAAGAATGGGGTGAAAGTTGGGTAGAGAACCGATGTCGATTCTGCATGACCGATATCGGTTAAGGGACCGATACCGGTTTCTTAGGGCAAAATTAAACCGACATCGGTTAAGGTCGAAAAACCTATAAAAAGAAAAATACGGCCTGTCATTGTCACTTTAGAAAATTTGCAAACCAAAGCGACTTGTCTGACGTGGAGAGTTGATTTGGAGGGTTATTGAGTGAGGTGGAGCTATTTGATTGGCGGAGAGAGTTGATAGTGGGCCCGATTGAGGAGGAGGCAGCAGGTGATTGGCCAGTGGACCCAATAGATCGTGATTGGAGCCATGGCACAGTGCAGAGGAGCCGGAGGGCTGGACCACTGGACCGCCACCACCCATCCCACCACGACGACGTGTCGTCGTGCACGTAGGTTCTAAACTCGTGATTTATACATTGAAATGGTTATTAGGCTAAATGGGGGTTTGGGTAGGAATTTGTATTTTGTAGGAAATAAGGAGTAAATGGAGGTAATTTGAAAAACGGAGAGGGTAGAGAGGTAAAATAGGGTAATGCGGCTAGGTGAGTAAAATTGGAGGGCTTTTGGGCGGGTAAATGGGTAGAAATAGGAAAAAATGGGTTTTGGGGGCCGCGCGGGGGTTCGGCTCCGAGAGAGGACAGTGACCGATGTCGGTCACTAGGCGACCGGCATCGGTCGCGCAATTTTAGGAGAAGGGAGGGTTGGTGACCGGCGTCGGTCATGTATCGGCCGGCGTCGGTTGGGGGTTGGGTTGATTGTTTTTGGGGTGTTGGGTTGGGTTGGGAGTGGGAGTGGTTGATTGTTTTTTGGGGTGTTGGGTTGGGTTGGGAGTGGGGGTTGGGTTAGGGGTGGAGAAGGGGTAGGTGTGGGAGTGGTGGTTGGGTTAGGGTTTTTTGGGTTGGGTTGCGGGTCGGTGTGGGGGTTGGTGTGGGGTGGTGGTTGGGTTAGGGGTTTTTGGGTTGGGTTGCGGGTCGGTGGTTGGGTTAGGTTTTTTGGGTTGGGTCATGGGGTCGGTGTGGGGTCAGTGGGGTGGTGGTTGGGTTAGGGTTTTGGGGTTGGGTCATGGGTCGGTGTGGGGGGTTGGTTTAGGGGTGGAGAAGGGTTAGGTGTGGGGTTAGGTTGCGGGTCAGGTGTGGGGGTTGGTTTAGGGGTGGAGAAGGGTTAGGTGTGGGGTTAGGTTTTGGGTGTTACAAAAGGGGGTTTAGATGGTAAAGTAGATGTTATAATAAAGAGTAGGTCTAAGAATGTGGGTTGGTTTTGCGCAGCACGCGGCCAGCTTGACGATGCGTGATAGGATGCCTCCACTATTGATTCGGATGAGGCCACACGTATCGGCGGCACATTGGGCCATCATGCGCAAGGTGGGACTCGGTGGGGTCCAGTAGGTACAGAGCGATAGAGAGGGATCACAAACATGGTCGCCCTCATCGAGAGATGGGATCCGGCGGCCAATGTGTTCCATCTGCCGACCGGAGAGATGACCGTCACATTAGAGGATGTGTATCGCATCCTGCGGCTACCGATCGAGGGAGAGGCAGCCTTCCAAGTAGATTCGAGAGATGATGGACAAAGATACTGCAGGTGTTTTGGGGATGCAGGCGCGCATCTGATGCATGTCGCATAAGCGCAGTATCGGTACGTGACATGTACTGTGTGCATTGTCACGAGACACGACCGGCGGTGTTGATGATGGTTGGGATCACCCCTTCGCCTCCCGGACTCGTGAGGGAGGCCGCTCCCACGAGCATTGAAGGGGGTACCGCTGGAGATGGTGGAGGAGCACACTGTTATGCTCGGGCACCAGATATCCGGTGCAATTATACAGTGAGTTATGGGGCTATCGCCAAGGAGGCGATTTGGTATTTGTTCTACATTTTTGTTGACCTTTGTTGGGTATACGAGCACATCGTATGCATCGGAGCCAAGAGGGCTACCTCAAAGAGTGGGGCCACGGTGTCGTATACCGATATGGCTTTCGAGGTGGTTGGGGGTCGTGGGCCAGCCACGGCAGCGTTGTTGCAGTCGGGATGTGGTCTATTATGACACTTGCTAGAGGGCCTTACAGCCAGAGACATTGTATGGAGACCCTACAGAGGTCACCAAATGCAGAGAGAGCCCACAGATACATGCGCCCGATCCAAAGATACATTCCGGATAGCAGGATCGAGGCCGGAGAGTACGAGCGGATACCCCAGAGAGAGGGCACGCAGCAGATGGGGCTACGACAGACGAGCCACCTCCCTCCCTCGGACAGAGGGATGATGTAGAGGCCCCACCGCAGCGCCATAGCCTTTTGATCCAGACCGGTAGTGGAGAGACCAAAGCAGGAGGATGTGGATGATGCCGGGTGCACTGGAGCATACAGGTGTGGTGGGTCAAGCAGAGAGCAAATGAGGATAGTACCACCCGCGCAAATGACTTGGCTGCCGTTATAGAGAGAGGATCAGCTCGTAGGTCAAAGTGCAGCTCTTACAGGGCAAATGAAGCTGCGCCGCAGCACGAATAGGGAGCCTTACAGGGGTAGCTAGCCCAGTGCGAGCTCGAGCACAGCACAAGCACCACCCACCAAGACCACACCCACAAAGCAGTATGTGCAGTACGGCAAAGCTACCACCACCAAAGACCACGGCCCACAGTGCAGTACGGCAGTGCAAAGAAGACAGCAAAGCACCACCGCGGCCACAGTGTAGGTGCAGCTCGGGGGTATTGGTGTTAGGTGCCAGGACCAGCCCACTCCTTCAAAGGGCGCGAGATCGCTATATGGAGGTTAGAGCAGAGGCCCGATATTATCGAGATATTCTTGATAATCATCAAAGTCGAGTATCGTGCGTATGCAATAAGCATAGGGCAGAGACCTCGCACAGCCAGAGATCTCAGGGAGGGGCAGCCACAGCTGGCGTGTCCGTGACGGGCAGGAGGCGAGAGGCACCACAGGGACCAGCGGGGAGAGGTGCCGAGGGCGGTGGGGAGAGCTGATAGATCCCCGACATGGTTTTGTATAGGGACACGGGCACCGGTCTGCGAACCGGTTGTATTGATAGAGGCCTGCGTGCCGACACTTATTCATTGTATTGATTCATTTATTTATTATATACCGGCCTGCGAGCCGAGTACGGGTTGTACATTTGATACCGGCCTGCGAGCCGAGTATATTTTTGATATGAGAGACCGGCCTGCGAGCCGAGTCGAGATTTTTGGTAGGTATTGCGGCTTACGTGCCGGCTTTGGTATATTATGAGATCACAGAGGCCCCGATGTAGGGCACATTGTATTTGTGAAAACTGGTATATATATAGAGACGATGTTTTGATCCTCGTGCAGTATTCAAAATGTGTTTAAATATTTTGTTAATGGTTGGTAATATGTAATGTATGATAAGTTTTAGTTGATATGTTGATAGATGGATGATGTTGATGTTTTTCTGTTTGTTGTACGTATGTATGAATGATATGTGATGTGATGAATTGTTGGTTTTGTGACATTGTGATATATGTAACTGATGAGTTGGATCCAAATGATGTAGAGATTGATAGTTTCTTGAAATTCGTAGTTGATGGTTGTGTATTTGTATAAAATAAATGATGTTAATGAAGTTATAAGGCTATGTGTGGTGGATGAACAAATGTGGTAAATTGTGTTGTTTATGCAGGCAAAGAGGCGGGCGCGACAAAAATTTAGATGAGAAATGAAGAAAAGAACCCTGTTTCAAAAAGGCAGGTGTGTAACCGGTATCGGTTAGGTAACCGATGTCGGTAGTTATATGACCGATATCGGTTATACGACCGATACCGGTTATTTAGGTATGAGCTTTTCTAAAAATAGAAAAGCTAGGGTGGCAACTTGAGTTTTAATTTTAGAGCCATGCAAGAGGTTAAATACGCGAACGCGACGCTTTTTGACGACTGAGACAGGTATTTGCATGAGAGATTTGGGTGAGAAGGAGAAAAGAGACAAGGAAAGTGAATGTGATCCGAGGTTCAGAAGGCAAAAAGACAAAGTTGAAAAGGGTGGTGATCATGGCAGAACGAGGAGAAGCATCCAGCAGGCAAGGACATGAGGGAAGACAAGGGCCACCTCAAGCTGCTGCAACCCAAGAGGTATCATTTTGTTTGTGATTTAACTACTGCATGTTTCGTGAATAAGATGGGGGAGAGTAGGTGGGTAGATATGAGAAAGAAAACATGATAACAAGGGTTGCAGGTGAGGTAAGTGTTACAGGGTAGGCAATCAGGGGTTTCAGGTATGTTTGTATGTATAAAAAGGAATAAACGAGCAAATTATTGTCGTAGGTGGTTGTTTTTTTGGGAAGGTGTATATAATTGATGAAGG
Source organism: Taxus wallichiana var. yunnanensis (assembly GCA_018340775.1). Taxonomy (NCBI): domain Eukaryota; kingdom Viridiplantae; phylum Streptophyta; class Pinopsida; order Cupressales; family Taxaceae; genus Taxus; species Taxus wallichiana. The sequence continues at coordinate 749,121,723 of CM031234.1, forward strand.
ACCTGCGGTTAGGAGAACCGGTATCGGTTACTCAACCGATATCGGTTATGTATAACCGTACCGGTACCATTCGGAGGAATTTCCGTATGTTTGAAAAAACCCGACGGATTGAATGGTTGTTTGTTGTTTTGGTGTATGCAGGCAGAGGCATGGATTGAGGATGAATGATAGTGTGCCAGCGCTGTTGTCACGAATCCGAGCGGATGTAACACCAGCGGAATGGACATTGATAAATCGTTTGGGGTTAAGTGGAATCCGTTATTATTCACGAATCGCACGTAACCATGGTATGTTACAGGCGTTGATTGAAAGATGGAATCCCGAGACAAATACCTTCTATCTGCCAACAGGTGAAATGACAAAGAATATTGGAAGATGTGTTTGGATTTTGAGACTCCCTATTACAGAGAACCAAAGATATCGTGCACTACCTAGCGCGCAAGCACGGGGAGCGATAACAGCAGAATTTGGTCCATACGCACGAGATTTGACACAACGAGGTTTATCGTTTACATATGGGGTAATGTATGCAGCACACCCTGAGGAGACAAGGTTAGCAGTGATATTAATGATAGCAGTAGGGTATTATGCATTACCGAGGGCGGAAGGGGGAAGATTTCCAAAGGCATTGATGTGTGTTATTTGGGAGATGGTAGAAAGGAACGTTACGTTTGCATGGGCACCTGCATATTTAGGCGAGCTATACTGAGGGTTTATGGGCTTGTAGGTGAAATCACAGGACGACACTGGATAGTTCATACTTATTACACTGTTGGGCCTATGAGCACATTGTTTGTGTGCGACCAATAGGCCGATCCATCCAGGCAGGAGAGACCGGAGTACAGAGGTTGGGATTCAGACGATGGGTCCAAACAGAACAAGAGGCCAGATCCCAGGCTGTGATGGGTGATATTGAGTATTACAGGCAGGTATGGGAGAGAGTGACGGTTGCGGATATCTGTTGGAGGCCATATGGAAACTATATGGTAACAGAGAACATAGCTGAGGAGTTGAGGGGTGTAGAGCGATTGAGGTGGATCGCAGGGCACAGGCCGGGTGAGTATGAGAGGATTCCTATAGATCGCGTGCGGTGAAAATTTGGATTTGTGCAGGATATACCCCTGGCTTATAGACCATATATGAGGATCGACACCGAGGCAGCATTCTCACCTCCCCGACCAACACCTCCAGTAGGGCTCGAAGAGGTAGCAGCCGATCGCGAGGTAATGGATGCGGGAACGACAGAGGCCTATAGATTATGGTGGGTAGCAAAACTGCGAGGCGTACGTGAGCACCCTGACATAGTGGTGATTACAGCAGAGAGGGAACGTCTGCAGCGTTTGGTTCAGCAGCTCCAAACGCAGGTGAATGAGACAAGAGGATTGTTAGTGGTTGCGGAGTCACGGGCGGGGAGACTAGAGGCTGAAGTCCTCCATGCGAGAGGGCGTATTCATATGTTACAGGAGAGATTGGCAGATCAGTGGGCGGTACCAATAGCCGTGGTACCTTTGAGGACAGAGAGGCCCGGTGAGAGGGGTCGACAATCACGATCATCGCCTAGTTCGGGATGAGGCGTGAGGGTCTGAGTAAATGTTAGCAAGGTATAAGAATAAATAAGGATGCCGACCTGTGTGTCGATGATAGAGAAGATGTATTTGTTTAACATCTAAATAAAACTAAATATGTATGTTGATTTGAGTTACGATAATAATAAGATTGTTTGTGTTTTGATTTTCGGTGTTTTGAAAAAGGATAAAGAGGACTGTGATTAAATAGAAATACACAAAAATATTTATATTCACCACACAGATAGGTTATGGTAGGGGATGGTCGAGCTAACCTTGGGAGACCCCATGTCTCCAAAGTGTTTGCCTACATAGCCCATTGCTCAAAGCAAGGAGGGGCCTCGACCGATGTAGTTCTCCCTTAGGACCAGGGAAAGGTGAATTCAGGCAATTTGGGTATGGTTAGGCAATTTGTTGGTTGATAAGATTTTGATGTTGATAGGGTAATGTTGTTGGTGTTGGTAAGGTATGGGCGATGTTGATGTAGGTATAGGTAAAGAGAAAGTTAGCTTACCCAAATAGAAGGGAACCATGTTCTGATTAAGATCAACACACAATCCTAGATGCGAGGCAAAGAGGAAAGAGTGTCCCGTAGTTGAGAAGAGCTAAACAAACCACATATTAACATAGGATGAGCTTGAATCCCTAGGTACCTTGCATAGGCGAGAAGTCGATAGGTGAAAAGAGTTGTATAATCACAATATATCGGATATACGTCACATCCCTTGAGTTGAAACAAGTGGTGAGGTGAGGTGGATGATATAACTGAGGTACGCAGAACTTATTACAAAGTGAGTGCTCTGACGAAAGAGAACCTACCCTAAATAGACAAGTCCATGACTCAAAAGTCCTTTTGAATGAGGCTTTTCTTTTATTGAATGTAGACTGATCGATGCGGGAAGTCTACAGGGGATATTGATTGTATTATTCTTGAGGTCTTCACGAAGCTGATCAATGCGAGAAGCTTCTGATAAAGGCTGACTGTGTATAGCTGTCCTTCGAGGGAGCAAATACTCTACTTATAAGCAGATATATGATTGTAATGCATAGCTGTCCTTCGGGGGAGCAGTCTATATATAATAGCAGCAATAGTTCGGCATATAGTTGTCCTTCGAGGGAGTAGTCTATATTTAATTTAGATGACTAGATTTTCATTTGGCGTGAAGCATCTAGTTTAGTAGGAAGTTTGACTCAAGAAAATCCCATAAGAATACGGCTTATTTTAATACTTTGAAGTCATGGACTAGACTAAAAAGGGGAAGGCATCACTGAGGTGAAGTGAGAATCAAACTATGTGAGCTTGCTTTGTTATTATGAGGTGTAAGAAACAGAGTGTATGTAGTGGTAAGTGAGCTCAAGGGACGAGCGGAAGGTAGATAAGAAGTGATATAACACTAATTTCAACAAAGAGAATGGTCGAAGATGCAAGGCATTATGGGTTCAGCTCAGTTTACCATTAAGCGAAGCTAAACGATAAGTACCGATCCATAGGTATGAGTGATTATATAAGGCCCAATCCAATTGGGAGCAAATTTTCCACGTTTGCTCTTTTCTAGTTTTGTTACATGTTGATTTTCTTTGAGAACAAGATCACCAACCTTAAAGGTACGCTCATGAAGTCGCTTATCATAAGCATGTTTAATGCGTTTTTGATAGATTTGAAGGTGATCAAGAGTCAGTAAGACGGCGTTCGTCAAGAAGCTCCAATTGGGCTAACCATTCTTGGCGGAAATCATCGTTGGTGAGGATATCCTGAAGAGATATTCTAAGGGAGGGTATTTGTATTTCGAGAGGCAAAACAAATTCGGTGCACCGTATACCAAAGAAAAGGTGTGGCATTAGTAGAGGTACAAATGCTAGTACGATAAGCCTAAAGGGCAAAGGAATGTGATCGTGCCAATTTCTTCCGGATTCATTGACAACTTTCATGAGGATTTTGGTTAGTGTTTTATTAGAGGACTCGGCTTGCCCATTGGCTTGTGGATAGTAAGGTGATGAGAAACTAAGTTTGATACCAAAGTTGTCACAAAGGTCTTCAGAACAACTTGTTTTTGAAAGATTTTCCATTATCTGTTATCAGGCGATGAGGAACACCAAAACGACAGATAATGTGGTGGTTAATGAACTCGACAATTTTTTCTTTTTTGATTGAAATGAGTGGAATAGCCTCCACCCATTTTGTGTAATATTCGGTCGCTGTGAGTATCCAACGGTGATGTTGTGAAGAGGTTGGGTGAATCTCACCAATAAGGTCTAAACCCCATTGTGAGAAAGGCCAAAGATCTCGAGCGATCTGGAGCGGGTGGCTAGGAGTATGTTGAAGGTTGGCATGTTGCTGACACATAACACAATGCTTAACATATTCGGAAAGCAGCTTGTTATTGAGAGTAGGCCAATAATAACCAAGGCGAAGGATTCGTTTGGCCACGGCAAGGCCGCTAAAATGTCCACCACAAATACCGTCATGGACCTGTTGGATGGTATGAGTGGCCTCCGCGCCAGTTAGACAGCGAAGGAGGATACCATCAAAGCCACGTTTATAGAGGAGTCCCCCCATGACAACATAACGCGAAACACTTTTAAGAAAAGCACGTTTGCCGTTACTAGTAAGGTCAGGTGGGAGGACAGAGATTGTAAGGTAGTCGTGGAATTGGTGGTACCAGGTATCCTGTGAATTAGTGGACACAGTATTTATCATACAAACTACCGGGGTTGAATAGGATGGGGCAAAAAGTTGTTGGACCACGACGAATAATTCAGAGTCACTGTTAGCATGAGAATTTGCGAGGCTAAGCAAGCCATAGTATCCGCAAATTTGTTAGTGGAGCGGGGAATGGTTTGTATAGAATAGTGGGTAAATAAAGCTAGAAGTGAATCCACGTAGTGTTTGTATTTTTGAAGTTCCTCGTTTTTGCATTGGTAGACGCCCATAACTTGATTGACTACCAATTGAGAGTCGCCAAAAATGTTGATAGATTTGATACCTAAGTGTAACGCAACTTGGAGACCTAGAACAAGGGCCTCGTACTCCGCTGTATTATTAGTGCAAGGGAAATCAAGTCGGAATGAAAGAGGCATAGGTTCAGCGTTGAGAGGAATAAGAACAACGCCGGCTCCTCCACCGCGCTGGCATTTAGATCCATCGAAGAAGAGGGTCATTGGGTATGACTCCTCTGTGAGGGAAAGAGTAGCGATGAGTTCGTCGGGAAATGTGAAATTGGTAAATTGTTCCCCCGGTAAAGGAGCGTCCGCAAGTTGGTCTGCGATGGTTTGTCCTTTGATTGATTTCTGGTGGATAAACTCAAGGTCGAGGTCGGCGAGAAGCATGAGCCATCTAGCAATGCGTTGGTTCAGATGAGGTTTGGCATACATGTAATGGATGGGGTCTCAGATTGGTGATGACGAAAGTCTTGTGATTTAGAAGGTAGTGTCGGAGTTTTGTGGCCACGAATGATAGGGCAAGGCACAATTTTTCTACATGTGTGTACCTAGTCTCATAGTCCACCAAAGTACGACTTATATAATAAATGGCTTGTTCGTGATTCTCGTGAGTCACGATGTGCAAGCATGGCTCCTACAAATGGGTCGGTGGCGGAAAGGTAAAGGTAGAAAGGGCGGTTGTCTTGGGGTGGGATAAGCACGGGTGGTCAGCAAGAGATAAGATTTGAGAGCTTCGAAGGCTTGGTGACATTTTTCGCTCCATTGGAATGCAATATCCTTTTTAAGGAGGTGATGGAAAGGTTGACACCGATCCGAGAGTTGGGAGATGAAACGTCGGATAGATTGGAGCTTACCTTGTAAACTACGCAATTGTTTGAGATTTTTGGGTGGGGGCATTTCTAGGATAGCTTTGACTTTAGATGGATCGACCTCAATGCCACGCAAAGAGACGATAAAGCCAAGAAGTTTTCCCGAAAGAACACCAAAGACACATTTCTTCGGTTGAAGGCGACAGAATATTGTAACAGGCGATCAAAAATAATGGTTAAAACATCGAGATGTTCACTACGATGTTTAGACTTGCCGAGAAGATCGTCGACATAGTCTTCAAGGATAGTGTGCATAATGTCATGAAAAATGTAGGTCATAGCCCGCTAATAGGTAGCACCAAAGATTCTTAAGGCCAAATGGCATGACACGATAATGTAAGGTTCCCCACGGAGTTATGAAGGCGCTTTGTGTTGATCGGCGAGCAGGCAACCAAAATTTGGTTGTATCCCGAAAAGCCATCCATGAGAGAAAGCATTTCATGGCTCGCAGGAGATCAACAAGTTGATCAATACTTGGGAGGGTGAAGTCATCCTTGGGGCAAGCGAGGTTAAGATCCCGAAATCAGGCATATCCGAAGTCCCCTGTTGCTTTAGTATGTATGATGTTAGAAATCCATTGAGGATAGTCAATAGGCAAGATGAAGGAAACAAAAAGGAGTCGCTGAGCTCCTCTTTGACCAAGAGAGCAATGCGTGGATGCATTTTTCTCAATTTCTGTTTGACCTGGTTTGGAATCGGGGTTTAGGGTGATGTTATGGACGGCGATAGTAAAGATCAATTCTGGCATGTCAGCGTAAGACCATGCGAAAGCTTGGTTATGAGCACGGAGAAAGGTAGTAAAGGTGGCTTGTTCTGATGTGTTAAGGGATTGTCCAATCTTCACAATGTGAGGATCCTCCTCCGTGTGGATATTGATTTCTATGGTAGATTCGTTCAGCATAGTTTGGGTTTCAGATGGTAAGGCTCGTTGAATATAAGAATCATCCGCGCCAAGGTAAGTGAGGATGGAGTCGTCATCCTGGCATTCAACAACATTAATCAAAGGCGAATCCTCTTCGATCATGTCTGGATACAGAAGGGGAAGAGAAGATGGGTCCTCATTATCGCGTTGATAAGTGAGAGGACCTATGAAGATAGCATTTATGAAAAAAAAAAGTTAGGGGGGATGGATTCAGGGTCTATAGATTCTGTGGGTGATGATGGCAAAGTGGGTGATGATGGTTTGGTAGGGGCGACGTCTTCTTCTTCCAGGATACAGCTGACAGAAGGTGTCTCCTGTGTAGGTGTTTCGGGAAAACCGAGACCACTGCGATCATTATGTTTACGGGTAGTCACGGGAATGAGTGTATGTCGGCCTTGTTCGTAAAGGCCAAAACCAAAGCCTTTCCACGCACGAGTCAAGAAGGTGAGGGCGAAACGACGATTTGTCAAGTATTGAAAATCGGATTGGAAAGGAACCACACCAAGAGGAGGTTCAGGGGTAATGGAGGATGCGTCAACACCCCCATATGTTAGGTTAGTGCGGCAATAGGGTGGTCCGTAAGAGATTATCTCCCCCACGCGACGGTCGTAGGTGGGATGTGCATGTAATTGTCCGTACTCCTGCGGGGTAGGGAAAGAACTAACGTTATATAGGCGGTACTCCCCCAGCGTAAGGCGCTGAAAAACATCTACTAAGGGGTCGGAGGTTGGAATGTTAGCTGCGGGAAGGGAAGTGGTTTTTGCGATGGTGGTTTCATCAATTGAAGGTGTAGGCGCGGTTGGGGTGGATGGTTGAGGTACATTTGAGGAGGACGGTTGAGTTGAATGTATGGGTGTCTTGATTGGTATAAGCACATCGTTAGGGCGGTATAACATATTGCAGGTTTTAAAGGGGGGAGGGTCAGCTTTTACGGTGTAAGACTTCCCCTCGTACTCAAATTTTATGCATCTATGTAATGTTGAGGGAACGCATCCCATGGCTCGGATCCAAGGACAACCCAAAGAATATATTATATCGAACTCTCCCTCAAGGACATAGAAGAGTTCGGGTAAAGTACGTGGTCCCACGCGAATGTTGAGGATCACGGTGCCTAAGGTAGAAGTAATAGCGCCATTGAATGACCGCAACATGATGGGGTTGGCACACGCAACTAGAAGGGATGTTCATCCGTTGGAAGGCTTTTGAAGAGATGATGTTTAGGCTAGTGCCCCGCCAATCATAACCCGACGTACTTGAATGTCCCGACGTAAGCGGAGATGAAAAGGGCGGTAGTCGGGATCTTCACCAAAGTCGAAAATTTCATCTTCGAGAAACCGATCGCAGCAGCTTGTTGTGAGAGAGCAGTATGGGCAGGGCGGTGGGTTGTTTGGTGAGAGAAGCAACGCGTGATTGGGTGTTAGAATGGAGGTAACAAAGGCGGGGTTTCATCGGGTAAAACCTCTATCCTCAAGGATCTCAACGAGAGCTTGTCGATGAGATTCAAGTCTCATGAGATCATACAAAGGTCATTTTTACTGGCGATTGGTGAAGTCGCTTTAATCATATTTCGGTGGGCAATGCCATTAGAGACGGGATAGGCGGGTCCACGAATGACCACTTTAGGTGGTGGTGCAATCGGGATGTTTGACGGAGAAAGAGATGCCGCAGGTGTGTTTTCTTTTGCTTTCCCATTGTTTTTCTGCCCTCGAGTAGCGACACTAATCATATTAATCTCGTAGACCTGAGATGAGGAAGATGGTGGGGATAACTCATGGTCTTCAAGGGGTGGGGTTGTAATAATGATAGATCTTGGTGAGGCGGGGACAGATGGTATAGGAGAGGGAATGGAAACTAAAGGTCTCTCCCTTCGTAAGTTGTCTTTCTTAATCTTTCTATCCGGGAGAGGTGACTGGCGAAGGATGGTTTTTAGAGCTTTGCATCCCTCCACATCATGTCCTGGTGTGCGGTGATAAGCGCAGATTTTAGACTCATCGTAATCCATAGGTCGGGGCTTAGACGGGTCATAAGGTCTAAGTGGAGGTAGGGAAATGGTCGCATTCTCCACCAACATAGCAAGGATTTTGGCGTAAGATCCTTTGAGTGGGTCAAAATCGGAAGAGGATGAGGGTATTGATTGTGTGGGTTTTGGTAATGTTTGGGCGTGGTTAGTTCGTATGGGTGGCGGTTTAGCCGAGGGGTGTTGATACATGGTTTTTACTAAATGTGATTTCTTTGGCGCAGAAGCTATGTTGGATGATGAGGCCGCAGATGACGTGGTATCGAAAAACAACCACGGGAAATAGGAGTAACAAAACAAATCTTTTGATGATGGTATTTGTTTAGGGTTGATAGGTGGACAGGATACGCGGAGTGACGGTGTTGCTATACCCTGGGATTTCTGTATAGGTGCGGAAGGCGTAAGTTGTTCTGAAGAAAACGCAGGAGGTATGATATATTGATGTAAGGTAGAGGGATGGGGTCCCAATATGGAAGGTAGGTATGACGATGATGGTTTTGATTGTGATAGGGGTAGGGATTGAGTTTGTCTCCTAGGCGGCGGAGCGGATTTATTTTTGGATAGATCGAGTCGCTTAGGCGGGTGCGTTAGACTGGGCATTGGTGAGGTCCCAAGCGTATGGGAAGATCTGGCTAAGTTGATAGAAGTGGACGGGGCATTTGGTAGAGGTGAGGGGGGTGAAGGCGAGAACAGGGGCATTTTAAGCTTCTGTAAGCACTTCGGGTATATGGTGGAGACATCAGGATCAGTCATTTGCATTTGAGTAGGAAAAGGGGTACTCAAACGTTCCCATAGGGCCTGTCTATCTTCTGTGGAATGACAGTCTCCAGGTGTAATTTGTAATTTTGGTACGGAAGAAAGGTGGGTTGTAATTCCAGTCCATTGCGGGTGTGACACAGGAGGTAGATGAGGCACTGTATCAATAGATGTTAAGAGGTCAACCGGTCGTTGAAAAGATTTAGGCGATGAGGGACTAATAGGTAGGAGGGCGTGTTTGAGGGGATCTGTCATGTTTAAAGAATGTGGTGATGTTAGTGTAAGAGATTTCTCGTCTAAGGATGTCAAAAGGAGTGGCGAGCCTTCCTCTTGTGTAGCAAGAGTGGTAGAAGGGGACGTTTGGGAAATAGATAAATTAGATAGCATCCGCTCACAGTCTTGTAGGGATGTGGTGTAAGAAGACTCGTTGATGAGAAGAGAAGTCCGGGCAGTTAACTCTTCTATGGGTAAAGGAATGATTTCACTTTGGCTTGATGGTGGTGAAGGAGGTTCAAACTCCTGTGTTGGTGGAGAGGCTTGATTTAAAAAAATTTCAATAGAGGCTTTTGGCTGAGAATCGAAGACTGCATGGATCTCATGAACACTCTCCTCGGCTAAGATATCTTGGTTCACGTTACTGTTGGACGAGTGATTCGGGAATGGCTTGTTGAAAATTTTCAGATTTCGGTTAGCAGGGGCGTTAGGATTATCGAGGGTTATATCCCCTGCGTCAACCATTTCCTGCACTATGTTTTTCAACATCTTGCAGTTTTCATGACTATGTCCTTTTACGCGGTGAAAGTTACAAAAGTCATTTTCTTTGTACCAGGAAGGTATTGCGCGGGTGGAGTCAAACCCAGAGTGAGGTTTAACAGGCAAGGTGATAGCCCCATTTTGAGCAATTTCTCCAGGATGACGCCATAAAGTTTCTCCCAAGGGAGTGTAATTGGTGGGCTCGGCTTTGCCACTTATAAGTGGTTTTCGGCGGAGTATTGGACGGTGTTTGAGATTTGACCATTACCGCGTGGACAGCTCCTTTTGATTTAGAAGAAGTAGACGCGTGAGGAGTGGTGGTGTTTGGCTTGTTGGTAGAATCAGGAGTTCAGAAATTGGGGTTTTTGTTACGCAACCGCAATTTCTCTTCTTCTATGGCTTGAATTTCTAGCTTCCGAGCCATGGTAAAGGCCTCGTCGAATGTGCGGAAAGTTTGAATTTGGAGGGTAGGGGATATGTGCTTAGCAAGCAGCCCGCGTAAATAGTTCGATGAGTTCGGTTTGAGGCAAGGCATACGTAAGTTGGTTGATAAGGCCCCGCCATCGTCCAACGAAATCTGCGATAGATTGCCTTCAAATTGTCGGATGGCATAGAGGTCGGGGTGATAGATACTTTCGCAATGTTAATGGAGAAATGATCCAAGAAAGATTGGGCTAGTTGGTTAAAAGAGAAGATTGAGGCTTTGGGTTAAAGCACTCGTACCACTCCAAGCAGTCCCGATAAGGACATGGGAAAGGTGCGAGTAACAAGGCATCATCATGGGCAATCAAATAACAAGCATGTCTAAATGATCGCAAGTGTTGTTGAGGATCCTCTTTACTGTTAAAACGAGTAAACTTTGGCAACTCCCATTGAGGAGGATATGAATGAAGAGGGACAGAAGGGTGAATGGGCTCCCACAAACTTGCTCGTATGTCAAGGCGCTACGACTTCCAAACAGAAGCCTCCGTGTTTGCATTTTGTCCATCATTTGTTTGATGAAATCATGGGTTGGATGAGGTGATGGTGCCACAGAATAGGGATGTCCCATATAAGGTGTTGAGGTTACTGGATACGTGTATGGGAATGAAAAGGTAGGCGGAGCTTGAGAAAGAAAGCTCGTGTGAATAGGTGGCAGAGAGTAAGTCATGAATGGAGTGGTCTAAAGAGAGATGAGATAGGGGCAATTGGTGGTAACGATACGTGAGGTCCAAGGTTAACCAAAGGAAAGCTAATCGGGTCGTATGAACCTCGAAGGCCGCCGGATTGGGAGACGGGGATAGTGATGCAGAAGTAAGGTATTGTTATCGGGAGGAGTGGGAGCTAAATGAGCAGCTATACTAATAGGCATGCCAATAAGGAGCTGACCATCGGCGTACGGTGGGGTATGAGACAAATAGTATTAGCAGTGGCACTGGATTAGCATCCGTAAATTTGGCAAAGTCCTTGTCTCCCGCAGAATTTGGGGATCTCACCGTGTCCGTAGGGTTCCCTATAGAATGTGAAGGGGGTGATTCAGGCAAAGACACAGAGCAGGCATGTGAAACCATGGCGGCGGCTTGCTTCCGAGTGATGACAACCATAGACCGTGACACACAGAAAGTTTCAATCTATCAAGAATAAAAACAACCTCGTAATGATGAATTTGGCAAGTTGTCTTTGTTCAGTAAGGGGCCGATGGAGACAAGAATCGATATCGGTTTAGTAACCGGTGTCGGTCACAGAGAAAACGACGTCGGTCCCTTAACCGATGCCGGTGTCAAAAGTCTAGGATAAGAAGATATAAAAGGCTGCTAATTTGATTTTAGCAACGTTGAGTATGTTTATCAACTTATTGATAATGTAAGACAAAGTATGACAGAGAAAACAGGATTTGAAAACAAGCAAGAGGCACACACAAATCTAGAGACTAACCCTAGGGTTAATTTTAGTTATCATGGGCTTATGCCTTTAGACGTAAGATGATGTCAGAATCCTAAACAACAAGACCTAGGGGAAATGTCAAGTTTGTTTTGGCTTATAAGGTTACCTCAATCGGGCGGAGGAATACCGCGGAAAAGGGGGATGTTTGAGTGTTGTGTTAATTGTGAAGTGATTCGATAAGTGTTGTGCAAAGAAACTAAGGTTAATTTCCTGTCAATACCGTGGATATCACCCCCACGTGTACGACTACATTACTTAATCTATGTTCACTAGAATTGAGAACAACAAGCAGGAATGCAATGCACGTGTTTTAAACCCAAATCAAAAATTATATTTGATGAAGCAAGAGAGATGACTTTCACTAATGCGAAACCAGGAAAGCAAGACAAATTCTTTACTAAATATATAACAAAAACAGCAACAACAAATATGCTTCCTAAAATGAAAATAAGCAAGAGAAAGAAACCCAAAATGGGTCCCACCTAAGGCATAAAATGTTTCTCTCGGAATGTTTCGGCTTCTGGGAATAGAGTTGCTTCTATCCTTTCATTCCTTTTAGAAACAGATGAGGTTAGGGTTAGGAGGAATACCTGTTGAATGTCGAGATGGTGTGCGCGTGATCAGTAGAAAGATCAGGATGCGCGGAGAACTCCTTTTGTCTTGGAAGGACTACCTACAAATAAGAACACAAGACCACAAGATTTTGATTAAACAAATAAATGAGGAAACTGTCTTGGGCCGGTGAAATATAAAACTTCCCTTCAAGGTGGTCAGTTCCCCTGCTAATATGAATTAACACAAAAGACTGCAAAATATCAATTAAATTATTTTGTTAAACTGGGTAGGGGGAAAGGCTGGTTTTCTGATTTTGATCAGAGGAACCGATGGCGGTTATTGATGACCGATGCCGTTCATAATCGATAACCGATACCGGTGGGTTATAGGATCTTCTTGGTACATATGGTGTTTGTAATAGCTGGCTTTTTTGGATGGTATTAGGAAATGGGATGATTAGGAGTGAAAGAATGACCGCTAGATGCAATGGCACATTGGGTAGTGGATTCAGAAACGGATTTAGGAGGACTGAGATTCAAGAAACATAAGAAATGTTATGACAAAAGGACATGTAAGATCCGACTTACCGGTTTTGGCCGAGATGCAAGTTGATCTCCTTGGTTACGCAAACACTTCGGTTTCTTTGCTCGTCTTTGCTCACAAGTGAAGATCTGACTCTGCTCCTCGCTCGCAATGCTCTGTGATCCGAAATCCTTTGACCGATCTCTAAAAATGAAATTCCGATCCGTTGTTTTGGTTTGGGGAGCCCATTTACAGGGAACCGATGGCGGTTTCGAACCGACTTGACGGTCGAGTAGAACCGCATCGCAAGGAAAAAGTAGGCTATTTTTAGTAAAATAGCCCACCTTCCCGATTTTCTCCCGAGAGATCGGTTGCCATGGGCTTGGTCAAGTGGCTAGAAGGTCACTTTTGGTGCGAAGTAGTAAGGAGGCATTAGTTATGAATGTGAGTCTGACCAAGTCATGGGTCTTAATTAGGTTAGTTTAGGGTTAGGGCTAGGTCATGATGAGGTGGCAAAGTGAGGTGGCGGGTAAGGTGATGTGGATTTATCAATTACAAGGTGATTAATAAATAATTGTGTAAAGTTTAGGTAATGAGGTTAGGTTGCGAAATGGGATGCGGGTCACAAGGGGTCGTGAGACACGAATTTGGTGTCTACAGCTTTATAATAGATATATTAATGGATTATTAAATCAATACACTCTAATAATAAAAATAAACAAAGGGAATACTTAAAAATTTGAATTTTGAGTTATAAAAATTCTCAAAGGATTTGTGGGGTAAAATAGAGATCTCGGAAGACACAAAATTCAATGGATACATCTTGAACATGATGTGATTAGATGAACTATGAATAATGGCTTGATACATTGGGAAATGGTTCTAAATGATTTAAATTATTAAGTTGATAATAATCAAAGATGAGTATAATTTACACAATTATTATATATTCTTCCCTAATTTGAATGAATAATAAGAAAATATTACGTAGACCTTTATTTATACATCGAATAATTAAAAATAATGATACATAGATATTGAAAGAAAACTAAAAACATAGAAATCATATTAAGCAATAAATTTATAACTCAACACTTGGAAATGTCTAAAAAAACACAAAAACATTTGATTGATAAACTACAATATTCAAATTCACTAATATTCAATCGACCTACAATACTTGTTCAATCCCTTATAACAAATAATCTCTAATCAAATTGGATGATACCAACAATTTATCAAGAATTAGAAGATAAAAATTCTTAATTTGGGAAACAAAGTTTTCTTCAACCAAAAGACCCATAGGAAGAATTAAATATTCAATTTACAATTCTATTACCTATAAAAAGTATACCCTACCAATGTAATCCTTATGAAATGATTGTTGGCCATTGTTTCTAGATGTTGTCATTGATGTCAAATCCATTTATAGAAAAGGGTGTTATGAGGACATACAAGTCGCCATGATATGTCTTTTGGTGTTAAACAAGGGAGGTTTATTGGTAGTGACCTAATTTGGTGAGATCCTATGTTGTCTAGGCATGGTTTTGAGCATGATACAACCATGTATAGTCATGGAATGAGTCCTAAAAGTTTTTATGAGTTCCATCATGGTCTAAGAGGTGTGTAAGAGGTGTCCATATGTTTGCAATGTGTCATCATGGTAAATTCATGGGTTGTCATGGATCACCAAAGTTATTCTAGGCCTATTCCTAGTTCTAGAGCATGTGGTATGGTATGGTAGCTTGAGAAATGGACTAAGCGCAGTCATGGTTAAGAATGGGAGTAGTATGGTGACACTTTATATGAAGTGTACAAGGCTTATTGGGTCAATTTCATAGGTATAATGATGTTTCATGGTCCTTGGGAAGTAAGAAGGTGAAGACAAACTAAGTAAGCACATGTAAGTCACTATGGATGGAGAGTTTCATGCCTATTTTAACAAGGTGGTGAGTTTGGTCAATTAGATGATGTTGTCATGATGTTTCATGACAAGTTTCAGTGTTTTGTAGAAGCAAAATCCGAGTTCGAATTGGTAACTTGTTTTATGCACCAACTCTCATACAATTTGCATGGGACCTAGAGGTTTTGGGGATGTTTTTAACTGATCTAAGAGTGTTTTTAAAAAATAATTAGGTGGTTTGATCATCATGTTTTTATAAACAATAGTTAAGAAGTTAGAGTGGTTTGAAACCCTAGCTAAACCCTAGCTTAATAATGACTTGGAGGAAATTGATTTTTATGGGAACATAATGGATTGGTTATGAAAATTTGTTGAGTATAGGTTGTATAGGACTCCTCCATATTTCTAAAGAGCTATGTTAGATCTTGTGACAATATGTGGACCCCACTCAAAAAGGAATGTTTCTGGATATTTTTAGTTTTTGGAAAAAATTTCATTGAAGATATTGACTAAATCACCATTTATGAAATCTTGGGAGTTTTAATAGATGTCCATGATAGTTTCAGGTCATGGTTGAAGTCCTAGAGTGCAAAATTTTTCCTATCTTCGACGAATTTTTAGGCCTAAAAGGGTTGTTTAGTAGTGTTGGAATATGGAGGTGCATGAGAATTTTTAAGAATGGTGTAACAAAGATAATGTCCTTAGGAGTTTTTAAAAATAAAATGTGACATGTTTCATGTTTTGGTGAAGCTCTAAAAGTGTAATTGAGTTGTCATGGTCAAGGTCACAAGTTGATCTAATTTGACCGGTTCAGACATGACTTCTTCTGATAAAAGATGGATGTAAAAGATCCATATTTTGACTTATATGATTATTTATATCCATTTTAGAGTGAATATGGATGAATTTTTCTCTTATTTAAGGCATTTATAGGTCTTGAAAATGACAACAAGGGTGCAAACTAGTTAAGTTTTAAAACCGCTTTATGGGCGCTTCAATTTTCATAAGAGGAAAAGAGGTGTGGATTTATTTTTGGATGTTTCATGAGTTTGAGAAAGCATGGAGGTATTATATAGGTTATTATATTTCCAATGAGTGGTTACATAGAATATTTGAGGTGTTCTTGTGTGTCTTGAGCTCGATTAGTGAAGACCGGTTCTGGAAGTGCCTATTTTGAGTAGGTAATAGTCCTTATCACCGAATCACAGCACCCTTCTATGGTTTATACAAGCACATATATTTGAACTCACGGTGTGATTGGATAACATGGGTACTATCTCCAAGTTTTGGGACTTCCTACTTGAGATAGACCTCCGTGAGAAAGTCTGGTTCTTGCTCTTAAACTACCCGCCACAATCTACTCTAATGTAGGGGAAACTAACTATTCTAATCTAAATTTCCAAGGGACCAGGGAGAGAGAATGCATAAAATGAAATCCTACACTAAAGTGGTGATACACCAGAAAAGGAGGGTGTGAGAGTAGTCTTCAAATGTGTGAAATACAGAAGCAAAGTGCACACTAGAAGAGGTGATGACAGTTCTCCATAATCTAGCAAAACGCATTCACAACAATATTTCAAACATACACAATGATAATGGATCCCTACATGAACATAATAATAGACACAATATTCTTGTAATCAAGGTTGAAGGGGCAAGAAGAATGCAAGAAAACATGCCAGGGAAGATACATCCACAAACTTATATTTTATTGCTTCATGATATGCACAGTTCAATCTATTACAAGATAAGGGCCTGGATCACCATGCAAGGAGTCCAAAACAAGGGCCTATAACACATCGGCTTCACAAAGAAATTTTGCGTAGCTTTGCTACAAAAACTACCTCTCTCTACAATGAGCCCAACACTCCAATTTATAAGAAAATGAGAAGAGAGAGAGAAGGGAAAATGGAAATCCCAAAATCTGTCCTTCAACCACTTGTAAGAGACATTAAATGGAGTAAAATGATTGTATATTACTTGTAAAAGGATCCCCATACTATCCCAGGTGCTGCAACAGAGAAAGAATGATGACCATGCCTCTTAATTGCACTCCCAACCACCAAATAAAACACTGTTATGAACCTGGCCATGTTTTATAAAAAATATCCATCGATATCTCATAAAATATGGAATTTATTGATTTTTGTGTGTCGGGCTCGAGCCATGATTCCAACGGTACAAATTTTGTGTGATTTTGTTGAGAAATGCAAAAGTTATGGCCTTCTGAGTGCGGGCAACTATTTTGGGTCCTGGGCAGCATTTTTGTCATTTGATGGGAATGAGCATTAATTGACTGGAGCTGAATATATTTATTTTAATTACATATATCTACCCTCATTAAAAATTGCAGCTCTGACGACGTCGTGTTCATTCCGTAAAGTCCAATTTTGTGAAAATCGGAGCTCGGAGTCAAAAGTTATGGCCGTTTGAAGTTTCACGAGTCAAACGTTGACTTTTCTTCTTTACCTTCGGCCGTTTCAGCTTTTGCGTCCCCATGCGTACTTTTGTCCCAACTGTCCCATGGACTACCTGGGACACATTCTCCCGCATCGGCCGATTCGGGCTTCCTTGTCCCTGCTTGCGGCTTTTTCACCTTTTCACGTCTCACGCGTCCCTCGCGTACTTTTGTCCCTACCTGTCCCGGACAAATATCTCCGAACTACCCGAAATGGACTATCTTTCGGAAAATTGGCCGATTCACGTCCCACACGTACTTTTGTCCCTAGCTGTCCCAAACCACGCGAAACAAAAGACTTAGACGATTTTTCTTGCTTTCGGCCATTTCGGCTTTTCGCCCGACGTCCCAACTGTCCCGCGGACCGCCTGGGACAAAAATGTCTGACTTAGCTGATTTTCTTTGTATTTCGGCCCCAAGCTTGGTACGATGAACCTTGGTACAACCCGCATTGGTACGATCCGCACCCTTCAGACCCAAAATGCTTCAAAACAGTCCTGCAACCTTATTTTTGAATTTTTCCATTTTTTCTAACTCGTTGGGATTTCTTCTTGGATGGGAGAGTTAGAAAAAGCCGAGGGGACCCCGAAAAACATGATTTTGGGCCTCGAATCAATCTACTTGCTCGACTGAATAATTTGATGCATGTTATCAAAATTACCTTGAGGGTGAATTTTGGATAACAAGTCCTACTTAGTGGTTTTATGAAGAAAATGATTGATGAAAAGGTTTTGCAAGGATGGATGATGTTTTTATGATATTTTCGACATGTGTGAGGCATTTTGAGGCTTTTATAGTCGAGTGATGTTTTGGAGGTCTTTGATGAGGTTGGTGATGGGATTTCATGCCTTTTGGGATTGTTTAGTTGTCTTGGTGCATGACTACCTACATGGGTCTATTTTATAAATTTTTATGAGTTTGATGTTATGTTTTTAAGTTGAAATGGTTGAGCTCTTAGGCCAGACCAACCTATGATATGTTTTTGAGTTGAGATGCATATTAAGTAAATGTTTTGGTTTAATTTTGAACTTGTTGAGTAAAGGAAGAAAAATTCAACCTATAAAGGAATGAAGAAGAGTGAAGAGGGGTTAATAATAGAGATGAGGAGACATATGAATACCCGAGAATTTTTAGGACTAGATGTGTAAGGAAAATTGATGTATTCATCTCATGAAGAAAAAATATAGAGTGATTTGAAGGAGATCTTGTTTTGATGAGGGTTTGGTGTGTTTGGAGCTGAAATTGGATCACAATCAGCTGCGGTATCAACATATCTTCAATAATAATTCATTTATAAAATTTATTATGATGAGTCATATTCGTAGGAATCTTTGTTGTGAGTCATATCAACAAAATTTTAGGGGTTGGTGCTCCTTGTGTAGTTGGTGCCTCACTAAACAAATCTTGCAGGATGTGTAGTATTCTTGCAATTCCTTGATTTGAGTAATATAATAAATCGTTTTAGTGGGTTTTCTTGCATGTTAGGTTTTCCCACTTATATCTGGTGTCTTTTGTTCCCTCCTTTGATTCATGTACATGTGACTATCTAATACACACCTAGTAAGTTTACATGTGTTATGGACATTGAATGATGAATTTAAGAAATGGTAAATTAAGTTTTAATTATTGTATGACTTATTTACACCCCGTCCAATCACCGTGATTCCAACAATTGGTATTAGAGACGGTCCTTGTGAAGCAAGTTTGACAACTTGAAGGAGATCCTCTTAAGCACAAACAATGGGTAAGTCTTTAGATGTTGAAGCTTCTTTAAGGAATAAGTATGAAGTTGTAGATTCTTTGATTCATAGTATACAATATCATATCAGTTATATGGAGTCAGAGCATGGTCAAGAAATCAAAGATCTGGAATCACAAGTGGAGAATGTTTCAAAACCCTAAAGGCTAAAGAAGTAGATTGTTGTAGGTACAAGGATGAGCTGAGATCCTTAAAATAAGAATTAGAACACGTACATAATGGAGTTGAATATGTATATTAGGTTGGAGAAAAGTTCAAAAGCCTTATATGACATGTTGAATAACCAAAGAGAAACAAATGACAAATCTGGTTTAGGCTACAAAGGAAAACATATGGAGAATTGTGAAGATGACAAAGCTAGTCCAAGTGGTCAAGAAAACATGAAAGAAGCCAAGGAGACAAGTTCAAGAAGGTATAACCCTATCAGATAACCCAATGTAATGAGGTATGGTCCTTAATTTAATGCTTGATTCTACTCTTGTCATGGTTTTGGCTATAGGGCTAAGAATTTAAACAAGAATCTCTAAGAATGAGTATTTAGGGAATGATGGTAGCTCTTTTAAGGGTCAATGTTATTCATGTTGTGAGTATGGCCATAAGGTAGCTGATTGTGGTTGGAATCTTAGTGTATATGAGCCTAGAAGTTGGAAGGGTGTTGTGTGTTATAAGTGTCACAAACAAGGACACATTTCTATATTTTTTCACTAAGGTGAATCTCCAAGAGTCAACAACATATTTCAAGATCCTAATAGACAAAATGGAAGAGTATTCAAGAGGAAAGTCAGTCCCATGAATGAGTCTAAGACTATCATGTCATATCCTAAGGCTAAGAAG
Source organism: Taxus wallichiana var. yunnanensis (assembly GCA_018340775.1). Taxonomy (NCBI): domain Eukaryota; kingdom Viridiplantae; phylum Streptophyta; class Pinopsida; order Cupressales; family Taxaceae; genus Taxus; species Taxus wallichiana. Next base: position 749,141,499 of record CM031234.1, read on the forward strand.
ATGGTTGATTAAGAAAATGAGGTCAAGAGAACTGATTCTTAGTCTAATATGCAGAGTATGAGGGTTGAAGAGTTAGGGCATGATAAAAAAATTATACGTCAAAGGTGGATGTACTCAAAATAAAGGATAAATCAATAAAGTTTTTCAAATAAGTCTCTAGTTATATCAAAATGGAAGACAAGTTCATCAAGCCCAAATCAGATCAAGGAGGTGTCTTTTCTTTGGTTGAAAGATCAAAGGTTGAGGAAATTCATATGTGTTAATCGCCATCCGACTCTGTTCATGACAAGTTGTGAAAACTAGGTATTTGGGATACCTCAAGAGTTGTATGTGCTCTAATCAATTCATAAGGTTTGTAGTCCCGTTGTTGGTTGGTGTCTAAGTTTATAGATATTATGTGTCATGTTGTCATTCATGAGAAGTTTGTTTTTCCGAGGTGTGAATATTGTGCTTTGAGCCCTTGATAAAGTATGTTTGAGTCATGTCATGTCCTAAAAGTATGATTTGTGCTCATTCTTAAAATGTCTTGAGTCCAAGTATGTGTTATGATATGTATAAGGTGTTCATTTCTCCATGAAAAAGTGAAGTTAAGCTATTTTGATCATTCATAAACCCTTATATATTTGTAAGTCTCTCAAAGGAAGTTGTGTCTCGCTTTGAATTCAATATTAAGTCCATCATGTCATGGTCACACTCGAGGTCCTGTAGTTGATGTCACTCAAGGGATTTAAGTTATAATTTTTTGTCTCCATCCATAATGTTTGAAAGATAACTTGAAGGTCCTATAATTGCATGTGTATATGAAGAAGTTCAAAACAATGTCATCTCTAAGTGTGGATGTCAAAAGCTGGTAGTACCATTTGATTGGTGATAATGGAGTATTAAAGTTGGGAGATTATTTTGAGTTAATAATCTAATGTGAAGGATGATTTTTTATTCATATTATGAGATGATTAAGTATGATTATGTAACTTCAAAGTAGTGTGAAGATGCATACAAGTAGGACAAGGTCAAAGTTGTTTAAAATGAAGAAAGGAAGGTTTGAGATCCGAGAATATATATGCAAAATATTTTTTTATGTTCTCGAGGTCTTGACCAATGCAAGAATGACCTAAGATGGAGCTAGCTTATTGAAAACAAGAGTATATAATTGAAGAATGGGGTCCTATAATGGTAATTATCTCAAGTAAAAATGGATTATAAACATGAAAAAGTACATATGACTTATATATGCTAAAACGGTGTGCCATGGGTCAATAAAGGCCTATAGAAGTAGGGGAGACAAATCCTAAGATGATCTAGTTAGAATTTATTCAAGAAGATGTCAAGAGGTCAAAACATAAAAATAAGTTCGTAAATTTGTTAAGTGAAAGGATTGAGTCTAGGAAACCCGAGAAGTCTCAGTATTTTTAGTTCATTACGAAGATCTAAATCATGTTTTTAGGAGTATCAACTTGGTTAAGGTATTCTCTATTCTAGCGCTCTTGCTCTTATCAGGGAAGAAATGTATGAGGAGATCTATAGGGTGCTCTTGCTCTTCTCCTGCAATTTTACATTGGTTTTTTTGTGAGGTTACAAAGTGATGTTGTTCGTTGTTTTTAGTAGGTTACAGTATGCTTGTCAATATACTATCATTCCTAGTTAGTATCAATAGTAATTTACAAAAAAGGTTAATGTTAGAACAATGAAGTTGAAGCATGATTCTAAGATCATATCTAGGTTCAGTTCTCCCAAAAAGTGTTGAAAATACTTTTTGAAAATGTGTTGACATATTCATGTACAAGGTATGTATTCAAAATCATGATTGAATCAAGTATCTAGAAGTTTATGTACTCTACAAAGGTTGGATACAGTCATAGGAGGAAGGGATGTAGGTAATAGGTCTATCATTTGGTTATCAAAATGCTAATTTGTTAATTTGTGGAATATGTGTTTGCATGATCATGATTTCACATTCTCAGCATGTAAATTAACTATCGTGATTGCATCAAAAAGAGAAGGGAATCAATTATGGAGATATACTACTCACTACCTTTGAGTAGAAGCCAAGAGTTACAAGATAATATAATACAGGGTAAAGAAGCATGGTGTGCACTATAATGGTGTACTAAAGTGAGTTAAGTCTATTTTGTGCTATATTAGGCCAATTTATTGTGTTTAGTATGATAAATAGAAAGCTTGGATGAAATATCATAGATACAAGCAGATTCGATATCGAAAGACAACATTTTATATGCTAGAAATTGAGTTTTAGTATGATCCTTTTAAGAGTAAAGGCATGTCATTCATGGAGGAAGAATAATCTAAAAGTAATGATTCAAACTGATTTTAAGGTTTGCATAGATGCCTAACTATGGTAATACCAAATACTTGATGATTAGTATGATTGTATGATGGATTATGTTGAGAAGGAGATAGAATGATCATTATCTTTAGAAGGTGAAGCTATAAGAATATAAGATCTTTCATAGTTGTTTAAGTTGAATGTTGATAGGGTACTGTAGACTTTGAACATGAGTTATAATGAGCTATAGGTGCATGATGTAGTACCAAATCAAACTCACATAACCTCTAAGGTAAGAAATGATACAAAACTCAATTATGACTTCTAAGGTATGTAAAACTAATTTTTCTCACAATGCACTCTCTTAAAAATTAAGTAACTCCTTTCTTAATAACCTTATTCCATTAGTTCAAACATCCCAACAAATTCTTAGACATTTCTCTAAGCTATTTTAACATTGAATGGGATCAAAACAACCAAAATGATTAAAGGATCTACCTTTTAGTCAATATGCCCTTATAGGATTTGTAGTAACTATCACTATACCTAAGGGATTTTTTTCACCAAAATCTTCAAATCCATTTAATGTACTTCTCCCCTACCACTAAGTACTTTGTTCACAAGTTACAATGATGACTCCCTTTCAACCCTCTTTAAAGTTCCATTAACTTTGTTTCTCACCTATCTAAACTTTACTTCACTATCTTGGAACTAAACAAGATAAAAATCCTTAAAACATGAATCTATCAAGACTCTCCACTATGAAAAACCCTTTTAGGACTCTCAAGATACTAACCCTCATAAATTTGAAGTCCTTCTCTGTAGAAGTCTAGAAATGTTAATAATAATGCTCTTAACAAGTCTCATGCTGATGAATTGAGAAGGAAATCGATGTCCGAACAATGTCATTTCAACCTTTAAATTTGGGGTATCCTTATTAATAAATTAAATTACATGTGGTTAAAATTTCAAGAAAATTCATCCATAGAATCTTAAGTTATAGCTTTTTGTTTCAAACCCTAGTCTCTATGGATTGTGTCATTGTTCAAAGCATATTGTCATGTTAACATGTAGGCCTAATATGTGTTCTCATTGATGAAAAACCAAATTAATGAAAAATTGAATTTTTTAGGATGATTTCATTATGATGTATGTGGTGCTAACATTATGGTTCAAATGTTTATCAGCTGTTACATTGGGATTTAGTGATGCATGTTTGCTCTAACAAGCCCATACAGTGCCTAAGAGGTGTTGCTTGGGTAGTGTGAGCTTCTTGGTTTCTTGGGAAGAATGTTGACATGGTGTATAGAAGGTTTTGAGGGTGCTTGAGCACTCACAATAGTGGAATAGTGCAGGTACATGTGATTCTCCATGTTACAGTGCTCATTGGGAGCAGGTATGCTTTCTTGGAGGTGTGAAAGTGTAGATTAGAGCCATTTGAGCTCATGAAAGCATGCTAATAGGTATATCATGTCATATGAGGTATGTTTGGGTCATTTTTATAGGTTATATGTTCAGTTATTACATTATTTCAGTTGGCCCTAGTTGCTACTATGAGGATCTAACATGCAAGCATAGGTAAGTCTTAGTGACTGGGAGTTTTAGCCATGGTTTTGATAATATGATGATTTGAGATGTTAGAGGGATGAGTGATGATGCTATCAGAAAATATTTAGGTGCCCATGATGAGTATTTTGTTAGATATGACTAATTTTGTGAGACAAGGTAAGAAACAAGACAAAATCTAGCTCAAAAAGAAACTTCACATGCTTGTATGAATAGTGTGAATTACATTGGGAAATTGTTCCCTTAAGGGAATATTATAAGGAGAGTTTATAAAGTTTCAAAAAAATAATATCAGTCAGTTGATCGTCATATTTTTATGAACGAATGTTAAGAAGGTAAAGATGTCTAAAACCCTAGTTAAACCCTAACTAGGAGAAATTGCAGAAAGTGAAGTATTGTGATCCCATGTTTTGATTAAATAATCAAAAGTGATGATTTTATGTTGTATAGGACTCCTCATGATTTCTAGAAATGTATAGTTGAGGTCATGGTGATATGTGGGCCCACCTAAAAATAGCAGTTTATGAAGAAGAAGGTTTTAGAGAAATATGGTCCAAAGGAGTAGCATGCAAAATTTATGGTTCATGATAATTGAGAGTTTTTATTGATGTAAATGGATTTTTAGGAAATGTTCATGAGTTCTGATTTTTGAGGTTCAATAGGTTGACTGGTCAAAGGGAAGTTTTGGGATCTCAAATAGCAGGTCCAATTAAATTAAGCATAACTTGAGCTATAGGTGGAGTTTTGAGGTGATTCAAGTTGTGTTGGAATTATATTCAGATATATCCCCATTAATATATATATTTCCTCATGATTAGGTAATATGGTAGGTTTCCAGAAATTATTTTAGAAAGAAGATTTTTGAAGTTTAAGACAAGATTTATTTTTATACAAGTTTGATGTTGTTTGAAGCATGAGATGGATTATGTGATGCTTCCTATCACATGGAATGTGAAAGGGATGCATTTTTCATCCAATTAATCCATTTTTAGGTACTTAATGTATTTTTAAATGGTTTTATGATCTAACCTTTGGAAACATCGTTTTTAGTAGGTTGATCTCGTGAAGGAAAATGTTGCTATGGTTTGAAGTGAATGATGTTTCATGAATTATAACATTCTTAGAAGTGTTATAAAGGTTTATTCCATTTCTTATTAGTAGTCACATGGAATTTTTTTGTTTAGTAAGTATAAGTATTTTGTGATCAAATGAAGTTTCTAGGGTGTTGAAGGGTGAAGAAACAATTGTTTTGAGATTTGTAAAGGGAACTTGGGCCCAGTAAATGAAATAATTTGATTGGTTGATATTAATTGCAACCATGTATGAATTTTTTAATATATTTTACTCATATGTAAATGGTTTTGGGTCATGAAAATGTCTATGGTACTATTGTTAGGGCATTTTAAGAATGTGTCTATGGGGTTTTGAGCCATTTTGGCACATGTAATGAGGTTTTAGCTAGGCAACCTAATTGGGTCACTTGTGACTATTTTTTAAAAATTTAAATGTTTAATTGATTTTATGGTTCAAACCAAATGGATGGAAAATTTTGTGCCTAAGTTTGAAAGGTGGAGAAGCATATAAAAGCATGTTTTGGGTGCTTTTCAAACTAGTTGAGTGTGCAAGGTGTGTGAGAGAAGGTATGCACCTAGGTGAGTGAATTTTTCAGGTGTAAAATAATGAATTTAATTTAGATCAAGTGATTGATAGGTTGAGGAAGATCAGAAAGCATGTGTGTAAGATTTGAAGCATTGAGAAGTGAAGAAAGAGCTAGATTGTGCAAGTTGAAGACCTAGGGTTTGAGCAAGGGTTTGGAAGAGTTTGGAGCTGAATATTTGGATCACTATCAGCTTGTGGTATCAAAATATTTTTAGTGGTCATACTTCAAAAAATCTTGTGTGATGATTCATATTCATGCAAGTCTCTTGTTGTGAGTAATATCAACAAGGGTTTAGGGGTTAGTGCTCCTTGTGGGGTTGGTGCCTCACTAAAGAAATATCTTGTGATGTGTAATATTCACTTGAGTATTTTTGTGTGTAATATCAAAAAAAAATTTGTGGGTTTTCTTCCCCTTGAGGTTTCCCACTTATATCTTGTGTCTTGTGTTGATTCTCTTGCTCATGGTTTATAACATGTATGGTATTTGATTGTGTGCACACATTAATGGATGGTTAAGTGATTATGTGTTTTGAATAAGTATATCTAAAATATGATTTGAATTTTATAAGGAATGATTCACCCACCCCCTCCTCTCAGTCCATTTTGCTTTAACAATTGGTATCAGAGAAGGTCCTTTTGGAGAAGTTTGACAACTTGAAAGGAGATCCTAAAGCACAAAATGGTGAGTGTTAGAGTTATAGGAAAAAGGCACCAATGTTTGATGGAACAAACTATGTTTTTTGGAGTGTAAGGATGAGGACCTACATTATGTCACAAGGATTTTATGTCTGGAAGACTATGGTAGATGGCTATATTCCTCCTACCACTCCTATTACCAATAAAGTAGACAAGGATGCATATGAACACAATTCTAAGGCCTTTAATGCTATCATTCAAGGTCTTGAGAATCTAAGTTGGGAAAGGTAATGTACTGCAAATTAAAGAAGGAAGCATGGGATAAATTGTAGTCTTATATGAAGGTGACTCAAAGGTAAGAATTTTTAAACTTCAAACCTTTAGAAATCAATTTGAATCTCTTAAGATGAATGATGAAGAGTCCATTGTTGCATATCTACTTAGAGTTGACAAAATTTTCAATAATATGAAAGGATTAGGAGAATAAGTAAAAGAAGAAATGGTTGTTCAAAAGGTTCTAAGGTCACTAACTCCAAAATTTGATTCCAAAGTATCTATATAGAAGAAGCAAAGGATTTGACTACTTTGAAGATGGATGATTTGCATGGTACTTTGATTGCTTATGAGATGAGAGTAGGTGATCCCAAACCAGCCAAGAAAGAGGTTGCATTCAAATCTGAAATGAAGACTAAAAGAAAGAAAGTGAAGGATGATGAAGCTACTCTTGAGATTGAAGATGAAGAGATCTTTTCTATGATGGATAGAAGATTGAAACTTGGATCTGGTAGGTACAAAGGTAATATTCCTTACAAATGTTTCAAATGTGGTAAGATAGGACATTTTTCTGTTAATTTTCCTCATAAGAATAAGAAGGAAGATCATGATGAACATGAACATGATAGTGATCATGAAAACAAGAAAAAAAATTATGATAAGAGAAAGAAAATCTTTAAGAAGTTTGATTACAAAAAGGATAAAAAGAGTTTTTATACAAATGAAAATGATGAACTATCTGATGCTAGTAGTGGAATTTCAGATTTTGAATTTGAATCAGATTGTGAGAACATTGGAAATGAGGCCTTATTCATGACTAAAGAAGCCATGAGGTATTCTAATGATGAATATTCTTTGTTAGGAGATTTTATTTCAGGTTATTGTAGTTATTCTACTAAAGATGATGAGGAAGATAAAGTTGATGTTAAAGGAATTCAAGAGAAGTTAAAACATGTTGAGAAAGAAAATCAAAAGCTGAGTTTGCAGATCAAGGAATATGGGAATCACTTTCATGAGCTAGAAGAATAATATGTGTGTTAAATCCTCTAAGAAAAGTGAGTCAATCAAATTGCTAGAAGAAAAGGTAAAGTATCTTGTTTAAAATTTGCAAGATAAAGAGAGTTTTTGTTCAAAATATGAAGAGGATATAGATTTTCTGAGGGCTGAGCTACTAAAGGCTAGCAAGAAGACTATGTCCTTTCATAAGTTTGAGAAAAGTGCAAAAGATCTAGATGACCTACTTGGAAAACAAAAAAACATAGATGATGATAGGACTGGCTTGGGCTTCAAAGAGGATTCTAAAGGAAAGGAAGTGAAGCAAGAAGACATTGGTTCAAGAAAGAATCAGGTGAACCTATCACCAAGGAAGAGAAGAAGGTGACACTCATGAAGGACAATGTGAAACCAAGGCCTATTAGGTAGCCTAATGCATCAAGGTATGAAAAATATTTCAATGGTTATTGTTTTACATGTAATGGATTTGGTCATAGGGAAAAGGAGTGTAGAAGGTATGTTAGAAAGGATCATCCATGGAAGAATAGTATAAGTGAGCAAGCTAAGAGTGTGGTATGTTACAATTGCCATAAGAAAGGTCATGTTGTTAGACATTTCTTGAATGATCCACCTAGACAAGTTGAGAGCTACATGAGGAAGGATTTAATGGTGTGTTATAGTGTAATAGAGTTGGTCATGTTGCAAAGAACTACTACCATGGCCTATCAAGGAAGAATCAAAGAGTTCAAGGACCTAGAATGCAAGGAGGTGGCCTTTAAAGGCCTAGAATGAACAAAAATAGTCAAGGAAGAGTGTGGCAACCTAGGAGAGACAATAGTGTCCTATCAAGAGCTTGTGATGATAGAAGAAGAGGTGTTATCAAATGTGTGAATATCGAGATAGAGAAGAGAGGATGATGGAGTATTATAGGTGCCCAAGAAGGCTTGGGACCTCTTCAAGACCTTCTTTTAGGTTTCCTTGGATCAAATATACCTTCACTATGATTCTTGAAGGTATACCATTGCAAATGAAGCATCTAGGTGAGGGGGAGTAGTCTATGTCAGTATATGTCATCTCTACATGGTCAAGGTATGTGTGTGTTTGCTCCTCATAGTCTTGCTTTGGCTCCTAGTGATGGTTCTTGTGCATATATCTGATCAAATTGTATTGTAGTTTTGTGTTGCACTTGCTTGTAAATGAGGTTATGTGATCTGAGTATAAGGTCTTAAGTGTTGTATAGTTCATATGTGAAGTTTCATAATGAGTTTTGTAACATCTTAACATGTCCTAAGTATTCTCAAGTTGTCTTAAGGTCTTAAATCATCTTGCTCAATAGTATTTGTGTCTAAATCTTGTCTATATTGTATCACTGGTTTGTGATGGTCTTCTCTGCCATGTTTGAGTCATAAGATGATTATGTGGAGTTTTCATGAGATTCAAATGGTCCTGGTAGCTATGTTTTAATATCTTTCATGTGTGTGATGTCTCAAGTCTTGTCATTGCATAGAAAAAGATGTCTATCATTCATATCTGGAATGTTGTCTATCTTGTCAATATGTGTTCCTAGTATGTGTCATGTTCTTAGGCATATTGAGTTTGTTTCATGAGATATTAAAGTGGTGTAGGCATATAAGTTATCTTAAAAATTCTCTAAGGTGATCAAGTTTCAACTTGATCAATTTTCTCCCAATAAGGTTGACAGTGACAGAGATATGGTAATAAGTGCACTATTTACAACCAAAAAGGAGGGCTATAGGTATGTATCATGGTGATTCATGATCTATTTATGTTGAAGGAGGATTTATTTATACTTTAAGGTGTTGTTGAAAGGTTATGATGCTATTATGAAGAAGATAAGAGAAACTTTTGTCAAAAATGCTAGTTCATTGTCCCCTGACTGTATGTTTGCACAGTCCACTCAAGTGGTTTACAGGGAAACTTAAGTTTTGAGGGTATAATGATAAGATCTTGGCTTGAATTTTTTAATGTTCTTCAAGACATATGGGGAAAGAGGATGGATGAGTTTGGAGCCTTGATGTATGCTAAGAACTATGAATTTCTGAGTTGGTGATTTTCTTGATTGCATAGTGGGACGAGGGTTTGGCTCCTAAAACCCTATATATTGGTTTTACTCATGTAGAATAGGTACTTAAGATGTTCTATTAGTTCAAGGAGTTCTCAAAAGACATGTAATGTGTTCCTTGTGTTGATATGGGGTTGTAGAGAAAAGTGTATGGTGTTTCACCATGTTTTGACCTAGAAATGGCAAATGTTTCTTCTTGTCTTACAATGTTTGTGTAATGATGAATTATTACCATTTATAACATTGTTGGCATGGATCAGAGGTAGTATGGTACAATCATCTGTTGTTACAGTGCTCTTGAGTAGTTCAAAACAGGGTTCAAGGTGAAAAATGTCAAGTTTGCATGCCTAGAAGACTGGATATGATGTGGTAGCTCCTAACAAGGTATGATATTTTTATTCATGCTTTTATAATTTTTTTCAGCTATGTTGGAAGTGCTTTTCTAGGGGGAGACAAATGTTTGCATGCTTGAATTGAGGCAAGAATAATAATTTTGAGCAAGAATCAAGAGAAAGAGTCAAATTGAGACCTTTGGTTGATGTTTCCAAACCAAAACATGAAGGTATGAAGCTGATGTAGGTGAAGAAGGTAAGCTACATGTATGCCTTTATCATTAATGTAAAAAGGGGGAGAATTTCAAGGTGTTTTCCATCAATGAAAAAGGGGGAGATTATTGGCATTATGCCTAATAAGTGTTGTCATTGATGCAAAATAACATTAATGACAAAATTAATGTTTTAGGATGATGTCATGATGATGTATGTGGTGCTAACATGATGGTTTAGATGTTTATAATGTTTACATTGGGATTTGCTGCTTCTTTCTGTAAAGCCCATACAGGTGCCTAAGAGGTGTTGCTTGGTAGTGTGAACTTCTTGGTTTCTTGGGAAGCATGTTGACATGATGTATAAAGATTTTAAGGGTTCTTGAGCACTCACAATAGTGGAATAGTGCAGGTATAGGTGATTCTCCATGTCATAGGTGCTCATTGGGAGCAAGTATGCTTGCTTGGAGGTATGAAAATGTAGATTGGAGCCATTTGAGCTCATGGAAGAATGATAATAGGTATATCATGTCATATGAGGTATGTTTGGGTCATTTTTAGAGGTTATATGTTCAGTTATTGCATTATTTTAGTTGGCCCTAGTTGTTACTATGAGGATCTAACATGTAAACATAGGTAAGTCTTAGTGAATGGAGATTTTTAGTCATGTATTTGATATTATAATGATTGGATATGTTAGAGGGATGAGTGATGACACTTTCAAAAAAAATTTAGGTGCCCATGATGAGTATTTTGTCATATATGACTGATTTTGTGAGAAAAGGTAAAAACAAGGCAAAATCCAAGCTCAAAGTGTAACTTCATATGCTCGTTGTGAACAATGTGATTTTCATGGGACATTTTGGCTTTCATGATTCTTCTAAGGTGAGTTTATAAGGTTTTAAAAAAATAATCAGGTCATTTGATCGTCAGATTTTTATGAATGAATGTTAAGAAGGTAAAGAGGTCTAAAACCCTAGTTAAACCTAGTTAGGAGTAGTTGGTAAAAAGTGAAGTATTGTGACCTATTTTTATTTGATCCATAAAAATTATGATTTTATGTTGTAGAGGACTCCTCAATATTTCCAGAAATGTATGGTTGAGGTCATGGTGATATGTGGGCCCCACCTAAAAATAATAGTTTCGGAGAAGAAGGTTTTAGGAAAAGATGGTCCAAAGGAGTAGATGTAAAATTTATGGTGTATGATTATTGGGAGTTTTTATTTATGTAAATGGAGGTTTTAGAAAATTTTCATGCATTTTCATGATTTTTTTTGAGGTCCAAACAGGTTGACTGGTCAAAGGGTAGTTTTGGGATCTCAAATAGAAGGGTCCAATAAATGAGCATAACTTGAGCTACATGTGGATTTTTGAGATGATTCAAGTTGTGTTGGAAATTATATTTATATATATTTCTATTTATATATGTATTTAATCATGATGAGGTCATTTGAAAGGGTTTCTATGTCATTCTTTGAGCAATAATATTTTTGGTAGTTTAAGATATGATCTGTTTTTGTGTAAGTTTGATGTTGTTTGAAGCATGAGATTGATTGGGTGATGCTTAATATCACCTGGAATGTGAAGAGGGATTAATTTTTCATCAAATGAATCCATTTTATATATTTAATGTATGTATAAATGGTTTTATGAGCTAACATTTGAAAAACAACATTTTGGAAGGTTGATCTCTGGTGAAGGAAAATGTTGTTGTGGTTTGAAGTGAAGGATGTTTCATAACTTCTAACTTGCTTAGAATTGTTCTAAAGGTTCTGAAATTTTTTTAGTGGTCACATGAAATTTTTTTTTAGTATAATTGATTTTGTGATCAGATGAAGTTTCTAGGGTGTGAAGGGTGCAGAAACAACTGTTTTGAGATTTGTAAAGGAATTGGGCCCATTAAAATGAAATAATTTGATTGGTTGATATTAATTGTGACCATGTATGAATGTTTTATGATATTTTATTCATATTTAAAGGGTTTTTGGTCATGAAAATTATGGTACTAATGTTAGGGAATTTTTAAGAATGTGCCTATGGGGTTTTGAGCCATTTTTGGCACATGTAATGAGGTTTTTAGCTAGGCTGACCTAATTGGGTCACTTGTGACTATTGTATTTAAATTTTTAATGTTTCCTTGATGTATGGGTTGAACCAAATGGAGGGAAAAGGTTTTCCTAAGTTTGAAAGGTGGAGAAGCATATAAAAACATGTTTTTGGGTGCTTTTCCAAACTAGTTGAGTGTGTGCAAGGTATGCGACCTAGGTGAGTAAGTTTTGTAGGTGTAGAAGCATGAATTTAAGTAAGATAAAGTGATTTATAGGTTAAGGAATATCAGAAAGCATGTGTGAAAGATTTAAAGCATTGAGAAGTGAAGAAAGAGCTAGATTGTGTAAGTTGAAGACCTAGGGTTTGAGAAAGGGTTTGGAGCTGAATATTTGGATCACTATCAGATGTGGTATCAACATATTTTCAGTGGTCATACTTCAAAAAAATATTGTGTGATGATTCATATTCATGAAAGTATCTTGTTGTGAGTAATATCAACAAGTGTTTAGGGGTTAGTGCTCCTTGTGGGTTGGTGCCTCACTAAAGAAATCTCTTGTGATGTGTAATATTCACTTGAGTATTTTTGTGTGTAATATCAAAAAAAAATTAGTGGGTTTTCTTCCCCTTGAGGGTTTCCCACTTATATCTTGTGTCTTTTTGTTGATTCTCTTGTTCATGGTTTATAACATGTATGGTATTTGATTGTGTGCACACATTAATGGATGGTTAAGTGATTATATGTTTTGAATAAGTATACTAAAATCTGATTTGAATTTTTATAAGGATTGATTCACCCCCTCTTAGTCCATTATGCATCCAACATGACCTGGTGTTTGGAAGAACTATGATGTATTAGGCTTCATATCTTGGTAAATCTTAAATAATAATATTTTCAATATACTTATTACAAAAATTTCTTGGCATGATTCAAACTCTCACCTCTCTCCTTGTTTGTTTTTCTCCTTTTTAGGCACCCTGTTTGTCACATCTATATTTTTGTTAACTTTTAAAAATAAATTTATCACAAAACTTACCTCATGGATCTTCAATGCATGATTGTTTTGTGACTTCAAGAAAATATAAGTAGGGTGTATCCTTCCCTTATGATGATCAAAACCTTCTATCTCTCTTGATAGTAATTTTCTTGCCTATGAATGAGCACCTATAGGATAATTCAAAGACTCGCCACAATTCTTTTGTAATTGAGAGGTCTTCAAAAATCTCTATCACTTTAGTCCATATCTTAAGAACCTCTTAGGCATTTCTTGAATATTGTAATGATTATCACACTTTCTAATTTCTTTAAAACACCCTTCTTTACAAACCCCAATGAGGGTTTCTCATTGATCTGTAAGGATATAATTGATATAAAAGGATTTAAAATCGTTTCTAAAACTCGATATTCTTCTTGAATGTCTATATGAACATTCCAAAACATTAAAACTTACTACGAAATGTTTTATGCTTCTTTCATCACTAGAAATAGTGCCATCCTTCAAGTGTTACGCCTTTATAACTAGGGTTTCTTAGCTTTCTTAATTTGATCTATTATTTCCTCGATCTTAGTATCTTGAAGTTATGCACATCTTTATCACTTTACCAACACCATCCAAACTGATTACATTTGATCTTCTTCCTATAATATCATTCACACTTATCTCTCAACTTTTTTATGCACACACAGTCACCATTTTCAAGAATTTCTTCCTACAATCACTACCAAAACATATGTTAGGTTGTTGAGCCTATTTTCATGTGTGAAAGTGTTGCACTAAGAGTACTATACACTTTTCATGTATCCTCATTGGGGTTGAGGGTGGTGTAGCCCCTTGAGAAGGGTTCGGCGCGAGCCTACAATTTTTTTTTAGGCATAAATTTTTGGCCTCGAAAAATGCACTCGACATATCGAAACGTGCTCTTCTCATATGGGCAAGTTTTTTGACCCATAGGTTTATGGGACGGTTTTGCCCATGGTTTTGATACCCACGGTTTTGTAAAACTTCTTAAGTAGTTGTCTATTTATATGGTCTTATGCATATGATAGATGTACAAGTAAATGTATTGCAGATGTGTTTTGAATTTGGATGTGAATTCCAGTAGAGTTTGTTGAGCATAGCTCCAAACAGATCTAGGTATTGTATTGAGAGAGCGGTGGCTTGTAATAAAATCTGAGCAAGTGATTCTTGGTGGACGTAGCCCAAATTGGGTGAACCACGTTAAATATTGTCTCTTTGTGTTGTGTTATTTTATTACTAAATTTTATTTGAGATCTGTAATAATTTTTGCATATTAGTTTTCTCTTTTTCTGCGATTTTGTGAGGATTATTCCACATATTTTATCTCTTATTTCCTAACAATTGGTATCGAGCTTTGGTTTGGTTTCTTTGAAGTGTTGAATCGCAGGGAAAGTTTTTAGCTTGAGTGGGAGCTATGGCAGATGATGGAAGATCTAGGGTTGATAAATTCAACGGGTAGAATTTCAGTCTTTGGAAGATGCAGATGGAAGATTACCTTTATCAAAAGGATCTTTATACTCCACTGTCTGAGAAGGTGAACAAACCCTCGAGTATGACAGATGTGGAATGGGATTTGTTGGATCGGAAGGCACTTGGAACGATCCGGTTGTGTCTTGCATCTTCGGTATTATTTAATGTTTCAAAGGAAAAGACTACAAAAGATCTAATGGATGCATTAGGGAAGTTGTATGAAAAACCCTCTGCCTCTAATAAGATATTTTTAATGAAAAAGTTGTTTAATATGAAGATGTCTGAGAATAGTTTAGTAGCAGATCATTTAAATGATTTCAATACTGGTTGTGAATATGCTAGCTTCGGTTATAATAGAATTTGATGAAGAAGTTAGGGCTTTATTAATTATGTGCTCTTTACCTGAGAGTTGGAATAGCTTGGTAATGGCGGTAAGTAACTCGGTTCTAGCTAACTCGAAGTTGAAGTTTGAGGATGTTGTAGGGGTGATTCTAAGCGAGGAAATGTGAAGAAAAATCTCTGGGAATCTTCTACTTCAGGGAATGCTTTGATAGTGGAAACTAGAGGAGACGAGAAGAATAGAGAAGCCATGGAAAATCAAAAGATCGGGCAAGGTCAAAATCCAAGAACAAGATTGTATCTTTGGAATTGTGGAAAGCTTGGGCATGTAAAGAAGAATTTGTTGGGAGCTTCGGGATAAGAAGAAACAACAGGAAAAAAAAGGAGGCAAATGTGGCAATGGGTAATGTATGTCAGGATGCTTTGATTCTTTCTTTGCATAATATTACTGAATCTTGGGTTTTAGATTCGGGGGCTTCTTTCCATGCTACTCCACATAGGCATTATTTTGTTGATTATGTTCAAGGAGATTTTGGGCATGTTTTTCTTGGTGATGATGAGCCTTGCAGCATAGTTGGAAAAGGTTATGTTCAAGTTAAGATGCAGAATGGGAATACTTGGCTATTGAAGGATGTCAGACATGTGCCTACATTAAGACGAAATTTGATATTGGCGGGGCGGTTGGGAAGTGATGGTTGTCTTGTGATATTTACTGACGGACTCTTGGAAGGTTACCAGGGGTGCTCTTGTGGTGGCAAGAGGTAAGAAGGTTGGAACCTTGTATTTAACCACTTATATAGTACTAATGATTGTAATCTTGTGGCTTGAGATGTAGATATCTGACATTATGGCACTATAGGCTCGGTCATATGAGCCATAAGGGCATGAACATCATAAAGAAGAATTTTCTGGATATACGAAGAACATGTTTGGATTTACGTGAGAGAACTACATATATGGGAAATAGAAGCGAGTAAGGTTTCTCAAGGTTGGACCTACAAAGAAAGAGAGTAAGTTAGAGTGGTGCATTTCGATGTGTGGGGCCGGCTCAGGTATCATCTCTTGGGGGTTCAAGTTATTATGTTACTTTTATTGATGATGCAACAAGGAAAGTTTGGGTTTATTGTATTAGAAATAAATATGATGTATTTGACACTTTTGTTAAATGGAAAGCCTTGGTAGAGAATGAAACAGTCTTAAGCTAAAATGTCTCGGAGTCGAGATAATGGAGGAGTATTGCAGCTAATGAATTTGATGATTATTGTTCTAAGAATGGAATCCATGCGAGGCAAAAGATAGTTCGGGAACTCCATGCGAGAATGGGGTATCAAAAAGGATGAACAGAACAATAATGGAACGTGCTTTAGGAGCATGAGGTTACATGCAGGACTGCCTCTTTCTTTTTGGGTAGAAGCGGTGAGCACAGCTGTGTACTTGATAAATAGAGGACCCTCAAGTGCCTTGGATGGAGGCATACCTGAGGAGGCTTGGTATGGTAAGAAAGTTGATTATTCATTTCTTAGAGTCTTTGGATGTGAGGTGTTTGTTCATATAGACAAGGATGATAGGACTAAGCTAGAGGCTAAATTAGAAAAATGTACTTTCATTGGTTATGGTGGTGATGACTTTGGATATAAATGTTGGAGTATTAAGGACAAGAAAATCATTCGATCTAGGGATGTGGTCTTTAATGAGAAAGTCATGTATAAGCAGCAGTTGTAGGAAAACAGGGAAGAATCCAAGAAAGAATATGCAGTGGTAGAGGATCTTCCGGATGGGAAAGTGACACATGAATCAGTTCAGGAACCCCCTCAACAGGAACCCCAAACTCCTATATTGAGGAGGTCTTCTAGGGTAAGAAGAGAACCTGAACATTTTTCTCCTTCTCTTTATTATTTATTACTCACTGATAGTGGAGAACCAGAGAGCTTTGATGAAGCAATGCAGGTAGATGCCAGGAAGAAGTGGGAGCAAGCCATGGATGAGGAGCATCAGGCTCTCATGGAGAACCAGACATGGGATTTGGTAAAGCTACCCGAAGGAAAAAGAGCATTGCAGAACAAGTGGGTGTACAGAGTTAAAGATGAAGAAGGAGGAAAGAAAAGATATAAGGCCGGTTGGTGGTCAAGGGGTTTGCACAGAAACAAGGTATAGATTTTGATGAGATATTTTCTCCTGTAGTAAAAATGACTTCTATTAGAACTGTTCTAGGAATAGTTGCAGCAGAAGACTTGCACTTAGAACAACTTGATGTAAAGACTGCATTTCTCCATGGTGATTTGGAGGAGGAACTATATGCATGCAGCAACCAGAGGGCTATGAGGTCAAAGGTAAAGAGGAGATGGTGTGCAAATAGAAGAAAGAGCTTGTATGGCACTGAAACAAGCTCCACGTCAATGGTATAAGAAATTTTGATAGCTTCATGATGGAGCAAGGTTATATTAGATGTCATTACGACCATTGCGTGTATACTGAAAATTTGAGGATGGAAGTTATATTATCCTGTGTTTGTATGTTGATGACATGTTGGTTGCGGTAAAAACATGTAGGAAATAAAAGTACTTAAGAAAACTAAGTGAATCCTTTGATATGAAGGATTTGGGGCAGCAGACAAATCCTTGGAATATGAGGATAACTCGGGATAGGAAGGAACGAAAGCTGACTTTATCTCGGGAAGAGTACATTAAGAAGGTATTGGATAGGTTTAAATGCGGGATGCTAAACCGGTTGGGACTCCTTTGGCGAGGCCATTTTAAGTTATCAAAGGAGCGGTGTCCCAAAGACAGAGCAGGAAAGAAACCAAATGTCCAAAGTACCTTACTCTTCAGCGGTTGGCAGTTTGATGTATGCTATGGTGTGCACTAGGCTTGGATATTGCCCATGCAGTGGGAGCTGTGAGTAGATTTATGAGTGATCCGGTAAAGAGCATTGGCGAGCGATAAAGTGGATCCTTCGGTATTTGAGAGGACCATGGGGACAATTTTGTGCTACAGTGGATCAAACACCACTTTATGTGGTTATGTAGATTCAAACATGGCTGGAGATGTAGACAGCAGGAGGAGCACGATAGGTTATATTTACACTTGTAGGTGGGACAACGGTGTGAGTGGATTTCATGACTACGAAGTGGTGGCTTTGTCGACCACGGAGGTGAGTATGTTCTTTGCACCAGAGGCAAGCAAAGAGATGATTTGGTTCTGACAATTGCTTGAGGAGTTGGAGCATAAGCGGGAGAGAATGTAAGCTTGCATAGTGATAGTCGAGTGCTATACACCTAGCTAAGAACTTTGCTTTCCACTCTAGGATGAAGCATATACGATTAAGGTACCATTTCATATGATGGACTTTGGAGGAAGAGAAGTTGAAGTTGGAGAAGATTCATACCGGTCGAGAATCCTACGGAGACATGATGACCAAGGTGGTCACAAGGGAAAAACTAAAGTTGTGTTCAACTTTGGTTGGTCTTCACAGAAACTAGTGAAGGGTTGAGAAGCTTTCTCAGAGGAAAACTAGTCTCCAAGTGGGAGATTGTTAGGTTGTGGAGCTTGTTTTCATGTGTGAAAGTGTTGAAGACTATACACTAAGAGTATTGTACACTTTTCATGTATCCTCGCCGGGGTTCGGGGCTGGCCGGGCCCGAGCGGGTCCAGGGTAAGCCCCAGTGTAGCGAGGGTTTGGGAGCAGCAGCCCCGAAATTTTTTTAGGCGTAAATTTTTTTGGCCTCGAAAAATGCACCTGACATATCGGAAACGTGCTCTTCTCATATGGGCAAGTTTTTGACCCATAGGTTTATGGGACGGGTTTTTCCCATGGTTTTGATACCCACGGTTTTGTAAAATTGCTTAAGCAGTTGTCTATTTATATGGTCTTATGCATATGATAGATGTACAAGTAAATGTATTGCAGATGTGTTTTGAATTCGGCTGTGAATTCTGTAGAGTTTGTTGAGCATAGCTCCAAATGGATCTAGGTATTGTATTGAGAGAGTGGTGGCTTGTAATAAAATCTGAGCAAGTGATTCTTGGTGGACGTAGCCCAAATTGGGTGAACCACGTTAAATACTGTCTCTTTGTGTTGTGTTATTTTATTATGTAATTTTATTTGAGATCGTAATAATTTACTGCATATTAGTTTCTCTTTGTTGCGATTTTGTGAGGATTATTTCACATATTTTATCTCTTATTTCCTAACAATTGGTATCGAGCACTGGTTTGGTTTCTTTGAAGTGTTGAATCACAGGGAAAGTTTTTAGCTTGAGTGGGAGCTATGGCAGATGATGGAAGATCTAGGGTTGATAAATTCAACGGGCAGAATTTCAGTCTTTGGAAGATGCAGATGGAAGATTACCTTTATCAAAAGGATCTTTATACTCCGTTGTCTGAGAAGGTGAACAAACCCTCGAGTATGACAGATGTGGAATGGGATTTGTTGGATCGGAAGGCACTTGGAACGATCATTTGTGTCTTGCATCTTCGGTATTATTTAATGTTTCAAAGGAAAAGACTACAAAAGATCTAATGGATGCATTAGGAAGTTGTATGAAAAACCCTCTCCTCTAATAAGATATTTTTAATGAAAAAGTTGTTTAATATGAAGATGTCTAAGAATAGTTCGATGGCGAGATCATTTAAATGATTTCAATACGGTTGTGAATATGCTAGCTTCGATTATAATAGAATTTGATGAAGAAGTTAGGGCTTTATTAATTACTGTGCTCTTTACACGAGAGTTGGAATAGCTAGTAATGGCGGTAAGTAACTTCGGTTCAGTAACTTGAAGTTGAAGTTTGAGGATGTTGTAGGGGTGATTCTAAGTGAGGAAATGCGAAGAAAAATCTGGGGAATCTTCTACTTTAGGGAATGCTTTGATAGTGGAAACTAGAGGGAGACAGAAGAATAGAGGAAACATGGAAAATCAAAAGATCGGGCAAGGTCAAAATCCAAGAACAAGATTGTATGTTGGAATTGTGGAAAGCATGGGCATGCAAAGAAGGATTGTTGGGAGCTTCGGGATAAGAAGAAACAATAGGAAGAAAACAAGGAGGCAAATGTGGCAACGGGTAATGTATGTCAGGATGCTTTGATTCTTTCTTTGCACAATATTATTGAATCTTGGGTTTTAGATTCGAGGGCTTCTTTCCATGCTACTCCACATAGGCATTATTTTGTTGATTATGTTCAAGGAGATTTTGGGCATGTTTTTCTTGGTGATGATGAGCCTTGCGGCATAGTTGGAAAAGGTTACATTCGAGTTAAGATGCGAGAATGGGAATACTTGGCTATTGAAGGATGTCGGACATGTGCCTACATTAAGATGAAATTTGATATCGGCGGGGGGGTTGGGAAGTGATGGTTGTCTTGTGATATTTACAATGACTCTTGGAAGGTTACCAAGGGTGCTCTTGTGGTGGCGAGGTAAGAAGGTTGGAACCTTGTATTTAACCACTTATAGTACTAATGATTGTAATCTTGTGGCTTGAGATGCGAGATCTACATTATGGCACTATAGGCTCGGTCATATGAGCCATAAGGGCATGAACATCATAAAGAAGAATTTTCCTGGATATACGGAACATGTTTGGATTTATGTGAGAACTACATATATGGGAAACAGAAGCGAGTAAGGTTTCTCAAGGTTGGACCTATAAAGAAAGAGAGTAAGTTAGAGCTGGTGCATTATGATGTGTGGGGCCGGCTCAGGTATCATCTCTTGGGGTTCAAGTTATTATGTTACTTTTATTGATGATGCAACAAGGAAAGTTTGGGTTTATTGTATTAGAAACAAATATGATGTATTTGACACTTTTGTTAAATGGAAAGCCTTGGTAGAGAATGAAACAGGTCTTAAGCTAAAATGTCTCAGGTCAGATAATGGAGGGGAGTATTGCAGCTAATGAATTTGATGATTATTGTTCTAAGAATGGAATCATGCGAGCAAAAAGATGGTTCGGGAACTCCATAGCGAGAATGGGGTATCGAAAGGATGAAACAGAACAATAATGGAACGTGCTTTAGGAGCATGACTACATGCAGGACTGCCTCTTTCTTTTTGGGCAGAAAGAGGTGAGCACGGTGTGTACTTGATAAACAGAGGACCCTCAAGTGCCTTGGATGGAGGCATACCTGAGGAGGCTTGGTATGGTAAGAAAGTTGATTATTCATTTCTTAGAGTCTTTGGATGTGAGGTGTTTGTTCACATAGACAAGGATGATAGGACTAAGCTAGAGGCTAAATTAGAAAAATGTACTTTCATTGGTTATGGTGGTGATGACTTTGGATATAAATGTTGGAGTATTAAGGACAAGAAAATCATTCGATCTAGGGATGTGGTCTTTAATGAGAAAGTCATGTATAAGCAGCAGTTGTAGGAAAACGGGAAGAATCCAAGAAAGAATATGCAGCGGTAGAGGATCTTCCGGATGGGAAAGTGACACATGAATCAGTTCAGGAACCTCCTCAACAGGAACCCCAAACTCCTATATTGAGGAGGTCTTCTAGGGTAAGAAGAGAACACGAACATTTTCTCCTTCTCTTTATTATTTATTACTCACTTGATAGTGGAGAACCGAGAGAGCTTTGATGAAGCAATGCAGGTAGATGCCAGGAAGAAGTGGGAGCAAGCCATGGATGAGGAGCATCAGGCTCTCATGGAGAACCAGACATGGGATTTGGTAAAGCTACCCGAAGGAAAAAGAGCATTACAGAACAAGTGGGTGTACGAGTTAAAGATGAAGAAGGAGGAAAAAAAGATTAAGGCCGGTTGGTGGTCAGGGTTTGCACGAGAAAAAAGGTATAGATTTTGATGAGATATTTTCTCTGTAGTAAAAATGACTTCTATTAGAAGCTGTTCTAGGAATAGTTGCATGGTAGAAGACTTGCACTTAGAAACAGACTTGATGTAAAGACTACATTTCTCCATGGTGATTTGGAGGAGGAACTATATATGTAGCAACGAGAGGGCTATGAGGTCAAAGGTAAAGAGGAGATGGTGTGCAAGCCCGAAGAAGAGCTTGTATGGCCTAAACAAGCTCCACGTCAATGGTATAAGAATTTGATAGCTTTATGATGGAGCAAGGTTATATTAGATGTCATTCGACCATTGCGTGTATACTGAAAAATTTGAGGATGGAATTTATATTATCCTGTGTTTGTATGTTGATGACATGTTGGTTGCGGTAAAAACATGTAGGAAATAAAAGTACTTAAGAAGCTTGACTAAGTGAATCCTTTGATATGAAGGATTTGGGGGCAGCCAGACAAATCCTTGGAATGAGGATAACTCGAGATAGGAAGGAACGGAAGCTAACTTTATCTCAGGAAGAGTACATTAAGAAGGTATTGGATAGGTTTAAAATGCAGGATGCTAAACCGGTTGGGACTCCTTTGGCAAGCCATTTTAAGTTATCAAAGGAGCGGTGTCCCAAGACGAGCAGAAAGAAACTAGATGTCTAAAGTACCTTACTCATCGGCGGTTGGCGTTTGATGTATGCTATGGTGTGCACTAGGCCTGATATTGCCCATGCAGTGGGAGCTGTGAGTAGATTTATGAGTGATCCAGGTAAAGAGCATTGGCAAGCAGTAAAGTGGATCCTTCGGTATTTGAGAGGGACCATGGGGACAATTTTGTGCTCCGATGGATCAGACACCACTTTACATGGTTATGTAGATTCAAACATGGTGGAGATGTAGACAGCGGGAGGAACATGACAGGTTATATTTACATTGTAGGTGGGACAGCGGTGAGTTGGATTTCACGACTACGAGTGGTGGCTTTGTCAACCACGGAGAGCTGAGTATGTTGCTGCAAAAAGGCAAGCAAAGAGATGATTTAGTTACTGACAATTGCTTGAGGAGTTGGAGCATAAGCAAGAGGAATGTAAGCTGCATAGTGATATTCAGTGCTCTATACACCTAGCTAAGAACTACTGCTTTCCACTCTGGACAAGCATATACAGTTAAGGTACCATTTCATTAGGACAACTTTGGAGGAAGAGAAGTTGAAGTTGGAGAAGATTCATACCAGTCAAAATCTTGCAGACATGATGACCAAGGTGGTCACAAGGGAAAAACTAAAGTTGTGTTCATCTTTGGTTGGTCTTCATAGAAACTAGTGAAGGGTTGAGAAGCTTGCTCAGAGGAAAACTAGTCTCCAAGTGGGAGATTGTTAGGTTGTGGAGCTGTTTTCATGTGTGAAAGTGTTGAAGACTGTACACTAAGAGTACTGTACACTTTTCATGTATCCTCACCGGGGTTCGGGGCTGGCCGGGCCCCGGCGAGTCAGGAAGGGTCTGGGGTGTAGCCCCCAAAAAAAAAAATTTAGGCGTAAATTTTTTTGGCCTCGAAAAATGCACCCGACATATCGGGAAACGTGCTCTTCTCATATGGGTGAGTTTTTGACCCATAGGTTTATGGGACGGGTTTTTCCCATGGTTTTGATACCCACAATTTTGTAAAACTACTTAAGCAATTGTCTATTTATATGGTCTTATGAATATGATAGATGTACAAGTAAATGTATTGCAGATGTGTTTTGAATTCGGCTGTGAATTCTATAGTTTGTTGAGCATAGCTCCAAACGGATCTGGGTATTGTATTGAGAGAGTGGTGGCTTGTAATAAAATTTGAGCAAGTGATTCTTGGTGGACGTAGCCCAAATTGGGTGAACCATGTTAAATACTATCTCTTTGTGTTGTGTTATTTTATTCTGCAATTTTATTTGAGATCTGTAATAATTTTTGTATATTAGTTTTCTCTATTACTGTGAGGATTATTCCGCATATTTTATCTCTTATTTCCTAACAATATACCAATAATTGCATGTAAATATTTAACTACTATCATATCCTCCTCCTTATTATTACATACCTTTTTCATTGAGTTTCACATCTACATACAAACAATATGAGTTTCAATGATTGAATCACACAGTCACATCCTGACACCAATTTACAAGCCAAAATTCTCAATTTCTTAGAGCTCCAATTTCATAAATCTTGACCATTCAAATGATGGCCAAGATAGTTACAAAGGAGGCTTAAATATTCCTTTACAAGGTTTTCTTAACCAAATTTTTCCCATTAGATCTTTCACATACATGGTTTTAGCTTTTAATACAACATTAGAGAAGCTAGTTAACCTAGGACTCTAGGGTCTAAGCACTAGTCCAGAAATAAGTCCTAAGTAAGACTCCTAAAGTTAAATAAGACTAATTACAAGCTTATAAAATATCATGGTGCTCGAAGAAGACAATTCACACCCTTATTACACACAAAATTTCCTCAAAACATTTAAATGTCATTTTGGAGGGAAATGACAAAATTTGAATTTTTGAAGGACCTATACTAAACTAACACCACAAGAAGACCCTAGATGACCTCTAAGACCCATAGGCATAATTTGAAGATAAAATTTGATGATATAATTCATACTTACATGTAGGAGTTGATGCTCCAAAGCATCGATCCATGATAGCTTCTTGAAGCAAGGAAGCTTATTTTTATTTTCCATCAAGTGCATAGGGTATCTAGAGAGGTCGATTGCTAGATTTATTGGTTATAATAAAATATATTTTTAAGTGAAGATTTTCATAAGCTCAATCAACCGAGTTAGGATGAAACAACGTTGAGAACAACGACATCAAATTTTAGAATTTGTGATGATTGGATGAGATCTTTTCCATGAAATTTGAATGAGGTATGAGAACTTATAGATATCTAATATATGATGGTATGATCTCGGGAGGAGATATAAGGATCTATTTCATGTTGAATGTGAGCTTCTATGGCTAGTTGAAAATGATAAATTTTGGACTGAAAATGTGCCTTAGGACTCTTTGTCCCAAAGCGTGATATGATAGAGATGGAGGTAGACCTAGTAGTTTTTGCATGATACTGAAACCTAAAATAAAAGTATGACAAGCTTGAAGATAGAATATGAGGTATTAGCTTAGGGGATTTTTTTGCATGCATGTATCAGGTCCAAGCATCTCTCTTCTACCGAAGAAGACAAAAAAAGATAAAGTACTGATCGAGGAAGCAGTGATTAAAGTAAGTCATTGTTTCCATTGTGTCTTGTCTTGTGCTATCATTTTCATGTTGAATTTTCATTATATCCTTTTCATATATTTCAAAGGGGAGAGAAACATCCAAAACATGAAAAATAGGTCTTGTAGGTGTGTTTTGTCTTATGGTTGCCATCAATGTTTCTGAAGGTGGTTACCATCAATGACAAAGGGGAGATTGTTGGCCATTGTGTCTTAGTGTTATCAGGTGATGTCAAATAAATTGATGGAAAATGGTGTAATGAGGACATATGAGTCTCCATGAGGTGTCTTTCAGTGTCAAATAATGTAGGTTGATTGGTATTGACTTGATTTGGTGAGATCCTATATTGATCTAGGCATGGTTTTGATCATGATACAATCATGCATGGTCATGGAATGAGTCCTAAAGGTTATTATGAGTTCCATTATGGTCGAGGGGTGTTCATATGTCTACAATATATCATCATGGTCAGTTCATGGGTTGTTATGGTTGATTCAGTCATTCTAGGCCTATTCCTAGTCCTAGAACATGTGGTATGGTATGGTATCTCGAGAAATGGATCAAGGAAGTCATGGTTAAGCATGGGAGTAGTATGTTGACACTTTGTATATGAAGAGTAAAATGGTTATTAGGTTATTTTTAAATGTCTAATGGTGTTTCATGGTCCTTGGGAAGAAAGAAGGTGAAGACAAGCTAAGTAAGCACATGTAAGTCATTGTGGTTAGAGATTTTAGGACTATTTGAGTAAGGTGGTGAGTTTGGTTAGTTATAGGATGTTTTCATGATGCTTCATGACAAGTTTCAGGTCAAAGTGAAGAATATTTTGCAAGATATGTATTTTTGGTAAAATCGGTCTTTGTAGAAGAAAAATCCAACTCAAATTGGTAACTTGTTTTACTCACCAACTCTCATAAAATTTTCATGGGACCTAAAGGTTTTGGGGGATGCTTTTAACTGATCTAAGAAAGTTTTCAAAAGGAATGATGTGGTTTTATCGTCATTTTATAAAAAATTGTTAAGAAGTTAAAGTGGTTTGAAACCCTATCTCAATCTTGACTTGGAGAGAATTGATTGGTATGGGAATATAATGGATTGGTTATGAAAATTTAATTATTTTATGATGTAGAGGAATCCTATAGCTTTCCAAAAAGGTATGTTATAGATTGTGATAGTATGTGGACCCCACTTAAAAGTTAAGTTTATGGAGATTTACAATTTGTGGAAAAGTTTTCCATTGAAGCTATTAACTAAATCACCATTTATGAAATCTTGGGAGTTTTAATAGATGTACATGATAGTTTTAGGTCATGGTTGAAGTCCTAGAGGGAAAAGTGTGCCCTATCTTTGAGTATTGGTTTTTGGGCCTAAAAGGCGGTTTAGCAATGTTGGAAAATGGAAGTGCTTGAGAACTTGTGAGCATGGTGAAGGAGTATAATGGAATTGGGGGTGTTTTACACATCCAATGTGACATGTTTCATGTTTTTGAATCTATGAAAGTGTACTTGAGTTTCCATGGTTGAGGTCACAAGTTGACCCAATTTGAATGGTTCAAGACATGACTTCTTTGGCTAGAAGATGGATGTAAAAGACCCATATTTTTACTTAGATGATGATTTAAATATATTGGAGAGTGAATAGGGATGAATTTTGTTCCTATTTAAGGAATTTATAGGTCTTGAAAGTGACAGAAAGGGTGCAAACTAGCCAAGTTTACCAAACTACTTTACGGGCGATTCGATTTGTTGAAGAGGAAAAGAGGCGTGGTTTTCTTTTTTGGATGTTTCATGAGGTATATAAAGCATGGATGTGTTATACCATTTAGTGTATTTAAAATGAGTGGTTACATGTCATAGTTTAGGTGGTATTGTGTGATCTTGAGATCCATTAGTGAAGATTGGTTTACGGAAGTACCTGCTTTGAGTAGAAAATAATCCTACTTAGTGGTTTTATGAATTCAATGATTAGTACAAAGCTTTGTGTGAGTATGGATGATGTTTTCGTGATATGTTTGACATGTGTGAGGCATTTTGAGGTTTAAATAGTCTGAATTATGTGTTTAGAGGTCTTTGATGAGCTTGGTGATGGGGTTTTAGGTCTTTTTGGGCTTGCTTGGTTATCTTTGTGCATGGCTGACCTACATGGGTCCATCTTATGAATTTTTATGAGTTTGATGTTATGTTTCTAGGTTGGAATGGTATATTTATTGGGTCAGGACTGACCTATGATATGTTTTTGAGTTTAGATGCATATAAAGTATATGTTTTGGTTCATTTTTGAACTTGTTGAGTAAAGGAAGAAAAGTGTGACCTATAGAGGAGTGAAGAAGAGTTTAGAGGGGTTAAGAATAGAGATGAGAATAAATATGAATACTTGAGAAATTTTGAGTACCATATGTGCAAGGAAAATTGATGTATTCAACCCATGAAGAAGAGAGATAAATCAAGTTGAAGGAGAGATTGTTTTGATGAGGGTTTAGTGTGTTTGGAGCTGAAATTGGATCACAATGAGTTTTGGTATCAACATATCTTAAATTATCATGTTAATTTTAAAAATTAATTATGATGAGTCATATTCATAGGAGTCATTTTTTAAGAGTCATATCAACAAATGTTTAGGCGTTAGTTCTCCTTGTAAATTGGTGCCTCACTAAAAATTCTTGTAGGATGTGTAATATTCTTGTAACTCCTTTCTTTTGAGTAATATAAGTAATGGTTTCAATGGGGTTTCTTCCCTTTTATGGTTTCCCACTTATGTATGGTATCTTGTGTTCTCTCCTTTGAGTCTTACACATGTGATTGTCTAATACACACCTAATAAGTTTACATGGTTTATGGATGTTGAATGGTTAAATTGAATGATGAATCTAAGCAATGGTAAATGAAGTTCTAATTGTTGTATGATGATTCACCCCCTCTTAGTCAAATTTATTCCAATAATGATTAGAGGCTAATAATGAACCAAATGTCAAAATAGGATGGCATTACATGTCCAACCAATGAGATAAGAATAAAAATCATACCTATATTACTCAAATATTTCTCAATTCCAAATTGAGAAAGGAAGAAACAAAAACCATAGATTAAGAACAAGCCAATCATGCACGAAAAGGAAGCCTTGAGAAAGCATAAATGAATCTCTAAGGAACATTCCACATACAATCCCGAGGAATAAGGAATTATAGATAAACAAGGAGCTACTATTTTTACATTTATATATTTATATTACATAAAATAGCCCTAAGGATTCATCATTAGGTTCATATCATTTTTCACTTCATTAAATTATCACTAATTTGGATACAAATCTACTTGAATAAACACTTTTTTATATAAAATATGTCACAAACTTATATTTAATCACAATAAATTTCTCCTTGAGATTATAATTTTTAAAATTTCTTGAAGATATTTTTCCATTGGTACTAATTTTTGCAAAATAAATCTCCCAATTAAAAGTAATGGTAGAAAATCTAGAGGTATGTGTTTTCCCACTTCATTAAAATTGTGAAAAAAATTGAATTTTTTTATTAGTACACTTGTCACATTTTTATTAGGTATTTGTTGTATTTTATTATTGGTCCATGTGGCTTAATCACGAGCCTCTACTTCCCATAATTATCAACTTTGTTTTCCCCCACTTTTTACTCTATGTTCCCAGACACCAGAAATTACACCACATGTTAGGATCTCATTGGTCTATAATATGACCCATGATTGGGTGAAATATCCAAATGACATGCATTAATCTCTTGGCCCCTTCATAAATTCATCTAATTTTAACCTTCCAATATCGAATCATGAATAGTGCCATGTAGACCAATCACGTGTTCCCAATTCTCCTTGGTCTTGAGAACCCATGATTGGGCCACTTGGACCACTCATGGATCCCCATTTCTTGAGATCGTTCATAAGAATTATACACTATGTTTTCGAATCTCTCGGGTATGTGAGTACTTGGAAATTTTCTACGTGGTGCAATTTTGTGTACTCATTTATCTGGACTTCTTCAAATCTCAAAGCTTCCTTCAAAATTTACAACCTATGAGATTCCAATTTTTATAACACAGGTTCTCCTTATGTTCCATGTCATATCTTAAGCAAACACTTAGTTAATTTTTCACTTTTCTAAAGTTCTAAATATGTCGAGCCTAAAAATCACTACTATAGTAAAGAGGTTTTCTAATTAAACCTGATTGCTCTCTATTTCCCATTGAGTTTGGGATAAAATCCTATGATAAAAAGTGAATCTATCCACCATTAAAGATCTCTAATTACAATCATGCTTGAAAAAAGAAATAATGCTTCCCCAAAATCTTCCTTTAAATCATTAAGGAATTGGAGAGCTACATATGCCCCCAAAACCCCTATGAAGGCGGTTAGAGATCCCTAGAAGCTAAGAACATGCTAAAAAGATGTGGAAGCACTCAAAAAATGATTTCATGAGAAATGAAAATATTGGATCCCTTACAACATAAATGCATATACTATTGGATTATCTGGAGACAATGAAACACCCAAGAAGAGACCATGAAAATATTAAAACTATGAGAAAATGGGTGCACCTTGTTATAGTTGATCAAAATGGAGTAAAGGCTCATTGTGAAAATATTAATTATCTTGAAGCCAATTGCTGAAACATACCAAAAATCTCTAAAATCATCCACATCTTCAAAAATTAACACTAAGTCCCAAAAATGTAATGGGACAATTTTGGGTGCCAACACAACATTCCCAACTTATCCCATAGTCATTTTATTGTATTTTCATTAGATTGAATAACACTAAATATGAGGGATAAAATTATATATAGATTGTATTTTTTCAACCTTATCCCATTCCACTTTCTTTAACCTAATAGGTCCTATTTATGACATAGAAACCCACCGATATCTATTTATAAAGATATCTTCCATAAATCAACATTTTATACTTTAAATTTTTCAAAATATATTTTATTGTTTCTAGAAATACATACCTTTGTAAAAATATTTTTGCTAACAAAATGTATCACTTAAAACCTTCACACCTACTAAAAATATACCCCAAAATCCCTATAGAGCTCTAAACCAAGATTTTATACCAAATGTTGTAATTATTGACTTTACCTAAAAGTGATATTATATTTTCATGCCAATAAGTGTGTGAGGAGTGAAAACTATGTTAATTTAATCTAAACATTGAAAAATGGAATGCCACACAAGATATAAAAATCCTTAAATTGGGAAAACCCTTATGGTTAAACAACCTAAAACAAATATCTTTCTTATTGTATTAAATTTGAACCCAACTTACAAATGTAGTAAGATTTATAGAAGGATATGCTTAAACAATACTCAAATATTCCATGCATAAGTATAATGCATGTAAAATACATGGCACTTTAGTATATTTACATCTCATACATGGTTGGCATATTTAATACAAAAATCCAATAACCACAAGCATTGTTAGGACCATATCTTCTTATTTAACAATAGGAAATTACATAATTTAAAAATAGTACCATAATTTAATGAAAACCATGAATTTACTTACAGGATAATCATGATATTATCTTTAATCTCTACTCATTCATTAAATAAAGTAATTTCTTCCAATATACATGTTAGAATATTCTTTAATACGTTGTATAACACCTCCAAAGTATTCCATCTTTCTAAAAAAGTGTTGACATCTGATTCTAATATACTCTAATGTTGCACATTACCTATGCACCATAATGAAACTCACATTCAAAATTGTCACACACAACTATGTGTACAATTGTTAGTTATGAAATTTTTTCAAAATTGCATTACACAAGTCAAAAGCAATGCCCTTGTGCTCATACACTTATGCACATACTTCTGCATAAATAATTTGGGTGCACTAGTGTTATGCAACACCAACCAAAATTTAATAAACCTTATGTAACGTAATGAAAAATTGAAACATTCCCAATAGTTATTCTCTCTTTGTTAGTTTTTTCTCTTTAGGATTCTCGAGTAGATTTGTACTGCCATGATCAAGACAAGAGATAACATGTGCCCCTTTTGTAGAAAATAAAATTTGAGGTGAGTATATTGGATTCGGGTTGAGTTCATGATCTTATGACTTATGATTTTTTTGGAAAAATACTTTTCGAGGATAAAAATATGGGTTTCATCAATGCTTGCAGGACTAGGTCCCTCCACTACTAAATGGGGTGGCTCCCATTTATTAAAAATTGGAAATTATATACACTAATTCTAACCTTGGGGGTGGTCAAAGACCAAGGAATGTGTAGGAACACCCTTGTTGTAACTGCAATGATATATTAGAGAGGGAATAGTTTGCAAGTAGGAGAGGAGAGAAGTATAGGAAAATAAGGGGAAAAGTAAGAGGGGAGTTATGCCAATGAGAGAAATACATAATTCATTAACCAATAACTCAGAATAGTTTTCCAGCTCAATTAGAAGAAACATGAAAACATATGTAATCAAATAAGGATCATGAAACAATAACACAAATTAACACAAAGTTCAACCAATGATTCTCATTTCATTTCAATAGGTACAAAGCCCTTGCTTCCTTACAAAACTTGCAATATGCTCGACTGAGTATCAAGAGAGAGAATAAAGGAAAATATTATGTAGAAATAGAAGAATACAATTTGCTAAGGATATCAATAACCAATCCTTTGGAATGAAGAATTCATTCCAATATATAGCCCTCTTACAAGCCTTTTTAATTCCCATGTGACCTTTCATATTCCAAATTAAATTAAGACACTTTTCCTTATTTTAAAAAAACCTTTACAATAAAGGGATATGAAAACGCTTAAGTGAATAAGATAAAATGGAAAATTTGTACCTCAATGAAGAAATAAAAATCACAAAGTGAGAAAATTCACTTTTAAAAAAATGTGATTTCTTCATGAAGAAATAGAAGGTGGGGAGAAACAAGAAGGGAGAAGAAGAAGTTATCTCGTAGATAGAGATATGGAAAATAAATATCCTTAAATACGGTACATTGGAGGAACCTCAAGGCCTCTCACTTCTAAAATGAAACTTGACATTGCATTTATAATTTCTCTCCTGCGTGGGATTATGGTTTTCATCAAAATGACCAACCAATGATTAATTACAACTTGTATTGATCTACAATGATCAAGCCATTTTGGAATCTTCTTAGCGACATTGGGAATGGTGCTTTAGACTTGATAAAGGAAGTCTATAAGTTAGATACTTGTAGGTATGTGGACATGAAAACTCTCATTTGAAAATACTTAGAAAGTGATCAAGGAGTTATTTTAGTGTTTTTTTACTAGAGTGTAATGATGGAAACCTCGTGTTGTTCAAGTTAGCATTGATTTCTCCCTTGATTTCTTGGCCTCTACTAATATGAGTTGGGAAATCCTCCAAGGCATCACAGAGTGCTAAAATCCTCTAATCAATTATTTAGATCCATGTCCAAGAATAGTTATCTTCAAAATTCACAAACACATTTTTTTCTTTGTAGCATATTGGAATTAGTAAGACTCATTTATTGGATGAATTGTAGGATCTCCTTTGATGATCAATTTCATCTCGGCATGTGGTGAAGGCATCTTGCACCTTTTCAGGTTGACATGGTGGAAAAATCATATATCTTGATCATTTACGGAGAACATCACATCCTTTACGGAGATAATATAAAAATAATGGAACCATTATCCATGGTAATTTTGACTATCTGGCTCATAATTATGGTTACAAGAATGAATAAAGTCAATATCTTGAAGGGACAATGGGAATCGTGTAGCTCAAGAAAGACCACTATGATAAATATTATTAGACATTACACTCTAAGATCCTTCCTCCATCCTTCTTCTCAAGTCTTCAAAATCCATGTTATCCATGTTGCTATATCTCATATATAGATATTTTGAGATCAAAATTGAAATAGGCTTGTGACTTTTTGAAAAATTGAACTTCATTGGTGAGCAATTTTGTAGTGAGATGGATAGTCACTTGAGACAAGGGGAAAATGATTTTTTTGAGTGCTTCCAACAGGTTTTAATGGATTTTTCTGCAAACACAATATTCATCACAACAAATAAAATACTCCACCTTAGCATTTAAGAGATGACTCAAATGAAGGACACATAGAAGAAGAGATATCTTATAAATTGTTTTAAGTAATTTGGTCCATGGAGTCTCTTGGAATGAGAAAATTGATTTTTAGCTAACTATGGAAAAATGACTATTCTAGATGAAAGATTATTTTGTAGATTAAAAATAATTAATTTCATGGCTACAAATAAGTTTAGCATCATCTTGAAGGTATTTTGGATTGATCGATTTGAAGCTATTACCCATGAATCAACGGGAATGAGCAAAAAGGTGCTTCATGGAGCTAGGGCATAATCTATTCTTTCATGGAGTTTAGAGGAAAATGGATGCACTTTTTCTCTATTCCTTAAATACCATGTTCCATTTTGTCATTGGTAAATTTTGAAGGGAAATAAAAATCACTTAAATCCTTGTGGATATTTGGGAATACATGTGTAAAAAGGAGGAACATGTTTATGTTTTGTAAAAGTGCCTTGATGGAAGTGAATTTTTCTCTCTCCTAGAGATGGAAATTAACCTCAATATAATGATAGGTGCACTTTGGAAGTGCATGGAGTAATAAAAAAATGTGCACCAATCACAAGGAAATATGGTGGGACCCCAAAGGTCACAAAAAACAAGAATGTGACGTGACATCTAAATTTTCAACCTTTCATCTTGGAAAATTTGGAGTTGGCACACTTTTGAGTGTAGAGATGAAAGTGCAATATGTAAACATGGGAGTGATTGAAAGGGTGCACAAATCAGATAGTTTCACTTAATTTGATGACATCATCATCCTAACGAAGAATTATAACAAAAAGTAAATTTTATCCTCCCGAATCAAAAATGGGAGTTTCACAAAATGGTATAATATATGATTTTGACTCTAAAATAGAAAAAAACTCCATTCTCACTATTTTAAAGAGATATAAATGCTTATATTTGGAAGTTTATGCCAAAACCTATAATTGGCCAAAATGACCATGAGGAAAAAATGAGTTTTTGGCTATCATGAAAGATTGAGATGACCATGATAAAAAACAATGCTCGGATTATGTAGGGGACTACATGATATTTAATTTGACTACTTGTAGGGATTTTAAATCCATATGTAAGCTCCCACAATATTTTATACTAGACCACTCTTCTTTTGGGACCAAAACATCCTATGTCATGACAAACACTAGAAAGGTTTTTTCCTCTTTAACATATCATAATGGGAATTAGAATCCATAAATTTCTTGACTATACACACATGACACTTGAAATCACACAAAACTCATACAAGACCATTCTACAATTTGACACTCACAAAGTGGAAAAAAATTGCAATATTGGATAAATTTCTCAAAGGGAGAAAAGGTTTTTTTTTTTTGGGGTTGTCAAGAAAAATGACTATTACTATTTTGCATTCCACCAACAGATCTTACTTGGGGACTTGTCTTAGGTTAGGTGGAGCAAAAATATGGAAAGAAAAAACACAAAATATTAGGGTTTCAAGAAAACCAATGCCTTATCCATTGGGAAAAATAGATTCAAGGAAAATGGAAATAAAATGAGAACAAACATATCATGTAGAGGAAACACACAAACACAAACATGAAAGAAAACACACTACAAAATAAAAAAAACCTAACTTACCTATGGTACAGGTAGGGGATAACTCACTTTCATTGCTTGTACAACTTAAGTATTACCCATGCGGGGCAATTTGAGAGGGGTGCCATCCAAATATGACAAGTAGAAAGTATTGTCTCCACATAAATGCCTAATATTTAATGGCCCTATCCATAAAGAGTAAAATTTTCCATGACTACCATTTGAATCTCTTCTTTTGTCCCAAAGGAGGACCAAGTATTTGATTTAAAATTCTCTCTTTTAATATTTCATCAAAAAATTATTTTTCACCTTCATCTTGGCTCTCTATCTATCATCACCACCATGACTCTATCCTCACTTCTCTAATATCTTTTATCCAAAGAGTCTTGGATTACCCATCTTCTACTGTTTACTAGATGTGGGTAACTCAACTAAGATGAATACTTTCAACATTTATTCCATATAGTAATTAGAATGAGACATTATGATAGCCTTCTTTACAGAATCTAGTCATTAGTAAAAAATGCATCATAGAGCTTCTTATGCCAATTCCTATGATTTTGATCCACCAACTTGTAAATGATTGTCACAATATTCTTATTATTATATTTCTGCTTGGCCATTACCCTATGGATAATATTTAGATGAGTGAGAAAGGAAATTCCATGATCATAAAAAATTCATCAACTCCATAGAATTGAAATAAGTAGCATTATCAAAAAATCTTATGCGGACACCAAAACAGATTAAAATGTACTCCTTGAGAAAGTTACATGATTGTCTCGGTATTAGCATGCTTGATTGGGATAGCTTCAACCCAATTGGTGAAGTAATTTATGGTGGTGAGAACATATATGTGTGGAATGTACTTGAATGTGGTTGAGAACACCTAAAAATTCAAATGCCCATTCTGGAAAGGTTCCTTAATTATTACAGTCGTAAGAGGAAGTGTAGCCAAATGAGGTCTACCAATAAATTGATGGCATTATTCACACTTGGTTAGCCATTCTTGAGCATCTTGAAAAAAAGTGGGCCAATAGTATCTTCCATCAAATCTTGTAGCTATGACCAAGGATGATAAATGAACACTACATGCTTGATCATGATAGGATTTTAGTAACTTCTCATTTTCTCTTTGTCAACACACATAAGAAATAATTTTCTAACCCTATTTTGTAGAGTACATGATTCCAAATTACATACCTTTGCTTGCATAAATTAAGAGTTATTTTTTTGTTTCTCATTAAAATGAGGTGGAAAATCTCCATATGTCAAGAAATGAATAATATATTAGTACCATTCAAAAGTAGTACTCACCAAGAGTACCATAGGTAGTTCATTTCCGAGACATCACCTTGAGAACCTGGTGCGGCTTCTTCATTTGAATCCACATTATTCTTAGAATTAGTTGAGATAAGCCTTTTCCTCACATAAGCTTTGACAATTGGATCACAAGATCATATTCCTCTACTTTGGAAATCTAGTTGCCTCTTTTGGATCCAAGATCTCACTGAGTAAGTATTGAATTTACTTGTGGTGTTAGGAACAAATAAATTGTATGAGAATTTATGATATATAAATCTAAAATTTTAAATAAACTTAAAAATTAGAAAGGCATGTTTCTCCATAGTTGAATACTTTATCCATCTCTTAGTGGATAACTCATGAATTCTATTGGGATTAAATCTCCTCTTCATTTTTGCACAAGGATAGTTGAGAGAGTGTGCTCATAAGCATAAAAATATATGATAAAATATTTAGTGAAATATAAGAACACCAATGTGGGAGCATGAGAAATAATTTTCTTTATATTTTCAAAATCACTCTTACCTTCCTTACTCCAACCAAAAATATCCTTGGTGTTTTATCATGTCACTAATATGTTTGTTCAACTAAATTAGGAACAAAGAAACAAAGAAAATTAACCTTACAAAGGAGTGGAAACCTAATTTACTTGTGGGAAAAGAGAGTTTTGAATAGCCTCCACCCATTAAAGATCAATTTTAGTACCTTCCATTGTTCACAATATTCCCAAGGAGTTTCCTTTACTCACTCTAAGACTAAATTATTTGGATTTAGGGATATGTCATGTGCTCTACAAAAAATCAAAACCTTCTTGAGATGTTTCAAATGATCACCCTACTTCTTTGAGTAAACTATGAGATCATCAAGGTATACCACTATACACTAGTTCTTAAGTTCCTTGAATTCTAAGTCCATGACCCTCTAGAAAGTGGATCTTGCATTGATAAGACCAAAAGGCTTACAATTATATGCAAATGTACCCCATGGAGTTGTGAATGTGGTTTTATGCTAATCCTATAGAACTACTTCAACATTGTTGTATATGGAAAATAAACTAAGCATAAATAACACCTCAAAGCTAGTGACAACCTATAAAATTTCATCCATGATAGGTAGTGGATAGTTATCTTTTAGTGAGGCTTGATTTAGATTCTTGAAGTCAACATAGATCCATATCTCACCATTTTCTTACAAAAAAAATTATATTATCCACCCAAGTGAATGATGGATGGGAAAGATAATTTAGGCATTCAACATCTTGAGTACCTCTTCTCAGATGTCCCAAATATTTTAGGATTATATTTCCTTTTCTTTTGTTGTGAATGGTTATATCTTGGATTAAGAGGGATATAATGTTGTATTTATTTGGGTTTGAAAGACTTAAACTCCTCATAGGAGTAAGCCAAGACATTTTATTACTTTTCAAAAGTGAGACAAAACCTCTTGCTTCTTCGAGGAGAGTAATATTTACTAATATTGACCAGCCTCAGTTGCATCATTTTTCTAGTTTTAATCTTCTCATATTCAATAGAACTATGAGGAAAATCCTTAGCCTTAGCTTTCAAAAACTTATCATGATTATCAAAAAGATGTTCTAGAGAGACGAGGCCCTTTAGGATTTTATTAAATTTCAATTTGATACACCATCTTTACCTACTTCTCAATTCCATATTTGTTTTTGTGTGAAGTAGATTCCCTATATGGAGCATTGCTTCCTTCATAATAAAGGTTTTTGAAATTGTCCTTCTACTCCAAAATTACAAAATATGATAATAATCATTGAAAAATTCCATCTTTTCATCATTTTTGGCACACTAGGTTTAAAAACCATCTCAATGGAATAATTTTTTCCCCAAATGAAGGATGATGAATCAACAAGGAGGCTAAACTAACCAAAAATTTACCTTCTCATTTTTCTCTCGTGGGACTTACTAATATAAAAGGATCAAAAGCTTTAATACAATACCACACTATTTTATATAGTGCCCAATCCTTGTGTTCTTCACTTGAAAATATTCTTGACCTTTCTTAATAATCATTTTTTCATCCCCATGACATTGCAAACTTTTTAATTCCCATCTCTTCAAAACTCTCATAAAAAGTAATAGGGATTAATACTCACCACTATTATTTGTATTTGAAAATTATAATTTGTATGAGAGATAAAATAACTGACCATAAGGGAAAGTGAGCACAACACTAACACCATATCCAAAAGTAGAAAAACTTCCATCAAATACTAGAGTCCATAGGTCATCCAATTCTTCCTCCATCAAGGTGGGAAATTCATCATCTTTCTCTACAATCATGAAGTAGTTTCTCCCATTCCATATATTGATGATATAAATGTATATCATGGTTCATTCAAATTTTAAATAATATATTTCATTTTCCTTTTAGGAAGGATCTTCTTCATTTGGCCTTTTACTAGAATGGTTTCATTAGAACAATCCATTTGTATCTCACCACCTACATCTGGATAGAAACTTTTTCATAACAACATCCCGTAAGAAGCGGGAATGTCAACCACCAATATAGTTATCTTCAATCTCTTATCTTAGAAGTAAAAAAATCTAATTGTGTGTCCTTGATCAAACCAAAAGAGGGAATTCCTTGGTTATATATAGTAATAATGGCCATAATCAATGGGTCAAGGTGAGACCAAGGGTATTTGTAACTTTGGATGGCATGATATTATCAAGACACCAAAATCAATTATGCAATTATTTATTTTTATCCTTTAATAAAAAAGGAGAGGTAAAATGGTTCAACCTTATTTGAATTGGATGGGATTGAAGTGAGGATGTTATAAGATGAAGAAATGTAGGGGTAGTTAGCAATCTTTTTGAGGTAGATGGAATGGATTTAGACTTATGGACTGTCCATTCTTTATAAACTAGTCTAGCTTATTAAACTAATCAGGGATGGGTTTGCAAGTATTCATATTTTGAAATTTGTAACTTATAATTTTTAAATGATCAATTATATCAAAGAGAGTGGACACTGAAATGCATGGTAGTTTCTACAATTTTAGTAGGAGAAGAATAAACTTCTTTAGGAGTAGAAACAATAGACTTAACAAGAGTAGAAGAATTTTTAGTAAGAGTGGAAGAAGGTGACTTACCTAAATAAGAAGACACAAAAATAGCCAAGGTATAATATGAATTATTCATTGAGTCCATAGAAGCTTGAAGTGGTGATCCTCTATTGAAAATTATTTTTTTAGTCACCACAAGAGCATCTATGAAATTCTTTTGGGTGGACAATAGAGGAAGCTTATGTTTGTGCTTGTGAGTGGGTGAACATTAAAAAGAGTAAATATTAATTTTATATACAAATTCATCATATTTCTCATCGAAATAGTATTCAAAATAGCCAATATCTACATATTTAACTTCTTCATTCCCAGGACACTTCTTACCTTCGTCACATTTAGTCTCCACAATTTCTTCCTCATCTTCCTCATGAGTTTCACAGGCTGAAATGTTAGGAAAATATTCCAAGGAAAGTATTTGTAGGGCACCAACAATATAGTTATTGTTTTTAAAATTCTTCCTTGACATCTATCCTTCTATAGAGTGCTTTGAGAAAGCTACTTCTTTAGATAAATCACATCATTAGCTAGTTTTTGCGGTAGTGGATCAATAGTTCCCAATCTAGAACTTTGAGATTTATATTTTCTTGATCCTCTCTTGATTTTTAAAAATATAATAAAATCATATTTTATTTCCAATGCAATATGTTGAGCATCCCCAATAGTATTCGAGTTGAGTTATTCTCAAGATAAACCCAACCTTGATGGTGAGAATTCACGAAGAATCTAAGTTAATTGTCTTTAGTAGGTCTAATAGATTTGGGGATGTTATCAATCAATATATTGAATTTAGATATGAAATTTATCATAACCTCAAGAGGTTCCTTCTTCAACCATGACCACTAAGAAAGAAAGGCATGAACATCCCTGGCTGGTTTAAATCTATCTTTGACTTTTTTTTAATTTGAGACGAATTGGTGATTTATATTCTTGGTATATGATAAAACCAATTAAGAAGACATCTTGCAATGATTATATAAACAATCAAATAGACACATATTCTCTCTCAATTCCCAACACACCACATGCTATAATAAAAGTAATAATGTGCCCATCAATGTGTTGTTTGCAACCTCCTATGAGATTGGGAAAATTATTTATTGACCCTTTAGGAAATTCATGAAGGGGAGGGGAAAAGAAAATGGAACAATATTCTATCACTAGGGTACATGTGCATCCATATCTAGAGGAAGAGAATTAAAAAAATGAGAGAAGGGAGTGTTGTCACTTTGAAATGTGCCCTACAGAGAGTGGTGAAATCTCTCCTTTCAATTGACAAAATGGAAACAATCCTAGGTTGTGGGTGACCTGTATATTGGAGTGAGTCTCTAGAGAGGGCTAGTTCCCCTAGTACAACACCTAAGAACAATTTCTCTTCATAAGACTACTCTAATTTACTCAATTCAAAAGGAAAATGGTAAGGGAAATAAGGAAAAAAAAAAGCTGAAAATATGGCGATACACCAAAACATTGAGGATATCAGACTCGTTTAAACTAAAAAGATGGACCACATGAACCACATACACTATATAGAACTCAAAAATTGACAAACTAATGCATAAGTGTTTCAAAGAAAGGTTGGAAGTCAAAATAACATAGAGAAGGGGACAACAAATAGCTCTGGAAGAAAAGTAGTAAATTCTATAACTAAATCCTACAAATATTTAATCAACACAAACTATGACCTGAAAATTAGCATGTTATTGTAAAAAGACATGGAAATTAAACTACAAAACTAGGGATAAACAATATCACAAGATAAAATTAGTTTAATAAACATAAAATTACACAAATTATAGGTAATGAGAAGGTAAAAATGGATCCTTTATTGATCCAAGAGGTGAAACCCGTAGAGAGAATCATCCATGACCCCTTCTCTTCTACTCGGAAGGTTTAAGAACTCTAGTAAAATGAACAAAAAGTGTAAATATATGTTTACAATGAATTCCTAGAGTTTTATAGATAATTGAGTGAGAGAAGAAGGGGAAAATGAAAAACATGCAAGTTCAATGCTCAAAATAGTAGAATGTGTGAGGGATTCCATGAAGAATGATCAATAAGTTAAAATGCGCACTAAAAATAGATTTGCATACTTAAAATAAAAAATGCATGCTCATAAAAGTAAAACACATTTAGAAATAAATGTCCCATCTGTAAGTCTTTCTTAAAATTATCAACTTATTCATGCTCCAATTAAGTCCTCTTGCATGCTACTCTGATCCTCTTATAGATTTTCCATGCTTTAAAATTATATTTTTGATTGAAATAAGAAGCTAAAAATAGGTCTATGGTTGTTCACTGTGCTTTGTGGATTTTTCTTGTGTTATGTGAGTTTTACGAGTTTTCCACATTGTTCCATGACTTTACAAAGCATTTACGAACTTACGTTTGTGTTTTTCTATGTTACGTGGATTCACAAAGACCTTTGAGTTTGATGTTACCATGTTACATGGCTTCTTTAGACCTCTGCGGCTTTGTTCTATTTTGTTTCATGATAACTTGATTTTCTACACATTCGTGGAACACTTAAGAACCACTTTCCTTTGTTCCATGGCATTTTCATACCCACAAAATACTAAAAAGAAGTTTTCATTTATACTATGGACTTTTTTTTTTTACTATGCGGATTCACCTTA
This sequence comes from Taxus wallichiana var. yunnanensis, assembly GCA_018340775.1. Classification (NCBI taxonomy): domain Eukaryota; kingdom Viridiplantae; phylum Streptophyta; class Pinopsida; order Cupressales; family Taxaceae; genus Taxus; species Taxus wallichiana. The sequence goes on from CM031234.1 coordinate 749,183,140, forward strand.
GACCCCTACGGATTCGTGTAGACCCCCACAAACTAGACAAAACTCCATGGATTTTCCCTTATACCATAGTCTAAGTTAGACATTTGTAGCTTCTCAAACTCTTGAAAATTCGTGGAACACTAAAAATGAATTTTATTTGTTCCACAACCTCTAAACTTCAAAATTGTATATCCCTTTCCCTATTCCTTGCAAGTTCACATGATCAATTTTTCACGCATGTTGGCCTCTTTTCTTTTTCCACCTAATTTTTTTCACGGGTTTTCTCAACTTCAAAAATTCTTCATTCTCTAAGTCTATAGAACACTACTTTCTCCCTTGCTTCCTTTCACAGAGTCTTCCATCCAAAGCCACCTAAGTCTATAACTTGGATTAGTTATACAAATATGCATGGGGCTTATTTAGATAACATGGAGATGCAATTGTGTTAGCATGATGACTTTAAAGTGGACCTTTATCGGGATTTGGTATGTTTTCTTTCGGTTCTTATGGGAAAATTCATAAATCATCCCGTTGTTTTTGCTCAAATATATGATCTATACCACTTTCTTGATCACCTCTTATGTACCTTCTATCATTAATTTGAAAAATGAGTGAGTAGTTCAAAACGAGGAAATAAATTTTTAGATTGCAAGGAAATAAATTTTAACATATATACGTTTTAGAATATATATTATTAGGATTTTGTAAAACTATAGGGTGTAGGACAACAAAATATTCACCATGATGGGTGCCAAAAACTATTGGTGAAATAATTTTTTGGGAAAAAATGGGTTTTATCAACACTCACGAGAATTAGGTCCCTTTGCTCTTGAATGGGGTGGCTCTCATTTATTGAAAACTAGATACTATATACACTAATTGTATCCTTGGGGTGGAAAATACTAAGGAATGTGCATGAAACCCCTTATTATAACTACAATATATATTATAAAGGGAAATTTTTTCAATTAGGAGAGTAGATAAGTATAGGAAAAGAAGGGGAAAAGTAAGAGGGGAGTTATGATAATGAGAGAAATGTAGAATTCATTAACTAATAACTCAGAATAGTTTTCCATCTCAATTATAAGAAACATGCAAATATATGTAATCACATAAGGATCGTGAAACAATAACATAGATTAACAAAAAGTTCAACTAATGATTCTCATTTCATTTTAGTAGGTATAAAGCCATTGCTTCCTTACAAAAATTGCAATATGCTCAACGAGTATAAGGAGAGAGAATGGAGGAAAATATTATGCAAAAATAGAAGAATATAATTTTCTAGGGAGAGCAATAACCGATCCTTTGGAAAGAGGAAGTCATTCGATATATAGCCCTCTTACAAGCCTTTTAAGATTCCCATGTGACCTTTCATATTTTAGATTAAATTAAGAAAATTTTCCTTATTTTAAGAAAAGTAATTTTATAATAGAGGGATATGAAATCACTTAAGTGAATAAGAAAAATTGGAAAAAGTGCACCACCAATGAAGAAATAGAAATCACTATGTGAGAAAAGTCAACTTTTATAATTATACAATTTCTTCATGAAGAAATAGAAGGTGGAGAGAAGTAAGAAGGAATTAAAGAAGTTATACCGCTAATGGAGATCTAGAAGATGAAGACCCTTAAATGCATTGCACTAGAGGAAAATTATACCCTCTCACTACATAATTGAAACTTGAAAACATTTGTAATTTCTCTCATGCATGGAATTATGGTGTTCATCAAAATGTATAACCAATGTGTTGTCATGTTAAATTTCTAGCATGCCAAATTGAAAAAATTGATCATGAAAACCAAGCCCACTATTTGAAAATCCCTCTCTTGGTCATTGGGAACCCTACCTTCGGTGAGACTAATAACCCACACAGGTCCCTTCGATTATTTTTATCCTCATTATAGCTAAGAGGAATATGCTAACATTGTTTTCAAGTTTGTTTCATGTTTAGGGGAATGAATCCAAGTTGAATTCATGGTGAGACTAAGCTCCAAGGTGGAATTGTTCTCTTCGAAGCATTAAATTGACTATTTTTAGCCATATTGTAGCATGAGGAAATCCTCCATAAGATGACTGGAAAGTTTTAACCCATATGAGATTTTTAAGGAGATAAATGAAGCAATCGATGTAAATTTATGGGAAATCTATGGAGGCAAGTGATTTCGGGAATTGTTCAAGTAGAACTAAGTCACTGCAGAGCCTGACAGAGATGAAGGCTTCGACATAGAAAGTGATCTTGTTCTGAAGATTCTAGGAGTTCTAGGAAGATTTAAGAGCTCATAAAGTAGTTAATGTAAATATCTTGGAGTCCACTACATGATGGATGCATTAATTTTTATCCTTGACCTCACCACTCTTTGTGGTAGTCTAGGTCACTGTTGTTGCTCCTTCATGCCAAAATGGTAAATTGTACCATAAATAAATAAATATAAAATCTGAATCAAGTCTTAGAAGTGATTTTAATGAACTCATTGGATCCTTTGGAGTCAAAATCATATAAGGTTTCACCTCTAAACTCCAATTTTTCTCCTAGGGTAGAAAAGGCAAGCTTCGTGTTCTAATTTTACGTTGGGATGATGACATCAACATAACTTAAATCCTTGAGTGCAATTTTTAAACATATATATACCTTATTCCTTTTCCCATGGTGCAATGGGATAAGAGGGACAATAAAGTGTTCTCCCCTGCATGTGCATCTTTCTTCACTTAAAAGTCACAACTTGAAGTGTTAGGAGTGTTAGAACATGCAAACTTGAGTTTTAGTCAAATTTACCCCCCTCCTCATGATGCATGCACCCATAGCACATTTTAAAGTGGTTATTGTCCCTTTTCCCTTTTCACTTTTCCCATGGTGCAAGGGGACAAGAGGGATAATAAATTTCACTCCAATTCCTTTGCTTGGTCCTCGGACACATGCATGACCATAGTTGAGCCCCGAGAGCTTGTTTTTATCCCCCTTCATCTCACTCTCATGAAACCCCTTCTTGAAAATTTTCCTAATATGGTACAAAGTGCATTTGGGTGTCCCTCTTGTTCCCTTTCTTCATTTTCCCCCTATTTTTAGGGTGCAACTCCACTTCAACCCCCGTTTAACCTTGGTTAAGCTTAAATGGGTTAAAAGTGAGTTTAAGTGTGCAAATGAGGTAGAAAGGCTTCTTATTCAAACACTTAACCATTTTTAGTTTTGAAAGATCTATTTTTCCCTACCAAACTCTCTTCTATATTGTTATGCTGCTGAGAAAATTCTAGGGACCTCCATGTCCAAAAATGGAAAGTTTCTCATATCTCCAAACCCCTTGTCCATTTTCCATGAAATTTTACCACAACTCCTCAAAAATTCCTTTCACTTGATCTATCACTTGGGGGATGTCATGGTATGATTTATTTTCTATTTTATAAATAATTTTCCATCCATCAACTCCATTTTTTCCCAAAACAATTGAAAATGTATTTGCATTTTCCCGATGACTCGGGGAGCCAAATTTCCTAAAATTGGAGAATATGATCCTCTTGAAATCAGATTTGATTTCAGCCATTTATTGCATGATAAGGTGGAATATTTTTTGAGATATGGAGGATTGATTTTTCTCTCAATATTCTACCGTGCTTCGATAAAATTTATATTTTTGGGTGATCCAATGAACTAAATTGCTTGAAATTTTGAGTAAATGTTCTTCATAAAATCATATTCCATTTGAACTATTTCTTACATGATGAGGTGTAGTATTTTTGGATATATAGAGGACCGATTTTTCTCTCAACATTCTCTCCTATTTGATGAATTTTTCTCTTTCCCACTAATCCATATGAGAGAATCATCTAAAAATTGGAGAAAAACATCCTTGTGAAATAACAAAACTTTTGAGACCACTCTCGTTTCATTCCGACACTTGGAAGAACCACTTCTAAAAATAGTAAGTATTACCAGGTTACACAGTCTATATATAGTAAGTATTAGAAATACTTTATTTCCTAAGTTTCCTTCACTTCTTTGCATCTCAATAACAATAAAAAGTGCTAAATTAAGACACTTAATAAAAATATACATCCTAGAATTTGACTTAATAAAAATAACGGTGTTGGGATTGTGGTCAAACTTTGCATACTTAGTTATCTCTAGTTTATATCACCAACCTTAATCACAATGGATCTCAATCACTCAAGTTTGGAGCCAATTTTAACTTTAAACATTGAGTATCCTAATAAGAGTGAAAATTATGTAATAAGTATAGAACTAGAAGACTTTAAAATAAGGAAATTGATTGAACACCGAGAAGATGCATATGGGAATACATTATCATTGGTATGTTCAAGGTTGATAGGATCACTTTTACAAGAGGGACTGAATGGTTCAATTCATCCTAGTGGTGGCATAAGGGAATCATCATATTTGCAAGATCGGCGGTCATCTCGGTTCTAAATGGTACAAGTCTTGTAGTAGTGTTTTTGAACACTTGTTTAATGATTTGGAGTGTCTTTGCACCTCACGAGAATAAGTTAATTGCAATCATAGTATTTCAATTCAACAAGAGGTCAAAGGAAAAGAACTTCATTCTCGAGCATTCTCTCAATATCCATTGGAAGTAGGCTCTTCATCAACAAAATCTTCCTCGTCTCGATTTCACTTCTCTCTTCTTCTCTCTCCTCCTCCTTCTCTCTCTACATTCTATTTCTTCATTAAGAATGTAATTTTTGGCTCTTTCATCTTATTCACTTAAGTGGCCCTATTTTTTGTATTGTAAAATTTCCTTTTCAAAAATAAGAAAAGGACTTAATTTCATTCCTAGGGAATATGAAAGGTCACAAGTGGTGGTGAGATGAAAAGTCACATAGGGGGGAGGTGAAGAGACATCATTGTAAAGCTATAAATTGGGATGGCCTCTCCATTCCAAAGGGTTGGATTTTGTTTCCCTACTACTGCAAGCAATAAGCTACATTCTTCTATCTCATTGTCTATGTTTTTCTACACCCTCTACTTCCCAACTTTGTAAGCATTGTAATCTTGTACAACCAAGAAAGAACTTTATGTCTTTGATTAATGAATCCATAGAACTTTGTGTCTCTAATTTGTTAGTCTCGTTATTTCTTATATTGTTGTTATTCTTATTATTGAATGTGGACCTACTCTGGTTAATGTTGGTGAAAATATGCAAGTGCCTACTCATAATATTAACCCTCTCTCTATATTTTCCTACCTCCCTTCACCTCTCTCCAAGAAATTTCCTTCCTTGTACACTATATAGCCACCTTACCACAAGTTTAGTGGAGTATTCCTATGTAATCCTAATGCCAACGGCCACCCAAAATTTTTATTTAGTGCTTGCATTCAATAAATGGGATCCTACCCATACCTAAGAAAAAGGGCCTAGCCACTAGAGTGTTGACAAAATCCACTAATCTATCTTACGATAAATTATATCGCTAAGATAATGATTAAGCGCAATTTGTATTGATTTGCAATGATCTTTCCATTTTGGAATCTTCTAAGATGCATAAAAATGGTGCTTTAGGCCTGATCAAGGATGTCCATATGTTAGATGTTACATTTTTTTGGATTTGGAAACTCTCGTTTGACAATACTCTCGGAAGTGTTTATAGAGTTCTTCTAGTGTTTTTTGAATAAAATGCAATGATGCACACCTCATGTTGTTTTAGTTAAAATTGATTTATTGGCCTCTGTTGATATGATTTGGACAATCCTCCAAGGCCTTACAAAGTTCTCACATCCTTAAATTAATTATTCATAGCCATGTCCATGAATAGTTATCTTCAAAATTCACAAACACCTTTTTACTCAACAATAGATTTGAGTAAGTAGGAATCATTTCTTGGATGAATTGTAGGAGCTCCATTAAATGATAAATTTCATCTCGACCATGGTGAAGACATCGTACACATTCTGGTTGACATCTTTGGAAACCTCATATATCTTGATCATTTCTAGGAGAAGATCACATTTCTTTTGGAGACTAGCCAAAACAAAACTATTGTCCATGGTAATCGCATGAATATCTGGTTCATAATGCGATCTAAAAGCACAAATGAATTTATTATCTTTAAGGGACAATGAGAATCTTATAGCTCGGTAAAGACCACTATGATAAATATTGTTGTCCATTAAACTCTAAGTTCCTTCATCCATCCATCTTCTCATGTTTTAAAAATCCATGTTATCCACATTACTATCTCACACATCTAGATATTACGAGATTAAAACTTAAATGCACTTGTAACCAAATAATTGAACTTCATTGTTGCATTTTTGCGGTGAGATGGATAGTCACTTGAGAGAGGGAAAAGAAAAATTTTGATTGTTTCTAATGGTTTTCATGGATTTTTGGCTGCACACAATATTGATCACAAAAATAAAAATAATCCACCTTAGAATTCAAGAGAGGAATCAAATTAAGGGAATTTGGAATAAGAGAATCTAGTCAAAATGTGAAGCAATTTGGTTCATGGAATCTCTTGAAATGAGAAAATTGATTTTTAGCTAACTAGGCCAAAAAATGACTTTCCTAGATGAAATATTCTTTTGCAAATTAAACATAAATTATTTCATGACTACACACAAGGTTAGGATCATCTTGAAGGAATTATGGAGAGCAACATATGGGAAAAATTTGATAAATTTTTCCATTGAAATCACCGAGAATGAGCGAAAAGGTGTTTCATGGAGCTAGGGAGCTAGGGTAAATTTTAAGACCCCAAAAAAAACCCATGTAGATATTATTTGGTGAATATATGGAAATGAAAATCAAAATTATGGTGAATCTAAGGGAAAAATATTTCACACAATTATTGAAAGTCACATGCCTCGTAATTAGTCGGTAGTAGCTATTGGGTGGTAGCATTCTTTATTGTTACCGATCGGCAACATGTGTTCTTGTTGATAACACATGATATTTTGAGGCAATGATTCTACGTGGTTTTAAACTTGTGCGATTCCATATTATCACACACTCATTTACCCTTGTTTTTTTTTCTTAAAAATAAGAAGCACTAGAGATTTTATGTTTCCATGGTCCATAAGATTACAAATTGATTTCATCGATAAGAAATATGTTCTTATTTATTTAGATCAATATAACTATATGATAATGTTATTATTTTAGGTACCACTAGTAGATTTGGATACATATGATTTTCATAGTAACGAAAGGGCATAACTTGCTCTTAAAATCATTTCTTAGAAGATAACATAAAGATTGAAGAGGAAGATATGTGACTAATGTTGATTAAGATATAGTGAATATACCTTCAATTTATCATGAGTTGAGAGTGTAACTTGGTTTGCTTCATTTTTGGTAACAATAATGATCACCTCCTTGAAGAAAAAATGCACCATTCTATGAGAAGTATGAAAATTCCACAAGTAATAATGGCCTAAATGAGAAAAAACCCACCAATTGTAAAAAATGATGGTATTGTTTCTCTCGGCCTATCTGTGAGGATGGGTGGCGTGAGCATTATTTGAATCCCCACACAAAAATCAAACTAATATGTAGAGACACAACCATGGTGATGACTTTTACGAAATAATAACAACATTACACTTTTATACTGATTTATTTATTGTAAAAATCTTATTGCTGACTTGTTTTCATTTGGTTTTTAGTTATGATTGAAAGGTATGAGCAAAGAAATAATAATCTCCACACTATTGAATATATTCGAATAATAGAAAATGTATATTGATCTTCGTTCACAATTACATACACACAATACATGGCTAATAAATAGCCAAGCAAATAGCAAAACAACCTCCTATAATTTAGGAGTGGTTGTAAACAACAAGCTAAATACGTGAAGTTGTTTACAACAACTTCACATATAATTCCAGGTAATAATTTGTTGTTCCACAACAAATCATAATATAATGTTTACACTATAAAATATTCCTAACATTCACCCCCTTAGTGTGAACATTATTTACTGATATCACCCCCTTAATGTGAACACGGAAAAAATTCACCATAGAACTGGAACCAGAATCGTATGCCTCTGCATACTTTTAGGTCTCGCATACATCGCTAGCTTGGATCTTCTTTGTCATGCGGATCTTGCTTTGCACATGACCAATCCACTTCACCACAGTGAACCCCATACTGGATGATCACACTTCCACCGATTCACCTACATACGTGAACTCAACAGTTCTCGCTTTCACTTCCAGTGAACGCTAGATTTCACCGGCCGATCGATGTTAGAAGTACGACAGTCGAAGAATCTCTGCAGTCAGAGGATCACTCCAGTTCAGCTACCCTCCTATACAACTGTTCTCAGCACCCAAAATGCATATCTTCCTCATTTGAATCAAAACAGGGAAGAAAACCACACATCATTTTATTATGCACACCACACAACTGAAATAATATAAAATATTGCCACCAAATTTTAATGCGACCCGTCATTGGTGACTAACGAGAGGCGTTGATCGCCCTCCATCCTCCGTTGCCTCCGTCCTCCAGTTGCATGCTGCTAACTCAGCCGGATTTGGATATGAAGCTCAAAAATTACACACCTTACCCGAACGTCGGATTCTACCGAAAATGCGTTCGTAAGGCAAAATTTTTATTTTTTGGACTTAATACAATGACACGACTTTAACACTTGACAAGACAATAATCCTAAAATCACCTATTTAACAATGTTGACAATACAACTTTTGAGAATTTTGACGCAAAAAATGACTATGAAACCTAAATGAAATAAGGACCCGACAATACTTATACACAATGTATCTTATGGTTTAGACACCAAAAATATTGATTTTTAAACAACCTATTTAAAAAAGTAATAGAAAATTACTTTTTAATACCTTACAACTATTGACTTGAATAATAAATAAACACTAAAATTCTACCTATAGAATAAAAAGTAATATTTAATTACTTTTTACAAACTATAAAAATAAAGACTCAAAGATTTTTTTACTTTGATAAACTTTACGGGAAATGACTATTATTATAACAATACAATTCGACTGTATCACAAAAAACTAACACGCCTAATTACCAATTTCCGTTGGAGGAAAACATGGATCTGTGTTATGCCTGAGAATTTTCCGCAACATCCATTCATCAATTTGCGCAGAAGATTGAGGGAGGAGCATGAAATAGATACATGGTGCAGCCGTGTAGATTTATACGGCTATGATTACAGGCTGATTGCATTTTTATGGCTCCAAGATCAAACTTTAGTAGTAATTTGCAGAGGCTGAGTGCGTGGTCCTATAGTTTGGAGATCTGAACGAGGTGACTCCAAAACCAATACAGTTTGGAGATCTGGTTGTTTGCTGTAGGATTTACCACGCCAAAACAAGGTTGAGAAATATGGAATGCAGACCAGTAATAGTTGTGTAGAAAAATGAACCGCTCAAATCCTCACGCCTTCCAATATCTGTCTTTCAATTTCATGCATCAACTTCTTCTATGCACCATTTCCTCCACATAGATTCAGATCTAAATACGGCAAAGGCAGTAGAGTGCCAAGTGGAGCAGGCGGATGTGGATCTCAAAAACTGGTTGTGTAGACCGAACGTGAATAAGAAGCGAGGAACTGACAGAGTTGGGATACAGTCTAAAATTATTTTACATACATCTCGTCCCTCTCACAAGAATCTCATCTGGATTTCACTCTGGTACCAAATGAAAGGTATGAGCAAAGAAATAATAATCTCCACACTATTGAATATATTCAGAATAATAGAATATATTGATCTTCGTTCACAATTACATACACACAATACATGGCTAATAAATAGCCAAGCAAATAGCAAAACAACCTCCTATAATTTAGGAGTGGTTGTAAACAACAAGCTAAATACGTGAAGTTGTTTACAACAACTTCACATATAATTCCAGGTAATAATTTGTTGTTCCACAACAAATCATAATATAATGTTTACACTATAAAATATTCCTAACAATGATTAAGTAATTTATTTATTTTTGTTTTGTTTTTAGTTTCCCCAAATTATTCTAAGATGGGAATTAACAATCAGGTCTTCACAAATCCTTTTCTGTATGCACTAGTGGAATTTTTCCTTTCCCATTTTTTGTATGACAAATATATAGATATTCCAAATTGGTTCTTGGTTTACATCATCTGTACCCTTAGTGGTCAAATATATGATTGGTGTACCTAATTATACTCCAAGATAATAAGTGGCCTAAATAATGCTCTTGTGAATGGCAATGTTGTCATTACTTTCTAAAATTATATAATTTGTTTATATTATGAAGCTTTACACGGTTTGCACAAATAAATTTCCCATTGCAATCCATAAAAAACTTAGCTCTTTGTCCTTCCCCTTGAATATCTGGAGGTGAGTTAAAAATTCACTATTTCTCAATTCATTAACTAAAACTAGTGTTATTTTATTTTAATTAATATTACCTATGAATAATCTATTTAATTTTAACAAAACGAGTCATGGTATTTTCCCAATAAAGATAAGTATCTCCAAAAGGTCCTTACCCAGATGAGGGATCTAGAGATACCATTGGGGAAAAAGAGGAAATAACACCTAAATAAACCAAAACTTCCAAATGCATGAGGATTTATCTTACTCCTTGTAAAATAGAAATAAGAGACATGCCCCTTCTTTGTAGGTCTATGACATTTAAATTTGTAGTGATGAATCAATGATAAACATAATTTTAATTAAATGTTAGTTCTTTACATATGATTTTAAACTAATTTATTTGGTTTTAAAATTTGTAGTCATATCTTGAACCAAAAGCTCAAGATATGAAATTGAAGAAATGTATCCTATGCAAGATCAAGACAAGTAGTCTATTGGTGAAGGTATGTTTCTAACTTTCAACTTAAGTTTTACATTTCAATATTTTTGGTTTGATTTTTTTGGAATGAAACTCCGTGATCAATTTTATGGTTAATTAGGTGTTAATGTCACCTTTCATTCCATTAAAATCCTCTTCATACATGATGACATGTACCATCATAGATACATTCTCCACATGAATGTAATGTTTTTTTTCAAAAATTTAGTTATTTCATTTACAATTATTTCCATTCTTTTTATGTTCCTCAATAATGATATGGTTTCCAATTATAATGCTTCCACCATCTTATGGATTTAGGAAATATATTTCAATGAAATCATCATAACCATCACAACCACCACCCCAAAAATTTTGGACATGGGGTCTTGGGAAAAAAATTCATTTCCAACAACTAGTAGGGGAACTCTCCCTCTATCTACTTCCAAATTTTCCAATTTATCATTCAGGAGTGTACAAAGTGCAAGGGGTACTTTTGTTCTAAATCGATTGATTTTAATAAAGAATATATTGGGATTGAAAGTGGGGGAGACAGATAGAACATTTAATTGTCAAGATATGGTTCACGATTTAAGGAAAAATTCTCCAAAAATGTAAAAACATTAGACATACCTATGACGGAAACTACATTGACTAATGATGAGAAAATAAGTTTTTCATTAGATATTCTATTGGTTGATAGTTTTTTAGCCACTATTTCAAGTACTATCTTGAATGATATTGAAAATTTGAAGATGTGGGAGTTTTGGGAAAAAGCATTGATTAAAGAAATTATTGCCTATTTTCACAACCACTCCCAAATTTATTCTTTATATTCTATTGTACAAAATGAACTGTTGGTTCCCGATGTTACATCACGAGGACAAGGAAAAATTATGAGGTAGAATGGCTTGGAAAATTATGGATTCTAATAGAAAATTCATTGAATAAGGGGATATATCAAACATTCAACAATTACTAGGTCCTAGAAGATGATTGCGAAGCACCTCAAAAGGGATGGCGAAACCCCGTTGCTTTTGGATCTGCCTAAACCAAAGGTGAGAGAACCCAAGGGTGACCTAAATGAGGGAGAGATATCACAATTAAGTCTCCTAAAATTTGGGGGTAGGTCAATTTGAGCTATGTATAGCCATGGATACAATACCCACTCACAAGAGTTGTCACACAGGTATTGCACATACTTAACACATCAAACAGGAGGTCACTAAGAAAGATAACACATGATTCACATGCATCATATATACATAAGGAGAAAGTGAAGGATCTTGATGATTATTGGGATATTAATCTTCATCTATCAAGGAAATTTGACTTAGGATAAACAAAGGAAGTGAAAGTTACAAACAAGCATATGTATGGTAAACAAATTTCTCAAGAGGTGTTTGTAAGGGCAAGGTGAAATGACACTTAGTTACAAAAGAAGAATGGAAGATGGTTTATTTTTTAATAGTAATATGTCATGAGTGTCATGATGGATTTATATTTCCCAAAATGTAGAGAGAACATAATCAATTTAACAAAAACTTTAAGAGAACATTTGCATTCATTGATACCCAATTATCATAAATGTCTCATACCAACTTAAGGATTCCTAAAAAAAACACTTGAGAAAGAAACCCCAATAAAATATTCATTTCATCTACTTCACACACCCAAGATACCTTAAGGGATGAAAAAAACAACTCCAAAGTAATTTTTCCATAAGGGTTTTATAATGGGACCAAAAGATCGCAAAGCATACACTATAAAATAATTTTCACACGCAGTAATTAAAAAATGCAACAACTAAAAGCTGAATTTGTGTACTCCATAGATGTAATAAACACAAGATTGTAGTAAAATTGTACTTCCTTGATCATATATTCATATACATAGTGGAAAAATTACTATTATTATGAGTCGATAGTTGATCGAGGATCTTATTTGCATGAATAGATATTAAATTAAAGAATATTGTTCCATAATTATGAGTTTTAGTAAGGGGACATAAACAAATGCCCTCAAAACCTACTAATGGATGTACAATGTAACCACCTTAGCATAATCTCAAAATTTGAAACAATTAACATTACCCAATGATCAAATTTTGGAGCTAGAAAAAAATATTAACAAAAACTACCAACCATCGACCCCTAGAATGAGGACATGCCCTCACTCTTATACAATAGTTACCAAAGGGAACATACCAAAATTCCCCAAAAACTCACATGGGGAAGCAAAAATACATAGGAAAGGCCTCGAGGATCTCCCCAATGAAAAGGGGGAATCTTAACAAAAAAATCCTACCTTTATTGTCCCAACTAGATCAATTCCATCATATGGTTGTGCTTGTGATATTAAGAGAATATTCCTTAGTGTAAAAAAACCTTATTGTCCATTAGCGCCTAGTCATCACCTAATGTGTGTCATACATGGAAAGTTGTTACCTTTATGAAATTATTTTATTTGTTTCTTCTCATGATTATGTTATACACACAATCATCTCGGGTTGTCCCTTCCATTTTAATCGAATAATAAAAATAGTGGGGCTTATTTAAATATTAAAAGAATAGGGAAAGGATTGAAGAATTATGTTGGGTCCACATCAATTTTCGTTCCCCTTACCTCGCTCTACCAACTTAGCCACATAAACATCCAACCCTTTGAACATGTTGATGAGAGGTTTATCATCGGGAGTAGTGTGGTAAAGAAATATAAGTACATTTTATGATAGAACTTCATCAAACTCATCATGATTACCCTTCTCTTCCTCACCCTTTTGGCCATTTTCTTATCGATCCCTCCAATCTGAATAAACTTATGAATTGAGGCATAATTAAAAACTAAGGGGTAGTATCTCACTTCCCTTTAATGTGTTTTTAAAAGATCCCAATTAAATTTACTGGTCCTTTTCCTCGGGTTTGAATGTATACGGAATTGACATCACCTTTTAGAGTCTCCAATCTAAATCATCTATGTACTTTCTAGATTTATCCCTTATCTCATTTACTTTTTCAATGAAACCCAAAGCTTCTCATTCTAATTTTTATTGACTTATGAAACATATGTTGCTTCCCTTTACAATATGGGGTCACAATTACTTCATTATCAACCAACTAATCATTCAAATTATTTATTGCCCTAAGTTTAGGAAATATTCCATCCCAATACTCCACCTCACAATGGATTTTTAATTAGATAATTTCTTGTAACAACATCTTGACCTTTCTCATCACTTTGTTCCGGTAATCTTGGAGGTGAGAGCTTGTGTAGTTTGAGGAACTTAGAGAAATTTCCTAACAATGTTTATCAAGGCCTCAACCTTCTCCTTTAGTTGACCCTTTATCTCCTTGTCTTTTGAATGTTCTGGAATATATCTTTGAATACCACACTAAGATCATGTTTAAGTCCTCGGTGGACTTCTTACCTAATGAGACATGGGTAACATGGAAATAAGCCATAGTTATTGTTATCCAACCAACTCTCCTAGTTACTTGGATACATTTTAATTTCATTCTAGCTTTGATGTTTCACATTTCAGGTTGTGCATGCCCCTTTGTTGTCTTGCTCTTCCTATCACGCACTCTCTTTTACTCGTTCGTGTCAATGCACCCTTAGTAGTTGGATGCTCATGCCCTACTTCCATACACGTATTATGTGAGTATGCCTTATTCCTTCTTGCCGCACACACACCTAAACTCAAGATTTCCCTCCGCTTTCCTTTCACATGCTTGCACCTTGATTCACACCTTGTTTCCTTACCATCATTCTTCCGTGTGCCCTTGCGCACCTTCTTGCTTCTCCTTTACATTATTCTTGTCCTAGTTCCCTCTCCGTGCCTTCCTCTTGTGCACACACCTTGATACCTTCCTCCCACGGGCTCTTCTTCTTTCTTATCCACTCGCACTCTCCTCACCCACCCCTCTTCAGACTTTCCTAAAATTGGCTAAGTCCATGCTCTTCCTCCCATGCGCTTGTTTACACCTGTTCTATCACGTGCCATCTTTTCTATTCTACCGCCACTTGCCCTCCTTTAGTTGAATTCCTACGTGCCCTGTTTCCATGCCTTCTACAGGTATTCCTTCCTCCCGTGTGCACACCTACGTGCATGCCTTCTCTTTGTTTCCCTTCCATGTGCCTTGCGCCTAACTCCCAAACTTCAAAAGGCCATAAATTTTGATCCAAAGCTCCGATTTTCACAAAATTAGACTTTTCGAAGCAGCACAACGTCCTATTTTAATGAGGATAGATATATGAAAATAAAATAAACATATCCATCTCTAGTCAATTAAATACTCAATCCCGCCAAATGACAAAATCCTGGTAAACCTAAAACAACTACCTCATTCGAATGCCATGTCTTTTGCATTTCTCAATGAAATCTCACAAAATTGATACCGTTGGAATTGTGGCTCCAAGACTAATGTACAAAAATCAAGAAATTTAGGATTTGATAAAGAATTGATGGTGATTTCACAGAAAATGTGCCCAAGTTAGAACAATGTTTTATTTGGTAGTTAGGGTACATTAAATGAAGCATGGGCGGACATTTCTCACTACTGCAAGTTATGGGACAGTATGGGGGCCTTTTGCAAGCAACATAACATCATTTCACTTCATTTACTACCTCTTACAAGTGGTGAGAAGACAAATTTTGGGATTTTCATTTTCCCCTTCTCTCTCTCTCCTCTTAGAATTCTATAAATTAGAGTGTTGGGATCATTGTAGGGGGGGATAGTTTTGAGTAGCAAAACTCTGTCAATTTTTTTTGAAGCCAATGTGCTACAAGACCTTGTAGTGGACTCCTTGCATGGTGATCCAGGCCCTTATTCTGTAATAGATTGAACTGTGCATATCATGGAGCAATAGATATAAGTTTGTGGATGTCTCTTCCCATCTTTGTGTTTGTTTGCATTCTTCTTTCCCTTTCAAACTCATTACAAATATATTGTGTCTATATTATGTTGTTGTAGGGATTCATTATTATTGTGCATGTATGGAATATTATTGTGAATGTATTTTCTAGACTATGGAGAACTGTTATCACCCCTTCTAGTATGCACTTTTCTTCTACTTTCCACACATTGGAAGACTACTCTCACACCCTCCTTTTCTGGTGTATCACCACTTTAGTGTAGGATTTTTTCATGCACTCTCTCTCTGGTCCCTTGGAAATTTAGATTAGGAAAGATAGTTTTACCTACATTAGAGTAGATTGTGGCAGGTATTTTAGAGGCAAGAACCAACTTTCTCTGGAGGTCTATCTCAAGTAGCAAGTACTAGAACTTGGAGATAGTACCCATGTTATCCAATCACACTACGAGCTCAAGCACACACACTTATGCAAATCATAGGGTGTTGTGATTCGGTGATACTTGATTACATGTTCTCTTAGAACTCCATTTGGAGTGCAACCTCTAAATATCTTCTTCCTTGACTTCCTACCAAAGTCCTAGACATAATTTTATCCCTTTTTGGAGGTCATGAGGAACTTTGGGATGCAGAGCTTATAAGAGCATTAGTGTTTACTTATACCTTTACCTTTTCCTTCCTTGGAAGGGATACATCTAACCATTCTCGAGGGGTTTCTCTTCTCCAAATGTTTTTTTCTACTTGGTACCAAAATTAGTTGTTGGGAAGAAGTGGGAACCATTTGAGTATCAATATTTGTCACTTGATTTTGGGTCACTATCTCTCACCTATTTCCCACTCAATGGCTACATTATAAGCTTCCACCTTAACTCCCTATCTCTTGTCATTAGTTATTTCAATTATCCTAGTGACCCTTGTTTCTTCATTTGTGGGTGGTGGGGAAGACGACATGACTTCTTGAGTGGACCGAAGGGATGTATCTATATGTTCACCATGATTCCCTATCCCATTAGTATCTTGATACTTTTCATACCTATTTTTATGTAGGCTACACTTGTAAATTTCTTAGTGCCTTCTTCCTTATAACCGTAATGTTCCTCACTTGTAGTGGGGTCCTTTTATTCCTCTACATTGGTTTTCTCCTAATTTGTAACCACAAAGCACTAGTTTCTTGGTCTATTTTCAATGCATTCAATAGATTCAAGAACACTTTATCATTTTGTGGCTTACCTTGGGTTTCTCTACCTCTTCATTAATTTTTAATTATGGTGTGGCCGAGTTCTCAACTTGTATAAGAATTTTCTTGACAACTTGGGTTAAGAATTCCCCACACTTGATAGTAACACATCCTCCCAGTAGTGATGGAACATAAGGTGTGGGGTGCGGGGGAGGTACATAAGGCTCCTTAACTAGTGTTCTTTTCCCGATGTCATCTCTCCCCAATCTGCACGATAGTCTCTTATGTAATGGAAGATTTAGTCCTTGGAATTTTACATCTAATTAGAGGTATCTCATGAAAACCTTATTCTTCTTCATCAATACCTCCCTAAACTACTCTTCCGAGTGATATTGTCCTTTTTAACTCCCTTCTGTGGAGGGATGAACAATAAAACCATTCTTGGCTTTTCCATTTTACACATACACCATAGGTGTTGCATAAGTGGCTAGTATTGTCTGGATGTGGGTGAAAAAATGGGGGTGGTTCTCCGTAGTATACCATTAACATTTTGTGCTTAGCTAGGACACATAATTTCCAGTCCTACTTGTATATATACTCATATCATCCCTAGTTTGAGATGTAAGGGATATTTAAAGGAAATATGAGGAGTTCCTTGTATGGTACCTATGTTCTTCTGAAGGATGGGAACACATCATAAGGAATTCCAATGACTCTATAATCATTAATAAAAATAGTGCTCTATTAGATTAGGTCAACCCTTCGATCCAAAAATCAAGTGAGGGTTCACCTCATGACATCTAAAGTCTAGTGATGTAAGGATTTTATTTCCTAAACTACCCAATTTATAGAGGAGGTGTAGTTGTGAAATATTGTTTAGATTATATTCTAAAATCACATTATTTATGTCATCAACCACCTGTTATAACATAATCACAACACCCTCTGTTTTCTTAGCATGTGAGTGTGTTAAGGAAAGCAATGTGATTGTGTAACATGGAATTTCTTCAAGGTGTGGGACCCTATAGTTGAAGAAACTCCTAGAGAAGGCTGGTTCCTCTTCCTAAAATAATGCAACAACTAACTCTAATGAAGGGAAATATATCAACTACCTCTAACCTACAGTTTCCAAGGGACTGGGAGAGATAAATAACATGAAAATGAAAGAAATCTACACTAAAAGAGGTGATGCACCAAGAGAAGGGTGTGGAAAATACTCTCCAATGTGTGGAAATGGAAAGAAATGTATATTAAAGAGGGTGAAACAATCACCATAGTCTAACAAAAAAATTCACAACACCATTCCCATAGAGACACAACAATAATAAACCTACAAGATGAGTAAAATAAACACAATACACCTGTAACTGAAGATGGAGAGGTAAGGGAATGCAAAAACACAAGACAAGGGAAGAGAGATATCCACAAATTTGAGTTTATTGCTTCAAGAGTTCACACAATCCATTTACAGAGAAAGAGAAAGGCTTGTATCATCATGTAAGAAGTCCAATATGAAGGTTTGTAGCACATTGGTGTTCCAAAACAAAAATGGCAGAGTTTTGTTACAAGAGCAATCCCCCTCTCAAATGAGAGGTCACTTTAATTTATAGAAAATGAGGAAGAGGAGAGAGAATTTGAAAATAATGGATTTCCCCTTCCACCATTTGCAAGGTACCAAAAGTAGGTGAAAATGATGATGGGAAACTCCGTGAAAGTCTTCCCATGCTATCCCATAAATTGCAAGAAAAGAAAAATGATTGTTCATGCTCATTAAATGCTCCCTCAACCACCCGGAATTCACCATTTAAAACTAGGATGGTTCTCTGCAATGTTGACCATAAAATCTTAAAAAATTATTACTGAGTGTAGAGCTTAGAGCCATAATTCCAACAAGTCCAATTTTGCATGATATCATTGAGAAATGTAGAAGATATGGCCTTACGAGTATGCGTAGTTATTTGTGCACCTCCGAGGATTGTACTCCATTCCACGAGACTGTATTAATTTGGTATTTGGGAGTGATGATTTAAAAATTTCTCTCTTTCCCTAATGTTTTACATCATTTTAAAGTTTGGGGAAATTTTAAAATTGTGGAGCCCATTGATTTTTGTATTTTGGAAAGGGGATTTGTGTTTTAAAGCATTGAATTAGGGCCATCTTGGCTAGCTTGCTAGTTGGCTTGCCAATATGGCACCCTTTTCCTTACCGTTGATCCCTTTCTCCAATGAATTGGGCTATTTGTTCATAGGTTGACCACCGCATAACCATTCACCAACTGACGGTGCCCTCATGAAAACCCCCATCGTTGAGCTCTACGTTTTATGATTTAGCACCAGCCCCAACTTATCTCTCCAACTCGGCGCTTTGATTCCAACACCAACCTACCATCTCACCATCTCAATATTGACCTATCGATCCCCTAGTTTCCTCACCCAATGTTTTGCAAAAATTTGCTTTGTGTGGAAAAATTTACTCACCACTGGCCCATTCCATTCATCCTGCGCGGCCAGTATGTCCCCGTGAGCCATTGACCGCCCACACCACCGATTAACTTCCTCATCACATGAGCCATATATTTCTCACCAATTTCAAGCCCACGAGTTGATTTATTTCCCACACTCGGGGTGTGTAATCCTATCTCACCCACATTACATGCCTTACACTTAAAGAGGATGTTTGAAGCACAAAGGCCCGAGTGCCTTTGGGTCACTTAGACCCCGATTTTACAACTTGGGCACCTTTTTCCCTAGTGAAATTGCATCCCTCCACAAGCCTTCCATCAAGCACTTTGAAATGTGGCGATCATGAATTTTGAGGCATGAACATCCCAAGTTCATGCGGGCCGCTTGGGACCCGATCTTCCATATCGTTGTGACGTCCCTCGTGAACCTTCTTTAGGATCATTGAGTTGGCTCGGTGAGCCAATCCATAAATTCCTTTCCATTTTTGTTAAGTCTTTCAACCAACTCATCCTCCAGGCACTACTTGCTCATCTTGAGCTCTTCGTCCTTTATAACGTGCATTATTGCATCGTCATGGGTGGGCTCTTTGAGCTTAACTTGTAGCTCGACCCATTGAGTTAGTTGGGTTCAAATTTGAGCGAGGCCCTCTATTTATGTCCTAAGATTGACATAAATACATTGCCATCTGCACACCAACAACTCAGCCCTATGATGCACACTAAGCGCAACTCACCAAGTATGAACTTAGTGATCTCTCTCGACCACCCCTCTGACATTAACTCATCAATCCTTTTGATCAATGGAGTTTCCATTAACACCTCATCACAACTCGATGACCCCAAAACTAACTCACCCATGCATAAAAAAATAGCTTGGAGGTCCTTCATCAGCTTGATCTACTATGTATGAGCTTGTTGGAACATCTCGGCTCGCGAGCTAGAGCCAAAGGACATATTTTTGTAATTTTTAAACTCCTTGATTTTTTTCACATTATTTAGATTTCTTCAGTGTACGGGGTACATGAAGGTGTTAAGGTTGTCTTGCATAAAATGTCAAGTTTTCCTTATTTTTTACCTCTGAAGTTGTGTCCCCGCATTACTCATTTCTCAACCTAAATAAAACTTTGAACTTCATGAAAACCTAGAAGAGGAAAAATTCCTCTAATGAATTCCATCCTTCTCGGATACTTTGATGATTCCTTAAAACAATGAAACCTTCTTACTTGTTGTGAATTGACATGTGGGCTCATTAACAATTACTTTAACACAAGGTAGCCAGTTGTCTATTTTCACAGGAGGTGAAAATGGGTAAAACATTTGGCGACTCACGAACCATCTTGCACTGCTTTAGATGGGGCTGACTAGTGACATGCATACGTATCCATTGGGCATGGAGTCCTTGTAATGATCCTAAATTGATCTAAATTTTAAAAATGTGTGCTCGAGATCATTTGGAATGCTCTTCTTGAACACAGGACTTCCCTTCCACTTGCATTTCCCCAATTTTGTAAGAAAATATTGAGAAAGATCAAGTAGAATTTTTTTTGATCTTGAAAATTTGTTTCCTTCTTCATCTCTTGAAATCTAATCGACGGGGATAGGTTGCATGATAGATACGAACCACTTCCTCAACATCTGAATCTCACCAATCATGAAGCCAAAGAAACTTATTCCTTGACAAGATGGAGCATTGTAAAACTTTCGGAGACACAAGCGGATCATGGAAATCTATCATAATCTAATTTTCCCTTCTCGAATACTTTTCTTGGGACATTGTTGAAGGGCTAGAATTGTTCACATACTAGTTGAGATTTTTATAAACTCATAACACTGTCATCTATTACCATACCAAAAGATGCCCCAAAACTAATTTTTCTTATTCTGAAGGGCATGAGAAGTTCAAATACTACACTGAAGGAACAAAAGAATGAGAACATTGAAATCTAATCCATGTATAGATTTTAGTTGCCCTGCATTTTAATTTCTTGAGGATGACAATCATCACTTGCGATTATGAAATTCTTACTGCAACATTATTCACTTGGAAGCATGATGAATTGTGCAAAGACAAAACTAAAAGCAATAGAACATGTGCCCAAGGAACTTAGGGAAATTGAAACCTATTCTAACAACAAGACAATGTGCACAAGCACTTGGAGGAATGAAAATCCTAAACTAATATGTACAAGGGTGAGAATTCTTCCTTTTAGTAATAATGCTTGAGATAGATTCCATTGACTGGAATCTATAATTCTTCACCATCCAACTTGGCCAGTCGGAAATCATTGCTACTCTTAAACTCCATGATCATGTATGGACCACTCCATATTGCATCAAATTTGGAATGCTTCCCGGTTTTCCCGATTTGTATTGCACTTTAGCACCAAGTCTCCCTCCTAGAAAATCTTGGCCTTAGCTTTCTTATCAAAGCTCCTCTTAATCAATGCTTGATCTTTTTCCATGGTTTGCATTGCATGATCTCTTAGTTCTTCCAACTCCATGAGTTACGCATACACCGACTTCCGTGGGTTCAAACTCATCTAACTCCTATTTCTTAAGAAGTTCTAAGTCATGTAGTTTAAGAGATATAGGCGAGTCTTGCTTCTTTCTGTAGACTAACTTGTATGGAGAACTTCCTGTAGACCTCTTTGGTGTTATCCTATCAGCCCACAAGGTTGATTTGAGCTTTGTGTGCTAGGTCCTTTGGTTTTCATCAAGAGTCCTTCTTATGATTCTCAACAAGTTCTTGTTTGTGGACTCTGCTTTCCCATTACCCTGAGGGTAATAGTTAGATGAAGTGCTGAGATATATTTTGTTTCTAACAGACCCATTCATTGATCATTTTGCTAAGAAATGCCAGAGAATTGTTTGATATAATAGTAGTCGGGACACCAAATCACTTACTTATCCCCTCTCGTAAGTCCAAGATTCCCAGACTCATTTTCCTCTTTGAGTGCTACTTCCTTGGTCCACTTGGTGAAGTAATCTGTTTCCATTAGAATCCACTTGTGACCTTGGTTTGAGTTTGGATTGATGACCCCAACAGTCGCAAGCCCCACTATATGAAAGGTTGGTCAACTGAAATGGGATGAAGTGGCATCACTACTAGCTTTTCCTTTTCTGAGAAGAATGCACACTTTTTACAATTCTTAATCCAAGCATAGAAGTCATTAAAGAGTGTGGGCCAATAGTAACCAACTTTCATGATCTTGAGAGTTGTTACTCGTGGAGAAAAATTACCTCTAGCTTCTCCATCATGGAACTCATGTAACACCTTTTCAATATGATTTGTTGGAACACACCTTAGAAGAACTCCATTCACATCCTTCTTGAACAAGATGTCGTCAATAAGAACATATGGAATGGACTATAATCTAAAGTATATTCTCTTTGCTTTTCTCAACTCCAAAGGGCATAGACCTATTTGAAGATAATGCACCATGTCTTGAGTCCAACATGGGGTGGGTACATCATCAACTAGATGTTCTGAACAATTTGTAGTATCTAGAACAAATTATCCTTCATCATTTATCTATGCATGTTGTTTGGAAGCAAGCTACTAACACAAGCCTTTGTCACGAGACATCGGACTAGTCACCTTGATTTCTATGTCATATTCCATCACATGAGTGATCCAACCCGCCCTTTTCTCATTCAAATCCTTGTTCAAGAGGAAATCCTTGACTCCGATATGAGACACTAACAACTGAATTTTATTATTTGAGACCAAGTGTCTGAACTTCTTCAAGCTTCTTATAACAACGAGAACATGCTTTTCAATGAAAGAGTACCTTGCTTCATAGTCTTCCAAGATCATTGAAGAAGGAAATGGGCTGCTCTGAACCTTCTTTATTCAACTACACTAAGATGGTTGAAATTATATGCAAATCCACCAAATTCATATAACATGAATTTGTTAGTGTGAGTTATCCTATGTGTCCTCCTCTCATATTGGAGGGTCATCTCACATGGGTTAGGTTTAGGGTTAGGTTTAGGGTTTCATGTGTGTCATGCACTAGGGTTACTCGGTGTACCCCTTTACTATTTATTTATGAGCATGCCAGACACTTTGTTGTATTTCCTCTATGTGACTTTGTTTCCATTGAGCAAGTTCTTCCATTACTGATCAATTCTTTCTTGCATATCGCTGGAGCTATCACGATTCCGTTGGAGTGCAACTACTTCATGGTGCCTCATTTCCGATTCGATTCTCACAAAATATTTTCATGGTATCAGATTTGAGATCGAGTAAACGTGCACTCATTATTTTTTAGTTGCGATTACTCTTTCTTGGTTTCGTTCTTTTACTCTGCATGCAAGTTTTTTTATCACTATTTTATGGAATTATTTTGCTAATCTCTTTAACAAGTTGTTCCTTTGGAAGTGCATTTTTTTGGGGTTTGTGCATGTATGCAGGTTTATGTTTTTCACCATTTGGATTTCACTGGTTACAGTCGTATTTAGTGGAAAACGTTATCTTGAGGTTGGTTCCTTTTACGGTTTTATTCAGATTTCTACTAAAATATTTTTTTGGAAATTTGTGTTTTTTTTTGGAATCTGTGTTTTTTGGATTGTATTTGCTTTGGCTTGTTTTGCTGTCCTGAGTGGCCACGCTGTTTCTTCTCTTGGTAAGTCCCTGCACCTGTCGGGGCCTCCCACTTTGCCACACCCACTCCTTGTGCCTGCTGCAAACTCTCACTGAGTGTTTTATTATTTGGACCAACACCGCTGCAAACTCTTGCCTTTTTTTTGGCTGGACCAACAATCAAAACTCTGTCATTTTTTTGTTGGACCAACACTGCATAAACTCGCCATTTTTTGGTGGACCAACAATCAAACACTCTTGCCATGTTTTTTGGCTGTGCCGAGACCCTTGTTGTCCATGTCGCCCTCCTGCCAAAGCCTCTCCCGATCTACCACTGCTATCTCGGCTCTTTGCTACTCCCTTTGGCCTTCCACGCAATAACAACCGCATAAAAAAACAAACAAAAAAACCAAACTACGTAAAAAGCATTACTTTTGCTAACTTTTAAAAGCGCGTTTTCTTTGGAAAGTTTCCGTGGCTTTTGGTAAGTTTTTTAAACCATACTTTCCAATTTCAAAACGTGGTATGTTTTTTCATTTATTTTGGAAAGAATTTTTACTTACTACCTTTTAAAAATCTAAATGCCTTTTTTAAAGTTTTTAAAAACATTCCTTTTAATACATGCTTTTAGCTTAAAAAAAAACATGAAAGTGTTTTTGTAAAGTTTTAAAACAATATAAAAAATTCTTTCTATTCTTTTTTAAAAAAGAAGCTTTTACTTTTTAATAAGATTTATTTTTTAAAACAAAAAAGGAAAGTTTTTTATTTAGGATTTGATTTTTTAATTAAATCTTAATTAGTTTTTAGTAGTAGAAATTAATTAGATTTAATTTAATTAAATCTAGGGTATTAATTTCAATTTCCTTAATTACGATTCGTAACATATCAATTATCGACATCTTCATTAATGCTCAATATCATTTTTAAAAACTCTAATAGCTCTAAAAATAACAAAATTGGGCGTTTCCAAATGGTAAAATTTAGGTGTTATTGTCGATTTTTTTGCTAATCGTGCGCTCAAGTGTGCAGTGCCACTTCATGCACCTCTTTGCCTTCCGAGCGCTTTTCCGCGTTCTAGCGATTCTTTGAACTCCTTGAGTTCATTTAAAACCTTGTATTTCACCCTTATTATTACTTGCGACTAGTGAGCGCATCTGCCATAGTATGCAGCAAGGGGGTTTCCTTTTACAACGTGAGACATTTTTCTCACCACCAGGATTGGCTTTGACCCCCTTCCTTGTTTCTTGCTTGTTTACGGTGTCCTATTTGCTGTGCTCCACAAAACACTATTGCGGTCTCCTCTCTTGCGCGTTATTATGCTAATTTCAAGACGAGTTATCAAGTGTTTCAAACCGCATGCACGGACCCGATTGTAATCAACGCACTAAACTATAAAGTCAGCGAAAGCGGGGGTTGTTATTATCCTAGGTGGTTGTGTTTCTTTTACGCATTTCTTTCTCTCTCTCTCTCACTATGGATGCACTTTGATTCCTTTTACTTATCGTTCAAATTTTTCAAATGGAGATCAAAAATAATAATGAAACTAAGGGGTAAAGGGTTATTCCACATCACCATGGGAATTGAGACTGAACTAGATGACGAACCTAAAAAATCTAAGTGGTTAAACCGTAGTGATGAAGCTTTAGGTCTTCTTTGCATGTCCATTTCTCCTTACTTGCTCTTCCACATTGAGGTGTCTGAAACACCTAAATCTACATGGAAAACACTGTTGGATGCGATGTTTGGACAACTAGATGACATGAGAGCGCATGAGTTAGAAAATGAACTACTAGGGTTAAATCCTAGTGACTTTGAAAACCTACAAGCCTTCTTCTCAAAATTTGTCCACATTAGATTGTTGTTAAAAGGATGTCAAGTAGAGAAGAAATATTCTCAACCGATCTTGTCGATTCTCTCTAAGCTACGTCTCGAATATTCTATCTTTGTGTCAACTTTCTACTGTACAAAAGCTGCTTTGGGCGATACTTGGACTATGCCCTCCTTTGACTATTTTTCGTCCCAACTCATTCAAAAAAACAAGACAAACTCATTCAAATGGGGTCTCTTAAATCCAAGTCACATGCCCTTGTAAAAGTACTAGCAGGGAAAGAAGACTGAAAAGAAGAAAGAAACAAAGGATCAAACTAAGAAAGAAACCAAGACCAAACCTAAAAATGACACAAACACTTCAAATTCTGAGCCTAAGGCATAGAAAAGCAAGTATTTGTGTTCCTATTGCAAGAAGTTTGGTCACGACGAGCAACACTATTTTCGGAAATAGATTGATCACTTATTTCATTTACTTGAGAACAAAAAAATAAGTGTTCTTGAATCCATAAAGAAAGTGCTCAAGGCCGAGTCTTCTGCTACAAAAGGTGCTAAAAATGATAAGAAGAAAGGAAAAGCCCTTGTAGCTAGAGTTGCTCCTTCATCGACATGGATTATAGATTCTCGGTGCCTCACACCACATGGGTTCTTCACATGTTGATTTTTCCAACATCGAACCTTGTGGAATGTCCCAAATCATGATGGGTAATGACACAATAGTGTCGAGTTTCGTAGTGGATTGGTAGAGATGGATGGGGGAACATTTAACCAAGTGTTGAGTGTTCCTGATCTCTCTACCAATCTCCTATCGGTTTACAAAATTACTCACCTTGGTGAAGGAATACGAGTGGAATTTGGTCCTTAGTGATTATTCGTGAGCTTAACAATGACACTACAGTGGCTGAGGGAAAGGCAAATCACCATTCATGGTTGTACACCTTCTCCCACTTTACTTATGATTCTATGCCCACTGCCTTGCTCACTCATGCAAATGAGGTTAGTAAGCTATGACATGAGTGTTTCGGACATCTAAATTATCACTACCTTGAACAATTGAGCCAAAATGAAATGGTCAATGGGTTGCCTCGTGTCAAGTTTTCTAAGGGTCTTTGTGAGGGTTGTACCCTTGGAAAGAATCTGAAAAGAAATTTGACAAAGGAAAATCCCAGGAGAGCCACTTGTCCTTTGGATCTTGTTCACGGTGATGTTTCTAGTCCATTTCCTTCTCCTTTGTTTACTAGAGCTCTTTATGTGCTAACCTTCATTGATGACTATTTGCGATATACTTGGGTATATTTTCTTAAGCTTAAGTCAAGTCTTTGAAAATTTTCAAGACTTTAAGGCTCTTCTTTGAGAAATGCAGTGGAATGGTCTATCAAGGTTCTTGAGCCCGACAATGGAGGTGAATATGTAAACAATAGGTTCATGAAATTCTATACTTACAAGGGATCTCTTTGCAAGCATTCAATTGCTTATAGCCCTTCACAAAATGGAGTCACGAGAAGAAATAACCGTACACTTAAGGAGATGGCCACTTGTATGGTTCACTCAAGTCTCTTCCTCCGCAAAGTATTAGGCCGAAGTAGTGAATTGTGAAAATTACA
Organism: Taxus wallichiana var. yunnanensis; assembly: GCA_018340775.1. Classification (NCBI taxonomy): domain Eukaryota; kingdom Viridiplantae; phylum Streptophyta; class Pinopsida; order Cupressales; family Taxaceae; genus Taxus; species Taxus wallichiana. The sequence goes on from CM031234.1 coordinate 749,210,435, forward strand.
TTCGGGGACCGTGTTCCACACAAGGCGATAGTAGAGGATGACACCCTTTGAAGCTTTGGTTTGGATGCAAGCCTGATGTTGAGCACTTTCAAGTCTTTGGATCCAAGGCTATGGCTTGGATTCCCAAGAAGAAATGCAAGGCCTTGGAACCACAATCCAAACCTTGTATCTTTGTAGGGTATCTTGATGGTGTGAAGGGATATCAATTGATGAATCCTACTTCTCATGAGTTGTATATTGAGAGAAGTGTTAAGTTCGATGAGTCTTCTTCAACTTCTACTTCTCCACCTATTGAGGTTCTTCAGCTCACTAATTTGGATTCTGACTCATCAGATGATGATACTATTGAGTGTGCTCCTCTTCCTGGATCCTCCCAACCATCAAACCTTTGAGTCTTTTGATTCGATAGTAGTGATGATGAGGACTATGTCCCTTCTCACTCAAGTGAAGAATCTTCTGACTCTGAGCCTGATCCTCCTGGTCCCCTTTGGGCCAAGAAAACTTTGCAGAGTGCTGGAGATTTAGTTGGAGATACTTCATATATGAGACGTAATCACTCATATTTCATTGGACCCCACTCTTTCTTCACCTCTGCTTCTAATCCACAGTCTTTTCAAGAGGCTTCTGGTATTCTTGAGTGGGATTCTGCCATGGATGAGGAGTATTCCTCTCTCATGAAGAATGATACTTGGGATCTCACCCCTCTTTCGAAAGGAAGAAAAATCGTTCGGTGTAAGTGGGTGTTCCAAAAAAATTATGGAGTAGATGGAGATGTCGAAAATTTTAAAACGTGATTAGTAGCAAAGGATTTTCTCCCAGATAGGTTGGGGTTGATTATACAAACTTTTTCTCCAGTTGCAAAGATGACTTCTATTCGATCTTTCTAGCCATTACTGCAACGAATGTATGGAAAGTCCATCAAATGGACATTAAGAGTGCCTTCCTTCATGGTGACCTAGAGGAAGATATCTATATGGAACAACCTCCGGTTATGTCCAAGATCCCTCCCTTGTTTGTAAGTTAAAGAAGTCTCTTTATGGCCTTAAATAAGCCCCTTGGGCTTGGTATGCCAAGATGGACTCCTTTTTACTTACATTAGGGTTTACCAGGTGTCACTCTAATCCAAATGTTTATATTCTACGGTAAGATGACTCCATACTCATTCTTGTTCTCTATGTTGATGACTTGTTGATCACAGGGTAGCTCTTCCTCTATTATTGATTACATGTGAAGATCACCTTGGCCAACAAGTTTTCCTTGACTGACTTAGGTCTACTTCATTACTTCCTTGGGATCTAGATTTCACAATCTGACTTGAGAATCTTGATTTCGCAACCTAAGTATGCTCTTGATTTGCTAGCTCATTTTTAGATTTCCATTGCAAGTCTTCTCTACTCCTTTTCTTTCCTGGGTTAAGTTGATTTCATATTGCTCTACTCCCTTGGTTGATGGTACTCTTTATCGACAGTTGGTGGGGAGCTTGATTTACTTGACTCACACTCGACCGAATTTATCTTATGTTGTTGGGATTGTGTCTAGATTCATGCAGAGCCACATGAGCTACATTTGGAAAGAAGATAAATGGATATTTCATTATGTTCGTGGCACTTATGCGATGGCATTCACTATCATGGAGGGGTTGATATTGACTTGATTGGATTCACAAATTCTGATTAGGCTAGGTGACTTAGATCATCAAAAATATACTTCTAGCTACAGTTTCTCTCTTGGTTCGGGTCCTATTAGTTGGTCTAGCAAGAAGTAGAATGCAATTGCAATATCATCTATACAAGTAGAATACAAAGGAGCAATTAACATTTTCATGAAGCTATTTGGCTACAAGGTATTCTCGACAGCGAGTTTGGCATCCACTTTTGGTGGCCTAGCATTATCTACTCGTGATAACATGAGCACAATCTCTATTTATAGAAATACGTTTAGCATCAGCGGATGAAGCACATTGAGATCCATATGCACTTCATACGTGAGCTTATTCATGATGGTATCATCGATATTCAGTACATTCGGAGCAGGAATGATCAACCTTGGATCGATTACAGATTTATTCACCAAGCCCTTCACTGAGATGAAGTTTCTTCACTTACGATATCTTCTTGGGGTGAGGTCTTCTGTAGCTACTCATCTCCTTTGAGCTATATAGTCCTTCTTTTCTTCTTCTTCTTCTAGGAAGATTGTGTTTGTATATGGGCACATTATCGGGCTTTTAGTTCCGGGCCCCATTGACACATCTTTCTTAGTTATTTAGGAGTGTCTTACCTTTCCGTCTATGCTCGTGTTATCACAAGGTAGATAATGGTAGGCCACAAAAAGTGGATGCCAAACTGCATGGAGAATACCCAGCAGGCCAAATAGCTTACGTGGTAGCGTTAATCGCTCCTCTGTATTCTTCCTCTGTAGATACTCGCACCGCATTCGCTTCTTGCTAGACCAACTAATAGGACTCGAACCAAGAGAGAAAATGTATCCAAAAGTAGATTTCCAATTATCTAAGTCACCCCTTGAAAATATTTTGTGAGAATCGAATCGGACACAAGGCACCATGAAGTAGTTGCACTCCAATGGAATCGTGATAGCTCCAATGATTGCAAGAAAGAATTGATCGAGTAATGGAAGAACTTGCTCAACCGAATAAACTTCATCTCCTTCTCTAATAACTATGTTAGTGTGAGTTATCCTATGTGTCCTCCTCTCATATTGAAGGGTCATCTCACATGGGTTAGGTTTAGGGTTAGGTTTAGGGTTTCATGTGTGTCATGCATTAGGGTTACTCAAAGACCCTATATGTACCCCTTTACTATTCATTTATGAGCATGCCAAGACACTCCGTTGTCTTTCCTCTATGTGTAAGCTTTGTTTCTATTGAGCAAGTTCTTCCATTATTGATCAATTCTTTATGTTGCAATCACTAGATCTATCATGATTCTTTTGGAGTGTAACTACTTGATGGTGCCTCATTTCCAATTCGATTCTCGTAAACTCTTTTCATGGGGTGACTTAGATCATAAGAAATATACTTCTAGATACATTTCTCTCTTGGTTTGGAGTCCTATTAGTTGGTCTAGCAAAAGCGAGAATGTAATTGCGATATCATCTACGAGAGAGGCGAATACAAAAGGAGCGATTATTGCTTGCGCCATGAAGCTATTTGGCTGCTGGTATTCTCGACAAAGTTTGGCATCCACTTTCGGTGGCCTACCATTATCTACTATGATAAAATGAGCACAATCTCTATTTGTAAAAATCTAGTTCAGCATCGCAGACGAAGCACATTGAGATCGATATGCACTTCATACAAGAGCTTATTCATGATGGTATCATCGACATTCGAGACATTAAGACAGTTGATCAGATTGCAGATTTATTTACCAAGCCCTTCACTGAGATGAAGTTTCTTCACTTACGGTCTCTTCTTGGGGTGAGGTCTTCTATAGCTACTCATCTCCTTTGGGCTATGTAGTCCTTCTCTCATATTATCTCGGAATTCTTTAAGATTCTTATAACGATAAGAACGTGCTTTTGAAATGAAAGAGTACCTTGCTTCATAGTATTCCAAGATCATTGAAGAAGGAAATGGGCTGCTTGAACCTTCTTTATTCAAATGCTACACTAAGATGGTTGAAATTATATGTGATCCACCAAAGGCATATAACATGAATTCTTTTGAGAAATACAGGTTGATGAGGGTTGGAGCTTGAGATATTGCATGTTTGATGGCCTCAAAAATCTCCTTTCCCTCTGTTGTCCATTTAAATTCCATGCTTTTCTTTAACATCATAGTCAATGGTTTAACAAGAGTGGAAAATTTAGGCATAAACCTTCAGACAAAGTTGATCCTTCCTAAAAATCTTTGAAGAGCCTTCTTGTGACTTGTGCAAAGGGAGTGTTTGGATAACTTCATGGTGTCCCTAGATTTCACCCCCCGAAATCTAGGACTACACCTTTTTTTTAAATCGTTCTTTTCAAAGTAACGGGTCATTTTGTGTTTTTATTGCCTATAGTTGTCTCCAAATACACTAAAATTTCCCGATGAATCATATAAGAAAATTTCAAAAATACCCACATGTTAAAATTCATTTTATCTCTTCACTGTTTTTTTCGAGAGAATTTTATTTTATTTATTTAATAAATAAATTGTGTCATAATTGAACCCTATTGAATATTTTTATGCTAGTATTCCCACCTCTCAATAGGGTATTCACCAAGGATGAGTTTTTACTAATCGGGCTTATTCGGAAAAGCAATTGCTTGTAACTCACGTACGTATTTTGTTTTTATTTATTTCTTTTGTGTTTGTTTTTGGTTTTCTCCGCAGTCTGTCTATTAAATTCCCCTTGATCCGTTTGTTCATTCTGTATAGCCTGATTAATTTCGTGGAAGTTTTGGAAGTCAACCATGGCCTCAAAAAGGAAAAAATTAATCATGGTTTGCTAATTTCTAACAAAGAATGAAGGATGCAAGTCACACTTTATGAAATAAGCTTCTAGGATGCAAGTCACACTTTTTGGAAAGAAGGTTTTAAGCTACCAATGGGAATTCAATAGTGGAAGGAAGATGGGAATTTTAAGCCTTGGCTGAGAAGGTTGATTTTTCCCATTATGAAATTTAAATCACTTAAGTTGCCCGAAGGGGTAAGAATTCCAATCAAGGGAGTTTTATTCAACCATACAAGTCACATTTTAAAGAAAGAATATCTTTTTATGCAAGTTGCAATTTTTGGAAAGAAGGTTTTAAGTTTACAATGGAATTTTGGAGGTGGAAGGAAGATGGGAATTTTAAGCCTGCAGGAAGGTTGTTTTTCCCATCATCAAAGACAAATCACTTAAGTGAAAGATGGGATTTTTAGCTTCCTGGAAGGGTAAAATTCCCATTTCTTTGATTTTTATTTTTAGCATGCCTTTAAGTCAAAAATGTGACCCACCTTGGCATAAATACATGCTTTAATTAATATTTATTTTATTTATTCCTAGCTAAAATTGGCTCCAAAATAGGAAGAAAGTCAAAGCATAAAGGAAGGCCAAAGTGAATACAAAGAAGCATGCTAAAAATAAATAAAATAATTACATGGAAAAGCAAGCTAAAGCGTAAAACTTGAGCGCCAAAATTGAGATAAAGAGTATAACTTATTTTTAATAATTTCCAAAAATAGGAAGAAGAAATTATTAAATATAGCATGCGATTATCTCTATAAGCATGGGACACCATAAGGAGTATACAATTAATTATTTTTGATGGAGCATCTTTGCCTTGGAGAATTTTGGCACCAAGGGAAGGTGTGATTTGCATTAAACAATATTTTCATTGCCAGAAGTTTCTAGTTTTGATGCCTAGGGTTGGAGAATCTTTCTTTTTATTATTCAAAGCATCTGCATGTTGGTATAAGTGCCCAAGTGAATTAAATAATATTTTATCTTGCTTGACATGCAAGCAAAGTCTCAAATTTTAGGGCAGCATGATTTATAAGTAGATTTTGGTGATAAAAATTAAGCATTCATGTCATGGACTCCATATTTGTCTGAATCATTTGCAGGTATTCATCACATGTGCTCATATTGGTGAAAAGAAGTCAAAATCAATGTCAGATACATTGAATATATCTTCTGAATCAAAAGGGATTGCAACATTTGTACAAATTGATCCAATTACGAGACCTTCTCACAAAAATAAAATAAAAAGAACTCAGAAAAATATTATTCTAGGCATTATGAAGCATGATTAAAGAGAAGGGTCAGTAGAATCATGCATTATTTCCAGGCTTACCGAAATCAATGATAGAGACACGGTTCCTGAACCTATCACTAATTTTATTGACAGATCCAAAGCCACCGGAAGATCATCTCTTATGTGGGCAATAAAAAGTAGTGGAATTATTCAAGCTTCAACGTTTCCGGTCATAGCTCAATTGCCCGAGTTTGTTATGGAGTGTGCAAGGTCTTATCATCCTCTCTCAGGACATTACGAAAGCTCACGCAGGGAAGACAATAATCAAGTTGGATGCACAATTCATTAATTATTGCCTTAAGCTTCCGAAGCATGGCTAGTGGTGATTGCAATTAGCATGTAGGATGTTAGTAATAGATGGGAAAAGCATAAAGCAGATTGTGTGGGTATAATGAATAGTAGATACATGCAAAATCCTAGAGCACCATCAAAATTCCCAAGGACTCTTCCATGATCCAATATTGTGCATAAATTGATGATATCACCAAATTTATTTATAGGATCAATGTGGAAGCTAATACCAATAACTTCCGCTCATGGATGTATGCCTTTGTGAGAACCATTGAGATCAACAGAGCTGATTCGATAATTAATTGGGTAGAGATCATTAGTGACAACATCAACGAGCAACTCCAAAGTGTGAGGCGGACATTCAACTTCAAAATGACTTCATACCTTGTATATGCAGCAGCTTCTCAGGGGATATTTTCCAAACTAGATAGACGAGGCATATTGTCAAAAGATCCTATTTATGAGTGCTTCCCACAATTGACAGTTCCTGAATGCTACAAAGATTACAGGGTGGTCAACGATGAATTATTCTACAGTTTAATTCGTAAATTAAATAGTGATATGAAGACCAGTAGAGTGAGTAAAGAATCCTAACAAGTTGTCTCCTAGCATGGTTGTATCTTCATCCAATTTACGGATTTCACATATCTCAGGGTTAGTGGTTTCTCAAGAGAACCAGTTACATTGCCAAGATATTCGAGTGATAAGTGGGTCATAGTGGAGTTTTACAGGTAGCTCATAAATTTGCATGACTTACATTCAAAACAACACAAGTCTACAGGTAGCTTTCTAGTCACAGTGGGTCATTATAGTTGCAGCAGGAGCATCCATAAAGCCGAGAGGAATTGGAAGCGAATGTGTTTTGGTATGAGCATGAGTTCTTCCTAGCACGAATGAACTTTGACCCATATGGGATAGAAAAGAGGATAGTATCCCAAGAATACTCACATTTTCCTTCACTTGAACACTTTTGGATGAAGTGCAGGAGCGAATACGAAGTTGGAAAGGGATATTTCAGTAGGTTATCAGTGCAATAGGTTTCTGACTGTGGTTTAGCATGGATACCTGCAAATATCTCAAATGATGGGCATGTGGTACTTGATACATATCATCAAATGGGAGGAGATAGAGTTTCTCTTTAGGAGAGCATGAGTGGTTGTCACACAATTGAGGAGAGGTCTTCTGCAGTCTTGGTTAACACCTCAAATTGGTTACTAACAAAGGGGTATTGCTTGGAAGAGGCTTTGATGAATTGAATCACAGGGAATTTCATTGCAAGGGATTCTAGCAAGAGAAAACACAAAGGTGAGAGTACCAGAAGGCCAAAGAATCTCAAAGTGTACAAGAAGTCTCGTACCAAAAAAAGTCAAGACTACATCCGTTATACTAGTACTATTTTCGATGAAGCTTCTCTGAGTGTCAACTCATAAGACTTTGCCATAGCTCCAAGACCTCAAACAAATGTTATTATTCGCCATCAATCCAGCATTTTTGTATTTGTTCCACATGACCACCCGGATCTTCACCTCTCCTACGGAGAATTTGAAAGCACAAATGGTAGAGTTCAAAAGAGCATTGTCTTTGGAAAATTTAGAAGAGGGCAGCCATAACATTGTGGTGAATTTGGATGCAACAGAGTCGGAGCATGAGATGGTGGTACATTCGGTGACTTATCATTCCCCAAAGAATAATTTCTCATCTTGGTTGGCTCTACAGATAGTTCCAGGAGGCCAAAGAAGCAATCAACTTGGAAGAGGAAGACTTGCAGCTGCTTATAAGCTTGGGAGGTAAAGGTAAAAGGTCTAAAGCTGCTAAAATAACTTCTAAGTTGATTATTGAAGAATCAGTGAGAAATTCATTGAAGTGTCGATTCTAGCGAAGGGTAACAAAATGGAGAGCTAACTTCTACAGACATATCAGCAACCAAAGTACCATTGGGAAAAAGCACCACGGAAGGATTAAAGCAAGATACACAAGACTGCGATAGATGTTTTATTCCTTGAACTTGAAAAAAGAAGGTAGAAAAATACAAGCTTCGATGCAAATCTCCCATTTATGTGAGATCATCACTAAGGTTGACAAACCTTCTTCCCAGCCCATGTTAGTAAAGGAATAGGTTTCCAACCCTTTGGCTGAAAATATTGAAGATGCGGGAATCAAGTCAAAGCTATTGCTCAATGGAAAGAGAAAATTATTCACCAAGCTTCAGAGCAGTTCGAGGGAATACCAGCTAGCTTGGAGAATATGCATAGGGCATTATCTTAGCTAAAGGAATTAATGACAAGGATAGAAGATGAGAACATAGTTGTTGAAATTCATCTGGATACCTTAGCTAAGATACATTCATTTCTAGAGGATGTGCTAATTGTAGAGAAAATTGTACCTGATGGATTGATAGAAAAGGGAAGTAATTAGAGATAGCAGTTTCCTTCCGCATGGAGATCCTCAAGCTTATGTTGAAGAGGATGCAGTTGCTGGAAAAAGAGATGGGGGAAGTACCAGAGAACATTCCAGATGAGTTGTTTGCTTCTCGTGAGGAATTTATTTTGGTTGTGTAGAAGAAGATTGATGAAGCCATCATGCCTTTCACGTTAGATTCAATTGGCAGACTCGTAAAGCTTCATGCAGATATTGAGGGGTATGGGCCTGGTTTGGAGAAGGTAAAGGCTAACACTGCTACTTTGTCCAGAGGATTGTTGCGGTTTAAAACTGAGAAAGAAACAGTTGTTAAGGCAGATGGGAAGACACTGAGTCACATGTTTGACAAGTATATTTAGTTTTAGAACAAAGAAAAAGCATAGAGTATGATGGCCGACATATTTTCTTTCTTCCCTTCCCTCTCTTATTCTTATTTTCTCGAAAAAAATTGTAAAACTAAAGTAATTGGTTAAAATCCATTACTTCTAGTTATCTGAAAAGGTCCTTAATTGAGAATAGGTGGTAGACATGCAAAGCTTTGATTTAGTCTTTAGATGATTGTCATGCGGGGATAAATATCAGGAAAGATTGTCAGTTGTTTTCTTTATAGCTTTTGCATGTGTCAGTTTAGTTATTGCTTTCCTATTTGTAATTTCCTTCTATACACTATAAATAGAAGAAGAACCTATGGGTTAGGGGATCATAATTTGTAATCAACATTCTTGAGTTCCAGACTTTGTGTTGAAACCCTTGATATATTTGCTAAAAAGTTTGAGGAATTAAATAGAGGAAGATTTCCAAAGAGCTTTGTGTCAATGGTGCATTAGCTTTTATACTGTGTAGATCTTTAGATAAAATTTGCATTGTCTAAGATTTAGATTAGAATTTTTCCTTTCCTTTGATTTTGTATTGTGAGATATATTTGTTTCACCTATGTGTATCGACCAATCTGTAAACTATTGGTTGGATTACACATCTTCTTCTCCTTCTTTTTGTATTCAACTATTCCCCCATCTCAAATATTTACTTGACGCTTTCTTGCTATGCAATTACTTAACTTTGGTTCATGAGCTTCACATTAAATTAAAACCCATATATAGTTATTAGAATACATAATTGTGAGAAATATTACATGGGAGCCTTACCAAAATGAGGGATATTTTCCTCACTAGGTTTTAGCCATGCATAAAATCTAGCCAAAACTTCAACTCTCTCGAGATCAATGGTTAGTCCTTCTTTTGAAACAATGTGGCCCAAGAGCTTTCCTTCATGAGCCAATAATATACTTTTTAGGATTTAAAGACACTCTAAATCTTCTACATCTTTGAAACACTTTCTTGAGGTGAAAAAGGTGATTTGTTACATTCTTAGAGAAGACGGTGATATCATCAAGATAAAAAAGCACCATCTTATTAATCAACCCCTTGAATACCATATTCATTGCTCTCTAGAAAGTATCTCTGGCATTTGACAATCCAAATGGCATCTTCCTATAAGTGTATGTGCCCCATTTTGTGGTGAAGGTTATTTTGAATTGATCATCCTCTTTCACCATTATCTCGATTATAGCTTTGAGTATCCATCCAATAGAGAGAATATCTCCAAACCAGCTACTACTTGCAATATTTTTTCCATGGAAGGGATTGGATAATGGTCTTTGAGAGAATCTCTATTTAGATCCCAAAAATCCACACACAATCTGATTTATCCATTTCTCTTCCTTATTGGCACTAATTTTACAACCCAACTCGAGTGCCTATTTGGAAAAATGATGTTTCCCTCTATGAGTATGTTTAATTCCTTTATCATCGAAGTTCCATGTGAGGATTTACCAACATTTTCTTCGACTAATGGGCTTTGATTCTAGATCAGATTCAATAGTTTGTTGTGCGAATTTTGGATTTAAGTCTCTCAAATATTTATAATTTGAGCAAAGAAATTTGGAAATTTTTGACAAAGTTGGATAAAGTTAGACTTCTCTTATTGAATACTCACCTTGCCAATTTGGATTACTCTGCCTTCTCCAATTGCAATAGGATTTGAATCTTCATCCTTGACCTTAATGTTAGTTTTTTCTTTCCAGAACTTATCATTGGGGTTGAAGATTGATTCAAGAGTCACAAGACCCTTTGGAAATTTATTTTTCTCAACTAAACCACTTGATTTCCATACTTTTGTTCCATTTTTTCTTGGTTCCTCATGGAGAACTCAGCTTCCTCTTACAAGAAATTGATGATTTTCCGATCAATTTCAAACAATTTCTAGATTGTGTTATTATGCGGGACATTGGTCTTATAATCACTTTGATGTGAAGCTGATTTCTATATTTCTTGATATCACAACAATGTCAAACGATGCCCAAATTGCTGCAAGCTTGTCCACAACATCATTCTTCTTCCTTGCGATGGAATTGATGTTAAAAGCTTCAAAATATTCATGAGATCCCATACCCACTTCACGTAGCTCTTTAGAATAGCATTTTTGGCAGCGTTCATCCTCTTACTTGGTTTACAACCATATCACTATCTCTAAAAACTTGTGAGTTATTAGTACCTTTCTTCCTATCTCAATGCAATCCATGGTCCAATTATTTGTACTTAAATGTGTTGTTCGAACAAAAAAACTGAAATAAAAAAGTTGAGTAGTATTTTATACCTTGTGGTGAAATAATAATTTCTCTTCCTCCCACACCTTCCCTACTCCATGAGCAGTCAAATAATAGCTGCCATAATTTGTTGCCATCTTTAGCATTTGGTTTGGTGATGCTATGGAGAGGTGGATTTTCTTCGTGCAAGCAATAAATTCCCAACTCAGCTTCTTCCATCTCCTTATATGGATCAAAATCATGCCTTTTGTTTTCCCATTCATCAAGATTCAAGTCTGGAATGTTTCCAACCTTGGTATCTACTTTTGGTGCTTGGAAAATCTTCTTGATTGAAAGATGAACAATTTGCATTGATTGGGCTTGGTACATGAGCTTGATATGAAATTTTGCAACAATTTGAATGGATTGTATCCTTAGCTCCATATCTTGTTATGAAGAGCATGTGTGACTAATCGGATGATAGGAAACCTCTAATTTTATCCGTGAAGTATCTTGATAAACACAATGTAAAGAGTGGTGGCAATTCAATAACTGATACATCTTGCAATATTATGACATTTGGGCATGCATACAGTGTAAGACTCAATCCTTTGATTACTCCAACTATTCCCACTTTGCTTTCCCATCAATTTTCACTACAACTTTTGATATCGGCTCATATTTTAGGTCCAGGATGATCAGCAATTTGATTGTACATTAAGGAATTACTTGTTCTGAATCGATCATGCAATTGTGTACAAGATTTCTCCCATAATTAGAGAAATATATAATGGAGGAGGCTTCATGTTTTTACCTTGTTGACATCCTTGATTTCCTTCTTGTGGAGCTATATTAGTGAGCACCTTTTCTTGATCCTTGGATAACTCATTTGATGTGGACCAATTTTCCATGGCTACTTGTAATAGATCTCTTTGGCCTAGGATAGCTAATGACTCCCACATTGAGATGTTTACATTCATTTTCTTTATTTTCTCTATGATATTGAACAAAGATGAGTTATCCTTCTACTTCTATTTGCTTTGCACAAATTTATCTTTCACATGAGCTGTTATAACTAGTACATGAGCTGATCTAGAAGGTGGTTTGGGTTGATTTTGCACATTTGGAGTTGCACTTTGATTGCTAACACCTTGTAGAGTGATTACAAGTTAAGAAGAACTTAGATTGGATGATTGTCCTTCCTCTAAATTCCTCCTCTTAGAGCTTGTGTTAGCTGCCACACCTTGAGAAGGAAGTTCTTCAACTCCACATAAATCCTTAGTTTTCCAGTTCACAAGTGTAGTCTCACTTGGAGGTACTTCTTGAGTAGTTACATGCTTTTGATTTTCTTCTTCTATTGCTTCTTGAGATACACCCACTACTTACACCATCAATGCTTAATTTAAAGCACCATTGAAACATGTCACCTAATTGAGAGGTTGATTGCATGGGAAGCACCATTCATAATCTTGTGTTATGTTGTTTTGAACTGGTACTAAGGCTCTAGATGAGGAGGTATCATTAGGATTGTGTTGTCCACTCAAAATTCCTGCTCACGATGAAAGTTAAAAAATTTCAAAATTTTGAGTTTTAAGTGTTTTCTCTAATGTACCAAGTAGTGAAATTGAGAAAAGGCTACGAGTTTTAGGTCATTTTGTATGTATTTCGGGCTGTCGGACATTTTTGTCCCTTTGTCCCAAGTTCCGAAGTGCGTTGTTCCCGATCGGCCGATTTCCCGAAATTGTCCCGATTTTCGGGAACCCGTCAGGAACTTTTCGTCCCAAGTGTCCCAAACTTTTCGTGCGAGTTGTTCAATGTTCGGTTGAAGCACCCAATCCGCGTACTTCACTCTTTCATGTCCCAACTATCCCAATTTCAAAAGTGCGCTCTGTTCCCCGATCGGCTGAAATCCCTGAAGTTGTTCCATTTTCGGGCCCGTCGGAACTTTTCGTCCCAAATGTCCCAAGTCAAAAGTGCAAGCTGTTCCATTTTCGGCCGAACCACCCGAGTCGCGTACTTCAGAGCTTTTTGTCCCAATTTCAAAAGTGCGCTCTGTTCCCCGATCGGCCGAAGCACCCGAACCGCGTACTCCGGAACTTTTCGTCCCAAATGTCCCAAGTTCAAACGGGCCTTTTGTTCCATTTTCGGCCGAAGCACCCAATCCGCGTACTTCGCTCTTTCATGTCCCAAATGTCCCAAGTCAAAAAGTGCAAGTTGTTCCATTTTCGGCCGAAACACCCGAACCACGTACTTCGTGCGTTTTAAATTCCCAAATGTCCCTAAATGCATTTATCGTCTTCTCCTTGTTTCGCTGAATCGCCGAGCACAGCGTGTTTTCACAGCGCATTCGAGTCTCACATGTCCCAAGCGAACCAAATGCCATTCATACTTAGTTTTTCCCGCTCTACTCGAATATGTTGTTTTCAAACTAATAGATATGAATGTAATACACATTGATCACCCTTCCCTCTCCTTAACTTGGTATATAACGAGCAAGCCACCTTTGCAATTCTTACATTGTTTCCATGCTACCCTTGCTCGAACCCTTGCAACCTAATTCCCTGCGCATGTATCCCTTTTCTCTGTAATTCCTCCCCGAATTTAGGTTGCAGCTCTGTTGCTATCAATATGAAGATCAAGTTTCAGGAACAGGAACAAATTTCGCCGCTCGAGTCTGCCATTGAAGAAGCCAAACAAAGATTATCATACTCATGTCGAGTTTGATAAAGAGATGGAGAAGTGTCTTGGATTTTGGACGCAGTCTACGGCCAACACGTCAGTCCCTCGTGGCAGAGACATAGCTGAGGCGTTAGAGAAATTCAGGCAGCGGATTCTGAAGTCGGTGGGTCCCTCTCAGTGACTGGCCACCTGTCTTCTTCTCCTTGTTCTTTTCTCTTCTTCCCTTTCTTTTTCCGTTTTCTTTGTAAGAAGTTAAGGTATTGCGATTGGCGGTCCTTAACTGTTCTTGGTTAAAGAAGTGGTTACGAAGAGTAACTGATTTGTAAGCTATATAATGGCCTTCTTTACGCCATTCAAAAGAGGAAGAACTTGGCATATTTTCTGAAAGTGTAAATAGATTATAAAGAAATCAATACAGAAGGACTTTTCCATTCTTTGTCTATCTGATCTCATGAATGGCACAAACATTTGTAATGTCTTGAATATGATCAATGGGAGTTGTGTGATTTTCCCAGTGAAGTATGGGATATTCTTCAATGCTACCACTAGAATGGGATTTTTACATTGAGAGCAAGTGGAATACTTCCCATGAAATTCACAAATAGATTTGGTGGTTGATGGGCCATTTTGATTGGTTGGAAAACTCCAGTTGATTGAATAAAAGGCCTACCAGGTGGAGGTGTTGATAATGTTCTATTTAGTGGAGATGAAGATCTTCAAAATCTTCTTCCCCTTATTGTCTACCTAGAGATAGCTGCAAGTATTTGAAAATACTTTCTTCTCTTGCTCTAGACCTTGTTTGAATCCTTCTCATAAATGTAAACCACTAGCATTGTCGAAACTAGTTGAAATATTCCACTTAGAGTCGTTAGATGTGTTGTTATAAAGACTTTAAAGGTTGGAGTTTACAACAAGACCACAACAATCTTGCTGTAGTAAAAATGAAGACTTATTGTAGTCCCATTGGGCATTCCATAAGCTGTTATCATGTAGTGGAGGTAGCAAAATGGCTAGAATATTGAATGGAACACCTATGAAGCATATAAATTTGACCTCTTAATGTCCCCACTTTGGGCGTCTAGAATTGTTATCACCAAATCACAACACCCTCTATTTTCTTAGCATGTGAGTGTGTTAAGGAAAGCAGTGTGATTGTGTAACATGGAATTGCTTCAAGGTGTGAGACCCCATAGTTAAAGCAACTCTCCAGTCCTCTTCCTAAACTAGTGCAACAACTAACTCTAATGAAGGGAAATCTATCAACTACCTCTAACCTATAGTTTTTAAGGTATGAGGTAGAGAGAAATAACATGAAAATGAAAGAAATCTACACTAAAAGAGGTGATGAACCAAGATAAGGGTGTGGAAAATACTTTCCAATGTGGGTAAATGGAAAGAAATGAAAATTAAAGAGGGTGAAACAATCACTACACTCTAAAAAAACATTGAAAACACCATTCCCATAGAGACACAACAATAATAAACCTACAAGATGAGTAAAATAAACACAATACACTTGCAACTGAAGATGGAGAGGCAAGGGAATGCAACAAACACAAACAAGGGAAGAGAGATATCCACAAATTTGAGTTTACTACTTTAAGAGTTCACACTATCTATTTATAGAGAAAGAGAAAGGTCTAGATCATCATGCGAAGTCCAATATGAAGGACTACAACACATTGGTGTTCCAAAACAAAAATGGTAGAGTTTTTTTACAAGAGAAATTCTCCTCCGAAATGAGAGGTCAATTTAATTTATAGAAAACGAGTAAGAGGAGAGAGAATTTGCAAATCCCAAATTTCCTATTCCAACCAATTTCAAAGTACCAAAAAGTGGGTTAAAATGATGATGGGAAACCTAAAAAATCCCTCCCATGTTGTATCATAACTTGCAGCAAAAGAAAAATGGTTGTCCTTGCTCATTAAATGCTCCCTCAACCACTTGGAAGTCACCATTTCAAAATGGGATTGTTTGCTTCAATTTTCACCATCAAATATACATAAAATATTAAAAATATTTATTACCGAGTGTAGATATCAGAGCCATAATTCCAACGAGTCTAATTTTGTGTGATTTTGTTCAGAAATGTAGAAGTTATGGCCTTCTGAGTGTGGGCAGCAATTTGTGCATCTCCGGACTTATACTCCATTCCACGGGACTAAGCATTAATTTAGTAGCTAGGAGTGATGATTTTAAAGTTTTATCTCTTTCCCTAATGTTTTACATCATTTTAAAGTTTGGGGCATTTTAAGATTTTGGGGCCCATTGATTTTTGTATTTTAAATGGGGGAATTGTGTGTTTTAAAGCATTGAATTGGGGCCAGCTCGGCTAGCTCACCACGGTGGCTCAATGAGATGGCACCATTTTCCTTACCACCAAGCCCTTTCTCCAATGTGATGGGATATTTTTTCACACACCGACCATCACATAACCATTTTCCAACTCGGTGCCCTCGTAGAAACCCCCACCACCGAGCTCACGTTTTATGTTTTAGCGCTTGTTACCGACTTATCTCTCTAGGTCAATGCTTTGCTTCCAACACGACCTACCATCTCACCATTTCGGCATCAAACAACCAATACCCTCGGTTATCTCACCCATATTTTAGTGGGAATTCACTTTGTGTGGTGAACTTTACTAACCACTTCCCTTTCTATTCATCCTTGTGGCTTCACATGTCCCATGAAGCCATTGACCACCCACACCCCGGTTGACCACCTCATTAGGTGAGCCACATCCTTCTCGCCCATTTCAGGGCCTGCAATTGATTTATTTCCCATGCACGTGGGCACACAATCCCTATCTTTCCCGCATTACATCCCTTGTGGCTAAAGCGGAGGTTTGAAGCACGCAAGTCTTGAGTGCCTTTGGGCCACTCGGGCCCTAATTTGCTAACTCGGGAGCCTTGAGTCATCGGTGAACTCACCTCCCCACACAGTCCTTTCACTAAGCTCTTTGAAATGCATTGATCATGGATTTTTGATACATGTGTGTCGTAGTTCATGTGGATCACCGAGCCAACCCCTACTTCTTCTCTATTTTTGTTTAAGTCCTTGACCCGCCTCAACCTCCACTTCACTACTCGCTTACACCAAGCTCTCCGGCCTTTACAACGTGGATCACCGCACCACCATGGGCGGGCTCATTGATCTTGACTTGTAGCTTGACCCCTTGACTTAGTTGCGTTGAACTTTGAGCCCAAGACCCTCCGACTATGTCCCTAATCTTGACCTGAATACACCACCATGCAACCTAAACAACTCGGCCTCTGATGCGCACTAAGCCCAACTTGCCAAGTATGAGCTTAGTGATCTCTCTCAACCACCACCGCAAACATTGAATCACCGGTCCTTTTGATCAACGTAATTTCCATTGACAGACTCATCACGGATCGATGTGACCCTTAAACTAGCTTAGTCATGCATAAAACAAATAGCTTAGGGGTCCTTAATTAGCTTGATACTCATATGTAGGAGCTTATTCTGATGGCTCGGATCACCAAGTTGGGAGCCTAAGGACATATTTTTGCAATTTTTAACTCCTTCATATTTTTCACATTTTTTGGGTTTCTTCAAAGTGTCTGAGGGTGTATGAAGGTGTTGAGGTTGTCCTACATAAAATTTAAATTTTTTCTCATTTTTTTCCCTGCAAGTGGGCCCCATGCTGACTCATTTCTCCAACTTTGAATAAAAATTGAACTTTATGAAAACCCAGAAGAGGAAAAGATTCCTATCTTGGCTTCCATCCTTCTTGGAGACTTTGATGATTCCCTTGCCTTTGAAACCCTCTTGTTTCTTTGTAGATTGAACTATGGGCTCATTCACAAGTGCTTTGATCTGTTGCAGCTAGCTCAGTTATCTATTTTCACCCGGGAGGTAAAAATGGATAACACCACCCTGGGGCACCATGGATACCTTGTAATCAATAATATGGGTTAGAGACATCCTCTAATAATTTCACAATATGACATCTTCTTCTCATCTCTAATCCATCCAATAATCCTTATAGTGAGGTTCATGCTCCGAAAAGAACTTGTAACTTGGTGTAATAGTCATTTAATGCCATATTTGTTCCTTGGGGAAAATTGCTCAATAGTGAAGCTTCTCATTTTAGCTTTGATCATATGTTCCTTGATCAAGGTAGGGAAAGTATACCTGCCAAAAATGATAGGAAACTCGATATTCACCTTGTGTTTGGATGTTATGATCTTGTGTACAAACAAATGTTTCCTAACCAATTCCAATAGCACCCACTTGTCATCCATATGCCTAGGCAACATATATGGAGCTCATGTAAATCCACTTACCCAGATGTAAGAAAATATTGAGAATTGAATGAAATAACATCCCCACCCAACTATGTTTCTCCTAGCCTCCTTTCACCGTCATCCTTTCATATCGCTAGACATGGGAAAAAGAAAATCACAAGGGCAAGGAATACATCAATGACTTATCTGAATTGGGCTCCATAATTGACCAAGTTGATTTGGGGATAAAATAATATACCTTAGAGATAGTGGGGTCCCTTTCCATCCTCAACCCCGGAAAATCCCGTGGGATGCAACATTTTACACTAAATATGAACTCATGAAGAATTTTGGGATGCCAAAATATTCTCCTCTAGATATAATAACCACTTCCATAATTTGAGAATAGATGGTTTTGCTAATCAAATCCCCCAATGGATGGGAGGGTTTTGGCGATAAAATGAGCGAGAATGAAGAAGCAAATCCCTTACTAAAATATAAAAGCAGAATCCTTCCCCATTAAACAACTCAACAATGTTATACAATATTCGATTTCTTCAATGAAATTTATTCAAGCCAACTTATTTGGGAGTCGAGTGACTGAATCTCTAGGTTTTACTAACCACTGGTCATTTATCATTTTCTTGAATTCACCTGAATTCTTGTTCTAGTACTCCTCTCCTTTTATGATACTTGTATCAACCGCAGGGTCACATTGGGAGGAAAAGCATCCTATCAATTAAAGTTGTTGTGAGAGATAATATAAGGGCACCACTTCCATCCCTAACTTTCCTAGTTATAGGTTTATAGTTTTAAGCACATGCCCATACCAAACCTAGGTATTGAGAAAATGGAGGGAATGCGAAGCTAGTGCAATACTACTATTATTGATCCATTTCATCAGCTTCCTCCTCCCAAGGGATTTTAATCTTTGGTTGAATTCAGCCGTGTCCTGCCTTACCCAAATTTTTATATGTTATTTTATCAATGTGGAGGTTATATTGGAAGTGGTCTTGATAGAAATTTAGTACTGTATTCATCTTGTAGCACCTTGTTCTAACAACCAAATGAAAATACACTCACCATAGCATTCCAATTTTTAAACTACATGCTTAATGATTCAAAAATCAAATAGAGATACCAAGAATCCACAAGTATAGGGTACTTAATTTTTATATGAGCCTTATGTATAGCTTTGGGAATGGGGAAATGACTTATACCTAGTTCGCCTCTATACCACCGTATTTCAACCTCATAAGGCACCTAGGGCTCAATGGAAGGTTAGCATAATTAATTGTTTCGAACACACAATTTTGTTTCTAGGCTTTTCCTCAACATATATACTTCCTTAATAGTAGCATTAATAGCACAAAAAGCCAACTAGAACTTTCTCCTTTCTTCCCTTTTTTTATATTTCAAGTCATTGGGGATATTATCGTTAATGCATTATGTGTCTTGATCCTTCATGGACTTGGGACTTGGGGTGCATCGGGCATGGGTGGAACGATGTATATGTACAAGTTACAACTTGAAATTTGTATCCAAATACTGTCATAGTGCCACATATCCTCCTTTGACCTTTTAACTTTGAAGCGAGGCCGCGGGAATGGAAATGTATGTTGTATAAATGTAATGAAGTGAGTTACAAATTTCATTAACCCTCCAAATGTCCTAAATGTTGCCATGTGTTTGTATGCCATAGGTCTTGGGGTTGGGAGTGGAATCGCAAGATGCATCTTCACACGTGTTTCTTGTAAACTTGGAGTATGGGCCCATTCTCCACAAACACCCCAAATATTCCTTTACACAGGTATCGGGGATAAGATTGCACCTTGCAAAAGTGCGAGGCTACTCAAAGGGTCTAAAACCCCCAACATCCACCGAATATATTGGACCATCGGATGATGGGGATGCATTTGCATCCTACATTTCGAACTAAAATGTGGAATTATAAAGAAAGAATTCATTCCTTGACGGTTTAAGGATACGTATAGAATTACGAGAATTCCTTCCTTTCAACATAAACATGCAAATAAAGGAAACACCATGAAACATGTAAAACGTTAAGGAGTTGGTAAAAAAACATGAGATTTCTTAGATAACATAATTTTCTTGGAATAAAAATATCCGGGTAATGATGGACATTTAAATAACAACAAATGCAAATGGGATAACATTCCAAACCATTCGAAAAGCAAGGAACATGAATGAAAAGCATAATTCGAGGCATTGGTTGAAAATGGGTACCAACAATGGCTCTAGCTCGGGGATGGATACCCCGATTAGGGGATTTTTAAGAAAAACTTACAAAAATCATAGAAAAAGCAAACCGGTGCCAAATCCATTTGGCTATGGAGTCAAATGGGAAAAATACGACTGATCTCAAACAAATTATAACACCATGAGGATGAAAAAACCAACAAAAATTGATTTTGGGGATCGAAAAGGAACAAAAAATAAATAAAACGAGATAAAGACAAGAACATTGTACAAATACATAAAATTGTACAAGGAGACAAATCATTTAATCTAGAAAGTGTTTAAGATGCCTATCATTAACATGAAACTCCAATAATTATCCTTCCAAATCCCTCAAGAAGAATGTGTGTTCTCGAATCTAGATTTCTATGGAGTAAGGACCCATCCACAGAGCATCAAAATTTCCATGTTTTCCTTTGTCTTTATGCCTAATATCCCATAACAGACTAGGTCACCCACATGGAAAGTCCTTGGAGTAATATTTCCTTTCTTGAGTTTTTCTCTAAACTTGATATGTCTCTAGATGATATTCTCTCCTAACCTCATCCAATTCAATTATTTGGTTGATCCTTACATGATAAGGATCAACACCATCCCCATCTTCCAACTGGTGCATGAATTGATAAGCATATAATTACAAGTGAAGGGTTAGGAGAGCTTAAACGCCATAAACCAACTCAAATGGGCTCTTACTAGTAGATGTTTTTGTTGTAACTCTATTAACCCATAATGAAAAATTGATTTGTTCACCCCACTTCCTCTTATTTACTTTAAACATCCTTGTGAAAATATTGAGTAATTTTTTGTTACTTGATTCTCCCGCCATTTCCTTGCGAGGTTATAATTTATGGCATAGGTGAGGGTTATGCCACATTCACAACACATTGTTTCCAGTGGTTTAGCTCTAAAAATTATGGCATTATTAGTGACTGACTTAGTGGGAACACCAAACCTATAAATTATGTGATTAAGGATGAAGTCCATAACCACTTGATGATTTTCCTTCTTGGTGGGAATAACTTCAACCCATTTGGTGAAATAGTCAAGTAGTACTAATATCCACCATGACCCACACTTGAAGGATCTAACATCTCACCTATAAAATCTAACCCCCGCTATTTGAAAGGAGCCTCTACTAAAACATTATACAAGGGGAGAGATCCAAAATCTTTTAATCGATAGAGAAGCATCGGGAAGCTTTCACATTTTATGACCAATAGAGAAACATCCTTAAAAATGGAGGGCCACAAGTAGCCTCCTCTCAAAATTTTATGAACAATAACTTTTCCAACAAAGAGACCACCACATATCCCTCCATGAAACTCCAAAATCAGCTTGGGGGACTCATATTATGTGATAAATCTCAATAATAATCCTTCAGGGATCTTCTATTCTAATTCATAATCTGTCAAGATATACATTTGGGACACCGCTTGAGTTTCCTTCTCCGATTCTCATCTAAGCCAACAAGACAATTTAAATTTTTAAGATAATAAACTATGTCCTTATACCAAGATGAAACAATCACCTTTTTATGAGGGTGTTACTCTTCATCATCCATCACATGCACTTCAACAATATGGTAGTTAGTCTCATCCATCAATCTATCCAATCCCAAACCTCGACAAGATTTGTAGTCTATATGTTCATAACATATTCTTGCAATCTATTAACCCATCTACATCTCTTATTTGGCATCTCCATTTGAGAGATGATGTCTTTCACTATGGTATGTGGCACATAGGCTATGATCTTGGAGATGAGTATATAGGGTCTAAAAATTTTAGCTACTTTTACCGAAGAAAAATGTTGTTTTTCCATAATGAGTATTTCAATTCGGATCCTTGCAAATATTTACTAAAAAGGAAATGGGTTTTTTTCTCCCTTCTTAATATTTTTATCATAACATAAAAGAAATAGTATTCTTAGAAGAAAAAGAGATAATTTGAAATTCTTTTTTTGTAATCGGACCGGCCATTATAGGGGTTGTCTTGAGTGCTTCTTTCACTCCTCTAAAATCCCGAGTTTCCTTAGTATCCCATTTAATAACCTAATCCTTATTCAACATGCTAGTAATGGGCAAAGTGATCTCGAGAAAAGTTGGAGATGATTCTTCTTACAAAGTTAACTTATACAAAAAGGATTAGATACCCTTATTAGACTAAGGGATATGCACCATATCAATTACCTCAAATCTTTCAGGGTCTATCATAACCTTTTATGAGACACGGTGTGGCCCAACAACTTTCCTTTTTAAATCAAAATTTGTATTTCTTAGGGTTTAAGGAGATGTGATACACTTGACATCTGATCATGATATTCTCTAGGGGCTTCAAATGGTCACCTCTCTTTCTAGAAAAAAATAGTAATATCATCATGATAGACAACAATAAATTCATTGATGAACCTAACAAAGGCAACATCCTTGGCTATCTAGAAAATTGCCCTTGCATTCATTAAACCAAATGGCACTGGAACATAAACATAGGTGCCTCATGGAGTTATGAATGTAGTCTTATATTTATTTGATTCCTTAACCACAACTTAATTGTACCTAAAAAAAGATATCCAAAGTAGATATCATTTCCAACCTTATCACCTTCTACAAGAAATTATCCATATTAGGAAAAGGGTAGTTGTCTTTAAGTGAGGATTTTTATAATTCCTAAAGTTAAAACAAAGTATAATATCCCCATTTTGCTTCCTGATTGGCACAGGAGTTGGCCACCCATGAGGAGTATCTAGTAGGTTGGATGATACCACCGTCCCTCGCTTCTTTAATTCTTCTTGCATCTTGGATACAAGGATGGGATTGATGGGTCTTTGATTATATTTGAATAGTTTATCATGAGGTTCTAATCATATCTCATGCTAAAATAAATCCTCCATATATGCCTTCAATTCGGAATAAGACCAAGCAAGGAAGTCTTGATATTTATTCAATATTTTGGTGTAGGATCTTCACTCTTCTTCATTCATGTTTCTTCCTAACCAAAATTTCTTAGGGTCCTAGAAAGTTCCCAAGTTACACTCAACAACATATTTAGGTGTATTGGTAGATCTACTCATAGTTTTTCAATATTGTTAAAAGAAAACTTGAGGCGACCAACCCTCTTAAGATCACATTAGTCTTTAACTAAACTATTTTCTACCCAAATAAGTTATTTTTACCATCACACTCCTCTACAATAGTTTCCAAATCAATGAGATGATATGCAAACTCACCTTGATAACTCAAAAATATTTTAATTTGTGATTCGTCATCAAATACTTGCCAATGTTGGATGTTGTTAGCCATGGAAGGTCTGAAAATGCCTCTACCTAAAACCTATAAGATAGAGAAATATTATCATTATCAGAATGAGAGGTCAAGAATTATAATCTATCGAGTTTCGCATTTTGAATTCTCTCCTGGTATTCATATTGAAGGAGTCAAAATCTCAATGAGATCCCATACCGCATTCGGATATTTTTTCAACCTATGATTTCTGGTTGTGTATAATTTTTTGACCTGTTTGACAACCAACTTAGGATCACCTCTTACAATGAGGTCCTTAATTTCATGCCTCCAAGCTATTATCACACCAAGAAAGAGTGCCTCATATTCAACAATGTTGTTTTTGCACTCAAAACTTAATTTAAAAGATAAATTAAAAGAACTATTTCTTGAAGAATTTAACACCACACTAACTCCATTTCCATAATTGGAGCATGCTCCATCAAAAGTCATTGTCCATAATCATTAGTGTCTTCTATTTGGGAATCCATATCTAAACATTGATCATCAAAATTAGCATTACCAATAAAGTTCTCAAGGTCTACATCAAAAACAATACCTCATAGGAAGCATTCTTAGGGTCTTCTATAAGGTGAAACATCTTATCTTCCCCTGTATAACTTTACTAATTTTCCTTCCAAAGGTATATAATCATAGGAGATATCGATCTAAACATTGCCCCTACAATGGATTCCCACTTTCTTGATAATAACATTCCCCACTTAGCAAGGAAATCAACAATGACAACATTCATTGTCAAATACTTCCTTGGATAAGTAACCGGTTGCACACAATTCCTTTCACACAACCAACCAAAGGTACCTTTCTCGGATTCCGTGGAAAAATAATTACCAAAGGAAACATTTGTCCTGATATCCAACTCATTCATGGCTCTTTAGGGTCATGATATTACATGAAGCACTAGAATCAAACATATAATTATGTAGAATCCAACCATTAACAATAAGGGTAGTGAAAAAGGGTTCTACATCCAATTGAGTTTCAACAAGGGAGGTACCCAAATAAACTTCGTAGGAGGTGGTTCTACAACCTCTTCATTTTCCTCCACTTCATTCTCAACAATTGTAGGGGAAACCACTTTATGGAAAACATCATTTACCTTAGTAAACACATCCTCATTGAATCCCAAGTATCCAAAAGTTGTCTTCTTATGCTCGGGATCCTCAACATCTCAACTAGGTGAAATATGATCTTTATCTAACTCAAGATTTGGGCCATGTCACATGCATTGTATTTGGGGAGGTATGCATTAGAAGGTAGGGTTATTGATTTGTCATATGGTATGAATTCCTTTACG
Organism: Taxus wallichiana var. yunnanensis; assembly: GCA_018340775.1. Taxonomy (NCBI): domain Eukaryota; kingdom Viridiplantae; phylum Streptophyta; class Pinopsida; order Cupressales; family Taxaceae; genus Taxus; species Taxus wallichiana. Next base: position 749,235,250 of record CM031234.1, read on the forward strand.
ACAGAGGAGTAGTTAGCCCTGGTTTGTCAACATGGTTCTTATTTGGCACATTATCTCTAGGGCCATCTTTTAGAACATTAGAAAGGATATGAATTTTGGATTTAACAAAGAGTGGTAGACCCCTTGATTTGTCTATTCCTAAAATTGTATTCCTTCTCTCGAAAAATTGTATCATTTATTAACAATTCCTTGTCCTCTTTTGAAGGACTTCCCCATCATAATTTTTTTATCATTAATGTTATTAGATATTCAAAATCATGATTAGGAAACTGAAAACATTGATCCATATCAATGTCAACATTAAATTCAATGGGGAGGGAGCTAACATTTTCAACACAAGCCCAAAATCAACCACGTTAAGAGCACATAAGAGGTCGAGTAGAAGATGCACCTTGTTCAAAACCTCCTTGACATTTGAAAACACATGCATCACCATAATCTATCTCCTCATTATTATCTTTAGCAAGATGATCATAAGGCACATGGGGAAACAAACACTTATCACACCAATCAATGGTGTGGTGCTCTTCCATATCGACAATCCTTCCTATCAAAGGGTCGGTACTACCTTATTATCTCTAAAATATTGATGTCTATCAATGTGACCCATAGGCCCCTTTCATTTATCATCACCCCTATGATTTCCCTTGGGATGATTTCCAAAACTATTAGGCCCAACATTCTGATGTTGCACTTGAGGGTTGGGAGGAAACCCTTTCTCAACTCTATCTACCTTGTAGGAGATCTCCTTAATAGCCCCGGATAGAGTTTTACCAAGTTCCTCAAGTTCAATAGACTTACTTTCTTGAGGCTTCTCTGGGTTGAACAACTTAACACCCTCCTTCTTAAGAGGCTTACCAGAAGACTTAATATTATTTTTAGTTTGAATGACCATGGTGAAGAACGCCTCGAGTTATGGGGTTCTTATCCCTCAAAGAATATGTTTCATTCTTATCAAACACATTAGAGTATTTAATCAGAAAATATTCATCATTGGGTATAATATTTTTGGAAATCTTATCAAAGTTTGGCTGAATATGGTGCTGAAATATTTCACACACTCATTGGGGTTCTTTTTAATATTTTCAAATTCAAATAGTAGAAATCTTGGATCTATTCTATCACCATATTGAACCCTAAATGTGTTAGTAATTTCTTTTGAATAATCAATTGATCTATTAGGAAAGCTTTAAACCATTCATGAGTGTCTTCTTCTTGAGTGTGAAAAAATAATTTCACATAGACATCTTCAAATTCAGCCTCATAATCATCCATTATGTTTTGAAACAATTTTAAATGATGATCATTGTTGATCAAATTTTTACCTTAGAACTTGGGAAGTCTCATTCTTACTTCATTTGAGACTTCATTAGGATATCCCTCCATTCCATCAAAATTTATAGGTATGTAGGTGTTAACTCTAAAAAGATCTTGGGAATGGGATGAGCCATTTTTTTTGTATTAGTCCTTCAAATGGAGGAGGTTTAAACCAATGCTAGACAAGAGGCCTCTGGGATAAAGGTTTATGCTCAAGATTATGAAGGCCTCTAGGAGAAAAAAACTTCAAAGCCAAAACATCTACTATCACTAGTAAATAAATGAAAAGATTAGGAAAAATTGTGTGACCTTGGGATCTAAATTTTTTTAGAACAATGAGTGCAAATGGAAATCAGGATGTGGTTTTTAGAGCTGTAAGATCTACTAGAAAATCCTTCATCAATGGGACATTGATCCTACAAGACTAATACCTTTATCTTTTGAACTTTGGCCACTTACAAGTTTCGAAATCTACCTTCTCCTTTGTTGTAAAATTTCTAACTTTGGGAGAAGTTTCTTTTTAGGGTTTTATATGAAATAAAACCTAAAGCATTCCACTTTGTAAAGTAGGAAGTAAATCAACACATTAAATTAGATGAAATAACACTAATCTAACCTAGCTTTTGAAAGAGGAGTCACCACTAGAATGATGAATTCTAGAAATGTTATATTAACCTTTTAAGTGCAATAAAAACCACTTTGCAAACAATAAAGCAATAAGGTTTTATTAAACCCTTGTAAAACATTGAAAATATATTAATAACAATTTAAGGACCACAATACACAAAAATTTACAAAAATTCTATTTTATACTAATACGAACATCAATAACTATAGATCCTCATAAATTTCTTAAAAGATCTTTCAAACATGAATAATTGATCTATCATCACGAGAAATTATTCTTTGAAATACCCCCGAAAAAATCTCAAAATTTTAAAATGAGACATATATGGTCCCCAACAATGTTTCCACTCGGTGTTGGTTCCCAATGTTACACTCCAAGGATGGGTTAGTAAATTCTAAGGTAGAATGGATTAGAGAATGATGGATTATAAGGAAAATTTCATTTAAGTCGGGATATATCAAACATTCAACAACGACCAAGTCTTGAAAGATGATTGGGAGGCACCTCACAAAGTGGGTGGCTCAACCTTACTTTTGGGCTCTGCCTTAATTAGGGTGAGAGAACCCAAGGGTGACCTAAATGAGGGAGATATATCACAATTCAATATCCTTTAAAGCGGGTAGGTTAATTTGAGATAAGTATATCCATGGATACAATGACCACTCGATAGAGTTATCACACAAGTATTTCACATACTTAATACATCAAACACATGCCACTAAATACAGATAACAAATGATTCACATGAACATTCTCTACATAAGGAGAAAGTTAAGGATCTTGATGATGCTTGGAACACTAATATTCATGTATAAGGGAAATTTCACTTAGGATAAACAAAGAAAGTGTAAATTACAAATAATAATATGTATGGTAAACAAATTTCTCAAGGTGCTTGTAGGGGTAGGGCGGTAGGACACTTAGTTAGGAAAGAAGAATGGAAGATGGTTGATTATGTAATAGTAGTATGTCAATGAGTTCCATGATGGCCTGATATTTCCCAAAATGCAAGAGGCACATAATCAATTTAACACAACCTTTAAGAGAACATTTGCATTCATTGATACCTAATTCTCACAAATGTTGCATACAAACTTTAGGATTCCTAACACAAACACTTGAGAAAGAAACCCCAATAAAATATTCACTGCCTCTACTTCACACACCCAATATACCTTTGAGGGATGACAAAAAAATCCAAAGTAATTTTTCCATAAGGTTTTTATAACGAACCAAAATATTGTAAAGCATACACTACAAAAAAATAATATTCACACAGTAACCAAAGAAATGCTACAACTAGAAGATGAATTTGTTTACTCCACAGATGGAATAAACAAAATAAAGTAGTAAACTTATAGCTCCTTGATCATATATTCATATACACAATGGAAAACATGATTAAATTAAATCATCTTGTTGAATTAATATGATTTTCAGTAAGGGGACATTAAAAAAGCCCTCAAAACCTACTAATGGATGTACAGTGCAACCACTTTAGCATAATATCAAAATTTGGAACAATTAACATTACCTAACATATCAAAATATAGATCTAGAGAAAAATATTAACAAAACTACCAACCATCAACCCCTAGAATGAGGACAGGCCTTCATTCTTATACAATAGTTCCCAAAGGGAATATACCCAAATTTTCTCCAAAAAAATCATGCTTTTATCGGTGTAGATGGATCAGTTTTGTCCTATGATTGTGCTTGGGGTATTAAGAGAATATTTCTTGGTGTAAAAAAATCTTCTTGTCCTTTAACACATAGTCAACACTGATGTGTGTCCATATATGGAAATATGTTACCTTTATGCAATAATTTTTATTTGCTTTATCTCTTGATTTTTTATATGCACAATTATATGAGTGGGCCCTTCTATTTTCATTAGATTAATAAAAGAGTGGGGCCTATTTAAATAATAGGGTAAGCATTGAAGAATTGTGATAAGTCCACCTCAATTTGCTTTCCCTTAACTTGTTCTTCCAACTTAGCCACATAAGCATCCAACCCTTTGAACATGTTGATGAGAGGTTCATCATCCGGAGTAGAGAAGTGTGGTAAATAAATACAATTACCTGTTATGAAATAAATTCATCAAACTCATTGGTGATGACCCTTATCTTCCTCACCCTTTTGGCCAATTTTCTTATAGCTCCTCCATCTAAACAAACTTATGAGTTGAGTCATAAATAAATACGAGGGGGTAGTATCTAACTTCCCTTTAATGTGATGTTGAAGGATCTCAATTAGTTTTTTTCATCCTTTTTTAGGTTAAATATATCTAAAATTGGCATCACCTTTTAAAGCCTCATATATAAATCATCTATGTAATTTCTGGCTTATCACTTCTCTCATTTAGTTTGTCAATACAACCCCAAGATTTTCATTTAAATTTTATTGACTTCGAAAACATATGTTTCTTCCCTTTACAACCTGGGGCATAATTACTTCATTCTCAATCAACTGATTATCCAAATTAGTTATTTCCTTAATTTTAGGAAATAACACATCCCAATACTTCACCTCACTTGTGGAATTTTTTATTAGGTCCTTACAACTTCTATTTGTTCGAAACTTGTTTATAGCACTTTATAGTGCTCTTGATAGCCTTGTTTCCTTTTCTCGTAATTCCTCCTCCCATTTCAAAGTTTCCTCATTTCTTGCAGCAACATATTCAACATTTCTCATCAATATGATGTTTACTTTTGAGGTGAGAGCTTTTGTAGTTTGAAAACTTGGAAAAATTCCTAACAATGTTTTTCAAGGACCTCAACCTTCCCATTTTTTGATCCTTTATCTCCTTGTCTTTGTCAATATTCTAGAATACATTGGAATACCACACCAAGATCATGTTCAATCCCTTAGTGGATTACTTACCCAATGGGATATGTTTTACTTAGAAATGAACCTCCCTATGGAGTGAAACCTCTAAATACCTTCTTCCTTCACTTCCTAAAAAGTCCTAGACATAATTTTGGCCCTTTGGGAGGCCTTGAGTAAATTTGGGATGTAGAGATGATCACATCATTATTGTTTACTTGTACCTTTACCTTTTCCTACCTTGGAAGGGATGCATATACCCATCCTCTCAGGGGTTATCTCTTATCTTACTAGTTGTCTAACCGGTACAAAATCGGCTATTGGGAAGAAGTGGGAACCATTTGAGTCTCAAAAGATATCACTTTAATTTGAATTTATTGTCTCTCACCTATTTCCCACTCAATTGTAAGCTCAATGGATGAATCATAAGATTCCACCTTAACTCCCTATCTCTTCTCATCAATTATTTCAATGATCCTAAGTGACCCTTTTTTTTCATTTTTGGGTGGTGGGGAAGATGGCCTGACTTCCTAAGTGGATCAAAGGGATGTATCTATATGTTCACCATGATTCCCTTTCTCAATAGTAGATTTAATAATTTTCATACCTAGTTCTTTTGTAGAGCCATGTACAATAAATTTCTTAACTGGTAGTGGTAGTGGTGGAATAGGAGGTATGGCGCCTGGGGATTGAGGAACCCCAACTCTTTAACTAGTGTTATTTACCCTAATGTCCTCTCCATCCCAATATGCACGGTAGTCTCTTTTGTAATGGAAGTTATAGTCCTTGGCATTTTACACCTAATCGTAGGGATCTCATCTAAACCTTCTTCTTATTCATCAATACCTCCCCGAACTACTCTTCCTAAGTGAGCTTATTATTCAACTTTTCCCTTTTCAACTCCCTTCTTGGAGGGTTTATCAATAACACCCTTATTATCTTGTCCCTTTGATGCATACACCGTAGGTGTTACAAAAGTGGCTGGTATTGTCTAGATGGGGTGAATGTATGGGGGTGGTTCTCCTTAGGATACCTTCAATTTTTGTACCATCCGAGACACAAAAGTCCCATTCATACTTATATATGCACTCATCTCATCCATAGTTTGAGCTTTAAGGGGGATTTAAAGTAAATATGAGGATTTCCTTATATGGTACCTATCTCCTTCCTAAAGGGTGGGAGCATATCATCAAGAATTTCGCTAAACGTATAATCATTAAGAACAATAGTTCTCTCTTATTGAGGTCAACCCTTTGATCCAACAACTAAGTGATGGTTCTCATCATGACATCTACAATGGGGTGATGCAAGGATTTTATTTCTTGAATTTATATTTATAGAGGGAGGGTAGTTATGCAATATTATTTAGAGTGTATTCTAAAATCACTATATTTACATCATCAACGACCCCTTGAGGCACTATGGCTACCTTTTAATCAACAATTTGGGTTAGAGACATCCTAGAATAATTTCCCAATATGACATTTTATTCTCTTCTACAATCCATCTAGTAATCCTCGTAGTGACATTCATGCTCTAAAGAAGCATCTACAACCTAGTGTAAGAGCCATTTAATGTCATAGTTTCTCCTTAGGCAAAATTGCCCAATAGTGAAGCTTCTCATTTAAGCTTCTATCAACTTTACCTTGACGAAGGTAGGAAATTACACCTACCAATAATGATAGGAAACTTGATATTCACCTTGTGTTTAGATGTTATGATATTGTGTACATAAACATTTACCCGAGCAATTCCAATAACACCCACTTGTCATCCATATGCCTAGGGAACATATATGGAGCTTATGTAAATCCAATTACCCATATATAAGAAAAGTTGAGAATTAAATGAAATGACATCACCACCTAGCTATGTTTCACCCGGCCTCAGGGGTCATCCTTTCATATTTCTAGGTAGGGAAAACAAGAAGATCACAGGGAAAAATACATCAATGACTATTTTGAATTGGGATCCATAATTGACCAAGTTGAGTTGGGGATAAATATCATATACCCTAGAGATAGTGGGGTCCCTTTCCTTCCTCAACCCTTGGAAAATCTTGTGGGATACAACACTGTACACTAAATATAAAGTTGTGAAGAACTCGTGATGCCGAAAGATTCTCCTTTGGCTATAATAACCACTTGCATAATTTGATAATGTATGGTGTTGCTTATCAAATCCCCTAATGGCTGGGAGGGTTAGGTGATAAAATGAGCATAATGAATAAGCAAATCCATCCTTGAAATAGAAAATCAAACTCCTTCCCCATTATATGGCTCAAAAACATTATACAAGCTTCAATTTCTTCAATGAAATCTGTTTGAGCCAACTTCTTGGATTCGAGTGATTGAATATCTAGGTTTTACAATCCACCGTCATTTATCATCTTATTAAACTCACCCAAATTCTCATTCGATTACTCCTCTCCTTTCTTGATACTTGCATTAGTTATAGGGATCACATTGGGGAGGCCAAACATCCTATGAATTGAAGTTGTGAGAGATAATAATAAGCACCACTTCCATCCCTAAATTCCTTGTTTTAGGGGTTATAGTTATGAGAAGATGCCCATATAAAATCTCGAGTACTTAACGAGGGAGGGTAGGTGGCGCTAGTGCAATATTTCTATAATTGATCCATTTCATCATCTTGCTCCTCCCATGGGCTTTCAATGTTAGGTTGAATTTAGCGAGGTCCACCCCACCTAAATTTGTATAAGTTATTCTATCAAAGTGGGAGGTTATATTGGAAGTGGTATGAGGGAAATTGGGTAGTTTATTCATCTTGTAATGCCTTTTTCTAATGACCGAGGAAAATACACTCACCACAACCTTCCAATTTTTAAATTGTGTGCTTAATGATTTGTAAATCACACAGAGATACCAAGAATCCACGAGGCTAGGGAACTTACTTGTTTTACAAACCTTATGTTCAAATTTCTCAGGAATGGGGAAATGACTTATACCTAGTTCCTCGCCTCTGTATACCGTGTTTCAGCTTCAAAATATACCTAAGGCTTAACAAAAGGTTTGCATAATCAATTGTTTCAAACACACATTGTTGTCTCTAGGATTTTCCTTGAGTTATATACTTCCTTGATGACAACATGAATAGTGTGAAAATCCAATTGATGCTTTATCCTTCCTCCCCATTTTTATATTTTGATATGTCTGGCTTTCCTTGCTAATTCATCATGTGTCTCAATCCTCCGTGGACTTAGGGACTCGGGTGCATCATACATGGGTGCATCAAAGATTATATTGCACCTTGCAAAAATTGTGAGGCTACTCAAAGGTCCTGAAACCCACAACATTTGCCGAATATATTGCATCACATGGTGGCGGGATGCATTTGCATCCTACATTTTAAAACTAAAATGCAGATTTATAAAGCATGAAGTCATTCCTTTGATGGTTTAAGGATACTAGAAAGAATCACGAGAATTCCTTCCTTTCAACATAAACTTCGCAAATCATGGAAACACCATGAAACATGTAAAATGTTAAGGAGTTAGTAAAACAAAGGTGACATTTCTCATATAACATAATTTTCTTGGAATACCAAGATCCGGTAATGATGGACACTTCAAGAATGAAAATGCACATGGGACAACATTCTAAACCATTTAAAAATAAAGCTAAATGAATTAAAAGCATAATTTGAGGTAATGGTCAAAAATGGGTACCAAAAAACCAATCATCCAATCGATCAAATATATATAATACCAAACATTGATTATAGTATTTAGCAATGTACGGATCTATATATAAAAATTTTCCATAGTCCTCTTTGTCATTTCCAATGGTCATCAACCTTGTTTCCTCTCCCCATAACCCCTTAAGGGGACATCACCTTTCTCGGATCCATCATCCTTTCAACAATCATTACTTCCTCTAGTCATAATAACTCTTCAAAGAGGGAAAATGTATACATTTAAATTAACCATTATTAATTTTAATAATTTACCACTCCCAATATTACTAATATGTCATCCTACCTTTATTACACTATCTCTAATACCTTCTTTTAATTAATCCCACTTAATCCTAACTCAATCCCATCACCTTTTTCTAAATATTATATCCTACCTAGACTAACTACCTTTTAACTATCTTCTCCTACTAATTACCCTCATTAACACCTAATTAGTCACTAATCTAATCTAAATTTTCTAAATGAACATAACCTCTTCTCTCCACCACCTTATAGATTTCTCCAAATTTATAATGTTATAATCTCCATGAATTTTAAATTCATGGAAATATCCTTCAACTTCTAGTATCATCTAAATATAGAAGCTTCCATCCTCTCATATATTCTCAACCCTTTCATCTTAATCCTACTTGTATCAATCTCAACCATCCATTATTCTATAAAATATTCCACCACTCTCCATACATGAACAACATAAGAACCATATGAAAAATCCACAAACTTGAAGAGCCACCAATCATCCAAAAATTAAGTGTTGTTGGATTTGAAAGCCAACAACAAGAAAGAAACAAAGAAAATATCAAGCAATTTAGGGGAAAATAACTCAACAAAGAGCAATTTAGATCTAAGGTAAAATGAGCTAAATTCTCTTGTAAATCTTATTATCTTGTATATATTGTTTTCTCATGCCCAATATTTGGTGCTAAGTTTAGTTTCATGTTAAAGATATTGAATTGTTTTATGGATTTTGTTGTATTTTCTTGAATTAACTTTTACGCATCATCTATATATGTAGCTATATAAAAATCATGTAAATGTATAAGAGATTCTGTAGAAATTGAAAAATTGTGGGAAAAGTCCATCTATTTAAGAACATATGAAATGGTCAAGATCAGTGTATCATGGTCTCGACTATATTATATGGTTTTTACCTTGTTTGAATTCTACCACATTTTAGTATATGTGATATTTTCGAGGATCTTAGCCCTATGAAAATATGTTACCATATCTTGTAATTTTTATAACTAGACATACATTGTTGATTCCACCTATTTTGAGGAATGTAGTTCAAAATAATAGATGTGTACCCATATATCATGTATCTAAGAAGTTGCGTAGAATCACATAGAAGGATAAAGTGGTGGCCACATGTAACAATTCTTACATACAATAGGTTTTCAAATGGTGTTAACCATGTTGTGGTGAAAAATCAGCATATCACAAGTAATAAGAAAAAATCAAGATAAATGTTGTTGTCTCCCAAAACCTCTCTCCGCGTTTTCACAGCCAAATTCAAATTTTCTTTTGATCTCATGCCCTTCATTGGTGTCTAAGCCAAGTTAGAGGTTCATGAAGTTGGAAAAATCCATGCCCTAGTGTTGTTTAAATCTCTGTTTTGCTCGTTTTGAGAAATTCTCCATCTCATGGTCCGTGCACGTAATATCCTATTTACAATCTCCTTTTTTGATCAAAATTGTTCGCTTGTTCTATGGCCTAGGTCGTCAAATCATTTTTTTCCTCCATGCCTCCAGCTCATGAAGGAAATTCAAAAATTGGACTCAAAATGATGAAGTTCTCTTCCTCTGTGTATTTTTCCACATGGCGATGAGAACAATGGGCGTTTCTTCCCATCAAATTTTGGCCCCATCATCCATGGCTATGTTGACATACCTAATTGGCTGCGGATCGGCAGAAATTTGTGTTTTTGAGCCTCTTTGTAAAAAGGTGAAAAGTTAAAAAGTGACCCGCAACCCCGATCAGGCTATAAAGGAAAAAGTCAAATTTTGAGCCCACAGGGAAAAATTCAAAGTTGAAGCCTACAGGGAAAACGTAAAAGTTGAAGCCCGCAGGGAAATATTCAAAAGGTGAAGCCCACCATTGAAAATTCAAAGTGGGAGAGTGGAATGACGGAGAACTTTGAGTTTTTGAGCCTTTTTCCAAAAAAAGTTAAAATGTTGAGAAAAGGGCCGCGACCCCATTTCCAATGAAAACATGCCACGTGCCTAAGTTGAAAAGTCAAAGCAGGAGAGCGGGTCGTGGAGGAATATTAGTTTTGAACCTTTTTCCAAAAAGGTTAAAATGTTGAGAAAAGGGCCACGACCCCATTTCCAATGAAAACGTGCCATGTGCCTAAGTTGAAAAGTTGAAGCGGGGTGTGGGCCAATTTGTTCCAAATTGCCAAATCTCTAAAAAATCACAAAACGCAAAGGGATTTCCCTGTACCCACTCCAATCTCTTCCTACCACATGGATAGCCCAATTTTAAAGTTATAAGATAAAATCAAATGGTCTGTATTCAAATTGGCAAATCAAATGTAACGTTCACATTGCAAGATCTGGTTTTTAACCTACCATGAGCGTTTTCTTCGCAATGGAGGAATTTGAAGAGGCATAAATGATTTGTAAAGTTGTAACCATTTTGGAAAAGGATATAATGGCTCCTCAGAGCCATTCCAAAGGGCTGGCGATTGATTTCAAAAAATACCAGAGTGCTTTGTACCTGGAAAAGATGAAAATGCCATACTTCTTCTATTTTCCCTTCTCCTTAGAATTTCCTCTATTCTCAAAGCTCTGTGACAAACTTTGCTTTTTAGATTTAATAATAAAATAAGGAATTTTCTCATCTTTGATTGAGAGATTGATTGGTACCTTCTCGACTCAATGAATTTTATTTGGTCTTGTAGCTTCTCCTAGATTTGTTTTTCTTATAACTATAAATGCATGTAAATGAAATTTCTAATTAATGTGTGTGGGCATCTGATATTCTACTCACAACATTAGTTTTCTCCTACCTCCATTTCCACTCCCCTTCCCCTTTCCAAGACAAAGTTTCTTCTCTAGTGAGACATTGCTAGCTTTGCCACAGGGTCAGTGGAGTGCCCCTATTAGATCTCTGGTCGAAAGGCCACCATTGAAATCCATCGCTTTGCATGCATACACTATGGAAGTTGGACCATTCAATTAGAGGGACTTAGATTCCCATAGATTGGCTTGAAACCCACCAATTTTTCCACAAGACAAATTTTCTAATAGTTTTTGGTGCCCACCGTGGGGCAGATTTTGTAGCATCTGCACCTAAAAACGACCTCAAGGTCATAAAATACAAAAATATTCTATAATAAAAGTTTCGGAGATCAATAATCACACAAACTACATGGATGTAAATCATGGCTATTCTAGGAAATCCTCCTATTGAGAGACTTGATTTACTCTTTCACATCCAAGAAGACATTGCTTCTAATATGAGAGAAGCTATTTGGAATAATAGACAAAGTGTCAATTAATATTTTATTGCCATAAGGATTACGGACTGTAAGAGGAACGTCTTTGCCGAATTAGAAAGGCAGAGACAAATTCCAGCACCCCAAAGAAGAGCATAAAATTTCAAGTTGGATGATAGAAGATACACCCGACAACTAAGGCAAGGAGGAAAAATTGATCCCACATTTGAAGAGCTTGAAAGAGAGGCAAGAATGAAGAGGAGATAAGGGCTCAACTTGAAGAAATAGAAAGACTCCAAATTGAAGCAGAAGAAAGAGCAACAATAGAAGCAACCTTAGCAAGACTGGAGGCTAGAAACAAGAATAGAATGGGTGATCATGAGCATGAAGTACACAGGCCTAACGTGCCATGGGGAAGAAATACTGGTCCACTTGCTCTTCCACAACCACTTCATGAGCTCCCAAGAGGCTCAAGAAATAACTTCCCAAAATTCAAAGGGGATGGTTCTCAGCTCCCCAAGAACATGTAGCAGCATTCATCACTAGCTTGTGGAGTGTTGGGAGTTGAAAATGAAGATGTTTCAGTTAGGATCTTTGTGGAGTCACTCTAAGAAAAAGCTATTGAATGGTTCTACATGTTGCCCCCAAGATCTGTCACATGTTGGGAAGATATAAGAAGTGCATTTGAACATAGGTTCAAGAGCACAGAAGATTGTCAGGATCTGCTGGTCCAATTGGTTCAAATGAAGAAGGAGACCTCTGAATCAATGAGAGATTTTGTAGCAAGGTATGATAGGTTGATAAGAAGGATCCTAGAAGATGTGGTACCTCCTGAAAACAACTTGAAAAGGTTCTTTATCGCTGCTTTACCATCGTGGTTGGTTTCTTCCTCAGAAGATCCCAACCAAGAACATTGAGGGAAGCTCAAGACTTTGCAATTGAGACTGATGATGATCTAATTCTTTCTGGAAAAGTGAAAGGACCAAATGGGAAGCAAAAAGGTTAGAGTTCAAATTCAGTCACCATTGATCCAATGTTCCAAAAAATGGCAAATGACCTAGTTGCCTTGAAGAAGCAACTGTCACAAATCACAATGAGGAATGCTCCAAGGAGACCAAATCCTCCTGATAGACCAAGAATTGCTCCACCTCCTCGTAGGCTTGCTCTTGAAGCACCACCAGTCAATGCCATCTATGACACTAGGGAATCAGAAGAAGGAGCAGACATTGAGGAAACTGAAGAAGAAAGTATGGATGACTATGAAAACTATCTTGAAATTGAAGAGGTCAGCATGCACAATGGCCTGATTGAATACATTGATGATGAGGAGGAAGGTGATGAAGAAGCTCCAAGTTTTTCATGTGTTGTTTTCACTCATGCACAATCCAAGAATGGTGTTTTAGCCTCAGCAGTTACAACTGAGAGTAGGAAGAACAAAGAAGATAGCTCTCCAAAGCCTCCACTAAACAAGATCATCAACAGGGGATCACCATTACCACCTTCCATGGAATCAGCTAGAGAGAAATTAGATTCACCAATTTTCAAGGATCACACTGTTGTGCCAAGTAAGTTATCTGATTCTTCTCCCAACTCAAAAGTTGTTAAGAGCAATTCTCTTTTAAATGTTGGTTCTGCAAGAACATCTAAATTTCAATCAAAGGCTACACCCCCATCTCCTTCCAAGCCAATTGCTACATTTGAAAAGGAGAACCCAACACCCGAGTAAATATGCCTCTGCCATTTAAGTCCTCATCCACTGTCTGGAACCTCTTCCTCATCTACCATAACTTCATTTGAATTTGTAGAGCATGCTAGCAAAACCAAATTCCAGCTCTCTAAAATTGAATACCTACAAACACATCCTACCCAATTTGACATATTCATCAAGGTAGTCCGGGGTGGTAACTCTACATCCCCAATCTCTAATTCTAAAGGCTTACTTCCCACACCATCTTCTCAAAACATGCTAGCCCTCAGTGCCTCCACCACCAACAGAGTTGAGCCTTTTTACCTGTCACTTCTCATCAAAGGTTTCCAGTTGAATAATTACATTATAGATTCTAGAGCCTCAGATAATGTGATGCCGAAAAATTTGTAAATGCTCTTGGCCTCACTTTGACCTGTAAATGGCACATGCTACTCAATGGAATCCAAACAAGTTCCATTGGTAGGAAGGATTAAGGATGCTCAAGTTACACTAGCTGATTACCCTGACAAGAAGATACTCCTGACCATTTTGGTGGTAGACATCCCAACATATTTTGGTATTTTGTTGAGTAGAAGTTTTTGTAGAGATATAGGTGGAGAAATAAAAATGGATTGGTCATCTCGCAACTATCCCAAAGTTGAAAGGAAACATGAAGAAGATGCTACCAAATCGAAAAATGAAGTTCACAGTAAGGAAGTATGATGATCCAAGAGCTGATATCCTTTTTCAAGATTGTGGGCTTGGAAATTACCTCCTTACATCATAGAAGGAAGAGGACTTGCCACTTCTCATGGAGGAAGAAGAAGACTGAATCTAGACAATGGAGTTTGATGGCAGTCATTCTAGAGTAGGTTCAGGAGCTGGTGTAGTATTATACTCTCCCTCTAATGAGGTATATCCTTTTGCCTACAAGCTGCAATTTGACAATACAAATAATACAGTAGAGTATGAAGCATTACTCTTAGGCATGAATGCAGCAAAGGACATGGGAATCAAGAAGTTGAGATGCAAAGGTGATGCAAAGGTTGTGGTAAATCAGGTCCACCAACAATATCAGTGAAAAATCCCAAACTCAGGCACTATAGAAACAGAGTGTGGGACTACATTGAATCCTTTGATGCATTCTCCATTGAAGCTATCCCTAGGGAGCAGAATGAAAAGGCTGATTCTATAGCAGTTGTCATCTTCTTTAGTGGCACCTCACCCTTCTTTTGCAAGGATAAAGTGACAATTGAGATGGTGTTCGCACTCCACCGTACCAAACAATACAAATCATCGCGTATCTTCAATGATGACAATCGATCCTAGTCTTCTTATAACAAAGGGATAACTTCAATAATCTTTTCTTCAAGGAAGTGAAAAACCACATTGTGAATCAGTTCCCAAAGAAGAGAAGGAAGAAATTAAGGGAATTGATGAAGAGGGAGTAATCAAACTGAAAGGAAACAAAATCCCCAAAGGCCTAGTTTCTTTGGAAGACCTCTTTGACAAGCATGACAGGTTCATCCAAGAGAAATAAAAATAGTCTTCTCGATGCCCATATAATTTTGATCAAGAAAACATTGGCACTTTAGAGAATCCAAGGATGGTTAACATTGGCAAATGTTTCTCACCAGAAGAGAAGAGAAAGTTTGTTGCTCTGCTAAAAATTACTCTGATGTCCCGCCTATTCCTATAATAAACTCAAAAATTTTCAGTCAAAGGAAATGCATCACTCCATTCCTTTGAAGCAAGGAGCTAAGCCCTTCAGAAAAAACAAAGGCCCTACAATCCAAAGATTGTCGATGTTATCAAATAAGAGGTGATAAAGATGCTCAATGCTAGAATCATTTTCCCCATCCACCATTCAACATGGGTGGCTAACATTGTGCCAGTAAGGAAGAAGAATAGGGAAATAAGGATTTGTGTAGACTTCTGAAATCTGAATCAGGCATCTCTCAAGGACAACTACCCTCTTCCAATCATGGATCATATTTTGCAAGTAGTCACTAGATCTGAAATGATCTCTTTTCTTGATGGATTCTCAGGGTACAACCAAATCAAGGTGGTAGAAGAGGATTGCAACAAAACAGCCTTCACAACACCTTGGGGCACTTTTGCCTATAGCAGAATGCCTTTTGGCTTGATCAATGCCAGAGCCACTTTCTAGAGAGCAATGGACTTAGCCTTCAAATATTTGAAACATTGCATTGTCATTTACCTCGATGATCTCATAGTTTTTCAAAGAGGAGGGGGATCATATCTCCTGCATTTGGAGCAAGTCCTCACAAGGTGTAGGAAACATGGCATTTCTCTAAATCCAAAGAAGTGCATTTTTGGAGTCACGAAGGTAAGTTGTCTAGGACACATTGTGAAAAAAACATGGAGCACACATTGATCCCGAGAGGATCGTAGATATCCAAGCACTAGCCTTACCAACCAGCAAGAAGGAGTTCATTCATTATTTGGAAAGGTAAAATTCCTTCATCATTTTTGCCCGATTTTTCCTCGAACGGACTAAGCATATAACTTCCATGATGAAGCCTCAAGTAGGTTTCAAGTGGAATAAGGAAGGAAAAGCAGCATTTGAGGAGATAAAGAAAGCCATTGCCAAAGCTCCAACTCTTGTATCTCTAGATTTCAACAAGGAGTTCATCATGTATTGTTATGCATCAAAACATACACTCTCTAGCTATCCTTGTTTAGAAAAATGATGAAGGTTTGGAAGCACCCATTGCTTTCATGAGCTGTCCTTTGAAAAATCATGAGCTAAAGTACAACCAATTGGAGAAACATGCCTACACAATGGTCAAAGCTATTAAAAGTTTCAGATTCTACATTCTTAATTCCCATATAGTGGTGATGGTCCCTGGAAGTGCAATCAAGTCCATTTTGACTCAACAAGATCCTGGGGCTAAGAGAGGAAGTTGGATGGAAAAGACCTAAGAGTATGACTTGGAGATTAGACCCTCTAATCTGGTAAGAGGAAATGGTTTGTGCAATATTATTCCTAAAGATGAAGCTCTCAAGGCTCAAAGCAAGGAGAAAAAGATGGTGTTTGTTTAACGTGTTCGGGAGATAGTCCATAGGCACTCTTTTTCACCACTACTTGACGAGTGGTATACTAACATTACTTACTACCTCACTTATGGAGAATGCCCTCCTCATCTTGATTACAAACAAATAAGGAAACTCAAGCTAAAGGAAACCAAGTTTGTGATCTGGAATCATGCACTTTACAAAAGAGGCCTAGATGGTTATTTCCTCAGGTGTGTAGATAAGGAACAAAAAGAAAAGTTGCTTAGGGCATATCATGATAAAGCTTGTGGTGGACATTTCTCAGAAATGGTCACCACACATAAGATCCTCAAAGGGAGATATTATTGGCCCTCCATCTTTAGGCAGACACTCAATCACCGGGTTTCCAAATGCAAAGCATGCCAACAATTTGTTGGAAAGCCACAACTAGCTACATTGCCACTCAGGCCTATGGTGATTGAAGAACCATTTCAGCAATGGGGGCTAGATTTTATTGGTGTTCTGAATCCTCATTCTAGTGCAGGGCATACTTATGTACTCACTACAACTAATTACTTCACTAAATGGGTGGAAGCCATCCCAACCAAGCAAGCTAACTCTGAAATAGTCTGTAACTTCATCAAGGAGAATATCATTGTTCATTTTGGAATACCACAAATTTTTGTAGATAATGTCACCTAGTTCTCTTCCATGGAGCTCACGAGTTTTGTTATGGATTTGGAATCTCTCTATCTCACTCTTCCGACTACTACCCACAAGGAAATGGGAAATCTAAGTCAAGCAACAAGAACAAATGGTGACTATTGTTTGCAAGCCGGTATATGAGAATCAAAATAATAGGCACAAGAAGTTATATTATGCATTGTGGGCCGATACGATCACTCCCAAAAAGGTAATAGGTATGTCACCTTTCCAAATTTTATATGGAGTTGAGGTAGATATTCCCCTAACAATTGAGATGCCAGCTCTCAAGTTGTTGTAAGAAATAGAAGATGGTCAATACAAAGACTCCATTGACAAGAGGATCCTCTTCCTGGAGAAGTTTGGAAGAAAGCGGATGCCAAGTGGTGGATAGAATTAAGGAGCATCAGTTGAAAGTGAAGAAAATCTTTGACCAGAAGACCAAGGCAAGAGAATTCAAGGTTGGAGACTTTGTTCTGCTATGGGACAAGAGAAGAGAACCTAGAGGCAGCCATGGAAAGTTTGATTCATTATGGCTCGGCCCATTCCTGATTCATGAAGCTTGTGGTGAGAATGTTTTCCTTCTCTCATACTTGGATGGAACGCCACTGGAATTGCCTTGAAGTGGGAAATACTTGAAATTATATCATCAGTGAAAGCGGGTTGTCCCCCGCCTTGTACCATAGGTGTGTTTCCCTTTCCGTTGTGTGGTTTTGTTTCCCCTTTCTGTTGCGTGTCGTGTGTGTGCTTGTGTGTTTCCTTCTTCTGATATTTCTTTCTCGAATTGTACATGACTCTGCAAGGCCCAATGGATAAGGCACTAGTCAACGTTATATGGTTTAAAAATTGAGATTCTGGATCCTCATACCATGTCTTCATCATGCTCATTCCATGCCATATCCCCAAGCTTTAGAGCCACTGTTGTCTCCCAAAAACTACTCTACATTTTCATAGCCAAATTCAAATTTTATTTTGAGCTCATGCCCTTCATTGGTGTCTAAGACAAGTTAGAGGTTCATGAAGTTGGTAAAATCTGTGCCCTAATGCTTTTAAATCTTTGTTTTTGGTTTTGATAAATTCTCCATCTCCTGGCCTCGCATACACGTAATATCCTCTTTACAATATCCTTTTTGATCGAAATTATTCCCTTGTTCTATGGCCTAGGTCATAAAATAATTTTTTTCCTCCACGCCTCCAAATGAAAGGAAATTCAAAAATTGGACTCAAAATGATGAAGTTCTCTTCCTTTGTGTATTTTTCCCACATTTGGGAATGATGGGCGTTTCTTCCTTTCAAATTTTTTTCCCATCATCCATGGATACGTTGACATACCTAATTAGCTATGGGTCAGCAGAGAAATTTTTGTTTTTGAGCCTCTTTGTAAAAAAGGTGAAAAGTTAAAAAGTGACCCGTAACCCCGATCAAGCTATAAAGGTAAAAGTCAAATTTTGAGCCCACAGGGAAAAGGTCAAAGTTGAAGCCCGTAGGAAAAAATTCAAAGTTGAAGCCCATAGCGAAAAATTCAAAGGTGAATCACGTCATTGAAAATTCAAATCGGGAGAGCGGAACGACAAATAACTTTGATTTTTTTATCTTTTTCCAAAAAAGGTTAAAATGTTGAGAAAATGGCCGCGACCCCATTTCCAATGAAAATGTGTCACGTGCCTAAGTTGAAAATTCAAAGTAGGAGAGTGGGTCGGCGGAGGAATTTGAGTTTTTGAGAATTTTCCCAAAAAAGGTTAAAATGTTGAGAAAAGGGCGGCCGCGACCCCATTTCCAATGAAAATGTGCCACGCCATTCTAAGGCTGAAAAGTCGAAGCGAAGTACGAGCCAATTTGTTCCAAATTGCGAAATCTCTAAAAAATCAAAAAACACAAACGGATTTCCCCCGTACCCACTCCAATCTCTTCCTACCACGTGGATGGTCCATTTTCAAAGTTATAAGAGAAAATCAAACAGTTTGTATTCAAACTAGCAAATCAAATGTAACATTTGCATTGCAAGATCTAGTTTTTAACCCGCCATGAGCATTTTCTTCACAATGGAGGAATTTGAAGAGGCATAAATGATTTGTAAAGTTGTAACCATTTTGGAAAAGGATATAATGGCTCCTCAGATCCATTCCAAAGGGCTAGCAATTGATTTCAAAAAGACCAGAGTGCTCTGTGCACTGGAAAACACGAAAACACCATACTTCTTATATTTTCCCTTCTCCTTAGAATTTCCTCTATTCTCAAAGCTCTATACAAAATCTGCTTTAGCTTCAATAATAAAAGAAGGAATTTTTTCCTCTTTGATTGAGGGATTGATTAGTACCTTGTGACCAATGAATTTTATTCGGTCTTGTAGCTTCTCCTGCATATTTATTTTTCTTCTAACTATAAATGCATGTAAATGAAATTTCTAATTAATGTGTGTGGGCATCTGATATTCTACTCACAACATTAGTTTTCTCCTACCTCCATTTCCACTCCCCTTCCCCTTTCCAAGACAAAGTTTCTTCTCTAGTGAGACATTGCTAGCTTTGCCACAAGGTCAATGGAGTGCCCCCGTTGATCTCTCGGTCGAAAGGCCACCATTGAAATCCACCTTTTATGCATACACCTACGAAAGTTGCAACATTCAAGTAGAGGGAATTAGATTCCCATAACGTTGGCTTGAAACCCACCAATTTTTCCACAAGACAAATTTTCTCTTGCCAATAGTTTTAGCGCCCACCATGGGCAGATTTTGTAGCATTTGCACCTAAAAATGACCTCGGGGTCATAAAATACAAAAATATTCTAAAGAAAAGTTTATCTTCCAAGGAGCTCATAGAGTTTTTTTATGGCTTTGGAATCTCCCTATCTCACTCTTCTTTACTACTACTCATAGGGAAATGGGCAAGTAGCTGAGTCAAGCAACAAGAACATTGTGACCATTGTTCGCAAGCTGGTAGATGAGAATCAAAAGAACTAGCACAAGAAGTTATATGATGCATTGTGGGCCAATAGGATCACTCCCAAAAAGGTAATATGTATGTCACCTTTTCAAATGTTGTATGGAGTTGATGTATAGATTCCCCTCACAATTTAGATGCCATCTCTCAAGTAACTACAAGAAATAGAAGATGGTCAATACAAAGACTCCATTGACAAGAGGATCCTCTTCCTGGAGAACCTAGAAGAAAACAGATGCCAAGTGGTGGATAGAATTAAGGAGCATCAATTGAAAGTGAAGAATTTTTTGACAAGAAGACCAAAGCAAGGAATTTCAAAGTTGGTTACTTTGTTACTGCTATGGGACAAGAGAAGAGAACCTAGAGGCAGCTATGGAAAGTTTGATTCATTATGGTTCAAACCCATTCTTGATTCATGAAGTTTGTGGTGAGAATGTTTTCCTTCTCTCATAATTGGATGGAACGCCATTGGAATTTCCTTGAAGTGGGAAATACTTGAAATTATATCATCAGTGAAAGCGGGTTGTCCCCCGCCTTGTACCATAGGTGTGTTTCCCTTTCCATTGTGTGGTTTTTTTCCCCTTTCTTTTGTGTGTCGTGTGTGCTTGTGTGTTTCCTTATTATGATATTTCTTTCTCAGAATTGTACATGACTCTGCAAGGCCCAATGGATAAGGCACTGGTCAATGTTATACGGTTTAAAAATTGAGATTCTGGATCCTCATACCACGTCTTCGTCATGCTCAGTCCATGCCATGTCCCCAAGCTAGAGCACCGTTGTCTCCCAAAATCGCTCTGCATTTTCATAGCCAAATTCAAATTTTATTTTGAGCTCATGCCCTTCATTGGTGTCTAAGCCAAGTTAGAGGTTCATGAAGTTAGCAAAATTTGTGCCCTAGTGCTGTTTAAATCTTTGTTTTGCTTGTTTTGAGAAATTCTCCATCTCCTGGTCTGTGCACGTAATATCCTCTTTACAATCTCCTTTTTTGATCAAAATTGTTTGCTTTTTCTATGGCTTGGGTCGTCAAATCATTATTTTGCCTCCATGCCTTTGGCTCGTAAAGGAAATTCAAAAATTGGACTCAAAATGATGAATTTCTCTTCCTCTATGTATTTTTCCCACAGTCGGGAATGATGGGCATTTCTTCCCTCATCAAATTTTGGCCCCATCATCCATGGGTACGTGGACATACCTAATTGGAAGTGGGTTGGTGGAGAAATTTGTGTTTTTGAGCCTCTTTGTAAAAAAAGGTGAAAATTTAAAAAGTGACCCACAATCCGATCAAAGTATAAAGGAAAAAGTCAAATTTTGAGCCTACAGGAAAAAGTCAAAGTTGAAGCCCACAGGAAAAAAATTCAAAGGTGAAGCCCATCGTTGAAAATTCAAAGTGGGAGAGTGGAACGATGGAGAACTTTGAGTTTTTGAGCCTTTTTCCAAAAAAAGGTTAAAATGTTGAGAAAAGGGCCACGACCCCATTTCTAATGAAAACATGCCACGTGCCTAAGTTGAAAAGTCAAAGTAGGAGAGCGGGTTGGCGGAGGAATTTGAGTTTTTGAGCCTTTTTCCAAAAAAGTTTAAAATGTTGAGAAAAGGGCCGCGACCCCATTTCCAATGAAAACGTGCCACGTGCCTAAGTTGAAAATTTGAAGGGGGTGCGGGCCAATTTGTTCCAAATTGCCAAATCTCTAAAAAATTGCAAAACACAAAGGGCTTTCCCGGTACCCACTTCAATCTCTTCCTACCTTGTGGATGACCCATTTTCAAAATTATAAGAGAAAATCAAATGGTCTATATTCAAACTAGCAAATCAAATGTAACATTCACGTTGCAAGATCTGGTTTTTAACCCACCATGAGCGTTTTCTTCGCAATGGAGGAATTTGAAGAGGCATAAATGATTTGTAAATTTGTAATCATTTTGGCAAATGATATAATGGCTCCTTAGAGCCATTCCAAAGGGCTAGCAATTGATTTTTAAAAAGACCAAAGTGCTCTGTACCTGAAAAACATGAAAACGCCATACTTCTTCTATTTTCCCTTCTCCTTAGAATTTCATCTATTCTCAAAGCTCTGTACAAACTCTGCTTTAGCTTCAATAATAAAAGAAGGAATTTTCACCTCTTTGATTGAGGGATTGATTGGTACCTTTACGACCAATGAATTTTATTTGGTCTTGTAGCTTCTCCTGCAGATTTGTTTTTCTTCTAACTATAAATGCATGTAAATGAAATTTCTAATTAATGTGTGTGGGCATATGATATTCTACTCACAAAATTAGTTTTCTCCTACCTCCATTTCCACTCCCCTTCTCGCTTTCCAAGAAAAAGTTTCTTCTCTAGTGAGACATTGCTAGCTTTGCCACAGGGTCAGTGGAGTGCCCCTATTGGATCTCTGGTCGAAAGGCCACCATTGAAATCCACCTTTTATGCATGCACCTACGGAAGTTGCACTGTTCAAGTAGAGGGACTTAGATTCCCATAGCGTTGGCTTGAAACCCACCAATTTTTCCACAAGACAAGTTTTCTTGCCAACACATGTTTAAAGACACTAGTAATAATAGAAAATATAGCAATCATGTTCTAATCCATGATAAAAAAAAAAAAAAAAAGTATAAAATCAAGATAGTAATCATCTCATAAGCCATAGAAAAATCAATTATGTAAGCATCATTATAATCTAGAAACAATAGAGTAATAGAAATAATAATGCATAATCAAGTAAGAAATACATATATAAACATACTTAGGATATAATAATGATGCCATAAACATGAGACACCCACAATGTCACAAGAAAATTACAAGATAAGTAAAAATGTGTAAAGAATCAAAGAAATCAATTGAATACACACAGGTAAGCATAAATCCAAAAATATGGGACACCCATGGTGTCACAAGAAAAGAAAGCCCTTTAGCTATATTAAGTAAATAGTCATGACATTGTAATCAAAGAAGAAAATCAAGTGAATCCATGTAGTAAAAAATCAAGGAATGAATTTTCATTAAAAATAATGACAATAATGTATAAATAAGGTATAAAAACTACTAGTAGTAATAATGGAGATGGAAAGATAAGGTATCACTGCAAAAACACATCTCTTAGTCCCATTGGTCCATTGGAAAGAAAAAAGAATTATGTTTATAATAAATAATGATGAGGAAGGTTTAAAGTAACATATAATGAAACAAAAAAATTGTATAGTGTGGGGAGGTTCCCCAATACAAGTATAAGTAGTCAAGCCAACTCCCATCATCATGTATCAATATGTGAGTATCTTGTATTAAGATCAAGATACCTCATGAATGTATGTGCGTAAATAATATATATTCTATGTATAAAATCAATGCAGTGAAAACATCATGTATAAAGTAATAATCTATCTAAGTAAACCAAAACATGTCCTAATTTTGTATTTTTCCATATTTGAGTGTTTTTGTATTATGTAATTATTTGAATGTTTTTGTAGTGTTTTGAAAATAGTTATGTACAAGAAAGGGGATAACACAAGATCTACCCAATAACGACCTCATGAAGAGACATGTCATGTGTAGAAGGTAGAGGGAATGTAATCCCCTCAAGTGGTAGAAGATATGAAGGATACTCATGTATGATCTATGGAGAATCCATAAGATGTGTCAAATGAAAATGGGGAAAGAAGACCCGTGAGAAGTAAGAGATGTAGAATACATTTACTTGATGACTAGTATGTGCCTTAGGTGACCAAGGAGGATACCTATACACAAGTGAGTGATATGATATAGCATGAGACATAGTAGATGAAGTTGTAGTTGCATTAACACTAGATATATAAAAAGTATTTTTCAGGCCAAGATGATATGATGAAGGAGGTATAAATGGGATTCCATAAATGTGATCACTTGATTATCATGAATGAACTTGACACATTGGTGTAGTATGGAAAGTATAACCATGAAGATGATAAGAAAAGAGTAACCTCGCATCATGTCACATGACGTGATAGAAGAGGCCAACAATAATTTAATAGAAAATATAGCATAGCCAAATGTAAGGGTAGTACAACATACCCATTTCATGTTTTAGGATCAATGATGAAATCCTTCTTATTATACCCTAAAGAGAAAAAATAATGTAAAATTTCATATATTGTGGGGAGTAGAGCTATCAACCAAAACATTGTGTATGGGGTGTTGGTAAACCAAAGTGGGGATGCATAGTGTATCATAGAAAACTCATGTTCCATATTAGTATTATCAAAAGAAATAATTAGTGAGCAAGTTGTGGTGAAAATAGTTCCAATCATTGAAACAAACATGTTATTATAAGAATGTGGAGGTGAGACCACATAGTAAACACTGCGATATTTTAGGGAATATTTGACAAAGTTCATATTTTTAGAGCAGATCAATGAATATTGTTATCATTTCATTTTCATTAGTAGGCTTGGGTTGAGGTGTAGTCTCATATTCAAGATAGCACCTTCATTAAGTAATTCTTGGATAATGTGAAAAACTTTAAATAAGTTATTAGTGGAGTGACCAATACATCAAATTTATTACTTGTGATGCACACTTGGACCAACCTAAAGTAGTGGAGGGATAAATACAAGGTTGCAATTAAATAATTATTGAAACACTTTTGAGGTGAGAAAGTAAGATAAGTGAATTTCCTTAGAGAGGATTGTAATTGTAGCTTCATAGGTTGTAACATAATATTGACTATGGGTTTAGCATTAGTTTTATCACTAGTATCTTTATTATTAAATGTATCCTTGGATTAAAAATTGTAAGTAGAGGTACTAAGAGTATGAGAAACATATTTGAGCTTGTTGATGCTTAGGATCTTAGGTTCACATTCTTTCCAAGTATGAAAAATCTAATAAAATGAATGGAGCTAATAAAACATCGCCAATTCTTGATAAGGAAAAATGATACTTTGAGTAAAGAGATCTTGTAACTTATTATAATCCAAAATATTTTTAATCTTAGAAAGAGTAATATTGTAATGCAATACTTAATCATTAATGAGAATAATTATAACCTTGTCACATTTTAGACATTTGAGTGTAGGATACCTTCTCACGAATCTTTGATAGAAATTTTACAAGGAATTGATTGATAGAGTGATTTTTATAATAAATACATGGGTAGGTCATAAAACCATTGTAATGCAAAGTATTTAAGAATATGAGGGAAAATATTGGTAAGCAATGTATCATTGAAAGAATAGTCCAAGAAAGCAACATGAAAAATATGAAGGTGCTCTTCAAGATCAACCTTACCATCATAATAGGTATTTTAGGAGAAAAAAACTAAAAAGGTAAAGGGTATAAAGCCACTTTGGGTGCAAGTAGGTTATGAAATAACTGAGTATATTCCATAGTGTGTGAGAGGAAGCATACATGCCATTTTGTAACTATAAATTTTGAGTTTGCAAAGTATGAACAAGGGATTAGAGATCCTATGTAATAGAAGAAAAAGCATGCAAAACACTATGAGTGTAGATAGGTGATGTGGGGATAGTAGTGGTCATAGGGATAGTCATGGAAATACTGCAAATGGGAAGATTAGATTCCCCCTACAAAGTAGGCATTGTTGATGTAGGTATATTTGATGTATGCATAGTGGATAATAAAGGAGGATTAGGCCTAATAAAATACTTCTCATTAGATTCTTGATCATGAGAAATTTTATTAGTAAGAAGAATGTAAATACAAGGATCAATGTGATGAGGGTTTTCAAGGAGATGCATACAATAATTAGAGACCATTTCAACTTATGCTTATTCTACATTTTCATCTTCATTAATATCATCATCAAAAGAGTGTTCACTAGTGATTTTGTTTACTTAAGAGGGTCGTTAGGGATAGTGTGATCCAAAAAAATATCCCTAGGTATAGGGCTGGCTAAGAGGTTGTAAGGGCACCAAACTTATGAATAGGAGGAGAAATATCAATGTGGTTAATAGGTTGTTGATTCATCTTGTTGATATGATGAAAGGGTATAGAAAGAAAACATATACAAATTGAAATATGCTAGGGCTATAAGGGTTTGGGAAATGAATTTCATAAAGAATTGAGTTCACTAAATTTTTATACCCTTTAGTTATATTTTAGCATGGTATTGTATAATGAAATAAGAAGGATGTATAAGGTAGCAATATGTAGAATATTATGATCTATTTAACTTCCAACATCAATTATACATGACTAGAATAGTGCATTCAAATTTGAAACGATTAATGAATATTAAGTAACTTTCTAAAAGCATGAAAGGAGAGATAGAGTTATATGTTTAAGATGATTCTAGAATGTTATAGGTGTTTAGGTAGGTGGAATAAGAATATATAGAGCTATGAATTATGTAATAGAGATTCGGAACCAGAAAATGAGAAGGTGTAACAATGTATGGATTTTTATGGTATAGGAAGGATATGTATGGCGTAGGATGAGATTTGTATAATTTCAAATTTTCTGGTATTTTGGGTCTATACCTTCATGTGTGCTTCAATTTTCTAGAAATGGTGATTTTTATGTGTTTATGTATCTCAAATGACATTGAAATGACTTATGATGACCTTACATTTTATAGAAACATACATGATCCTTCATCAACACATTAGCGAGCAAAAGGAGAAAAACTTGTGTGTGAATTTGAGGTGGAAAAAATCTTTGTGGTCAAACTCCCATCTCGGTGAACTGATCCAAGTGTTGCACTATGTATCCTCGTTATATAAATTACTCTGATGTATTTATCCTAAGTTCTTGTGTGAGTGTGTATAGTTATTTAACCCCCAAGGGGTGACCTCGTGTCTCTTGACACCAAGATATCATGTTAATTGTATAATATAGAATTTACCCAATGTGGTAGTAGTGAGACATGGTGTGCCTTAACTATTTGACCTAACCCTTGTGTATTTCTTGAGTCACTTTTCAATTTCTTAAAACATGAATCTAATATATTAGCATGCTTGTAGATGGATGAAGATATAATCCTAAAAAATCATGTTATGTCCCTTAGTGTAGGCATGCCCAAGTGCGGAAAAAAATCCCCTCAAAGTGAATATGTAAAGTGTATGCTTATGTGTATACATGTGTGTGTGTACATGATAATGTATAACCTATATTTATTGTGTTTATTATCATGTAGATCATCACAAGAATGTGGGTAAAACATACATGTAAATGCTAAGACCATGATAAGTGCCAAAATAGATATGCGAGGCCTCTATGTTCTTAGATGCCACTTATTTCTTGCACCTTTATTTTTGGTTATAATTCACACTTTTATTATTTATAGATTTATTTTGACACCATCATGAGGTAAGATGTCATTTTCTCAAGGCCTTCTTCGCTTGATGTGACATACAATTTGGGGTGTGACTTCATCCACCCAATTTTTGTATGATTAGTGTACTATATCCTTTGTAATTAATAAAAGAGTACTTTTCAATGTGTGTGTGTGTGTGTGTTTTGTATGTATGTATGTATGTATGTATATGTACATGTATGTATTAATAAGGAAAAGCACAAGTAGGTCCTTGTTTTTATTTTTGGAATGTTTTGTCTTATCTTGAATAATTGAATGTTTTTGGTTGATCTTAAATACTTGCATATTATTACATTATTGAATGTATTTGTTACAATAATTCATCAATTGGATTTTTATCAGTAAAAAATAAGGGTTAGTGGGTCCCTTAGCATTTCATTAATTACCGTGAATATATTCATTACAATATCAAGGTTTAAACAAAGCTAAAAAAATAAACCAACTTCTTAAAAACAAACCCTATGAAGAAAAAAATAGGTCTTATAGACAAAAATTTCTTCAAAATTTAAAAAAGTCTTTCATAGTATAATCAAATCTTGATGCAGAGAAATAGGACTCTCGTCATCCCCAAAAATATAAACCAAAGGCATTTTTAATGCATTTCTTTCATTCGATCATCCCCATTGGCTGCAATCGTATTGCAGAATCTTTTATCTTTTGAAGAATATTTTCTTTTTTATATAAAATTCCACTCATTTGTTTATACCAAGGAAGAAGAGTTATCAATAAATGAAGGGGACACAATATTTTTCTAATTAGGCCCAAGAGAATGCCTAGTGATCATTAGAGAAGATGTTATAGTACATCCGATAGCATTTTTATAATAAGAACCAAGGGACCCGAGAATCCAAATCTATAGAATGATTTTGATCCATTATTCACACCTTGGAATCCTTTTTAGCATAATTTAAATAATATTCCTTGGATTAATATGTTGTTTCTTGGTAGATTACAAATATTTAAATATATCATCCACCATGAATTTAGCCTTGAAAGAGACACATACATGATGATGTAAAAACTTATCCCCATTCCACAAAGTATAAGATATTCCCTTCTTATGAGAAAGAGACCCCAACATTTTTGACAAGATTCACTCAAATGACCAAAATCAAAATAAGATCTATAGAAGAAATAAATTTTCTCAAAATCCAATGGTTGAACCCAAATCGAGCCCCCAATATTCAAAATAATTTCCTTTTATAGAACTTTGCTCATATATATTTCCACACAAATACATGCATATGTATATTAGCTGAGATAAATTATTTCAAAATGGATTGAAAGAAACTTCGCTAAAGAATTACCAATAAGCGAAAGAAAAGAATCACCCCAAAAATGAAAAGTAATATTGGGAAATCATACCCAAATATGAGAATTATAAAATTCACGGGTTAAATGGTAGAAATCAAGGAATGGCCTCTATAATTAGAGATAAGATGATTCCCAATACCATGAACCAAAAGTAAAAAAATAATCCTTGTCCTTTTCGACTAAAATTCCAATGAAAATTCATTTGGCATAAAGGTAAATAGGGTTTCCAATGTTTAGAGATCCAAGCATTAAGATCAACTAAGGAAGACCAAAACTTATGGAACTTGTAGATGATTCGTTTCTTGGAATACATGTATTCTAATTCCAAGGCCTCTCGCAAGATAATTTCCTCCAAATCTAACACAAGGAATAGATCATAGATCTTAATGGAAGGGGAGATAAACAATACTTTGATCTAAAACCCTACATCTAGGTTTTAAAGCGGAAGAAACAATGTCTAAGGGTGGAATAGAAGGGTGAGTCTTCATTTTAAAGTCACCACTATAAACAAGAGATCCCTAAATCAAAGCATTAAGCTGTTTCCCTGTTAGGAAAAATACACCCATAACCTACATGATGGAAATGAAGATAAAAAGAAATGAAGGGAGGATAAATAAAAGCGACCAAATCCATTTAAAGTGCCCTCGATAATCATAAATCATCAATTAGTTAATAAAAGGATACGGGAACAAAAATGGAGGAAAATGGATGGCCCTAGATAGTTCATAACATATGTCAAACCATTGGTATGAATCAAAGGATGATAAAAAAGTATACTCAAGGATAGTGAGGTAAAATAATATTTCCCAATTTTAATTTTACGTCTCAATGAAGGTGAGGGCATGCCATATGCCCGATTATAATTTATCATTTCATATATAGTTATCAAAAGTGATATGCCCTCATTATAATGCCACATCTCATAGATAGGGAAATTTGTATGCCCCCATCGTAATGTCACGTCTCATAGAATATGTTTGAAACTTGTAGAATTGTATGTTTTAAATGGGAAATATTCATTGAATATGTAATTTTCATAATGTGTGTAAACATAAACACATGTAACCATGTAAACTCAATGTATTCTAAAAAATAAGTCGCGCGCATCTGTATACTTGCGCTAGCAAGCACGCACACACACACATGGGAAAATTATATGATAAAAAAACATATAACATGCCCAAAAATATACATGTCATAAGTTGAACTACTTGTCAACCGTGTAGGAGATAACTAGTGTAGACATTCAAGATGGGATAAACAATTAAGTGATAAAGGGATAATATAGAAATAAAATTAAATCTAATTGATAGAATAATATTTATTTATATTTTCATTTATACAAATTATTAGTAGCATAATATAATAAGTATAAAGAAGTATCAGGATTGTGATCACACAAAAACAAGAAATTGAGAAACTATAAACAACAAGTAGATCTATATAGTAGGAAGTTATTAACATTAATTTTATATCAAAAATATAAAAATAGGGTGGATAGGAGTGCTAACATATGGTCCTATCAATAGGTTCTTTAAGTAAATTTCATAGATCAGCTATCTTTGTATGGTAACATGAATCATCGACTCTAGTAAAACGTTTTGTGTATATGCACAAGTAATTGAATATTTAGAGTAACTAGTGGATTCCATTATATGTCAAGAGAAAACATAAATCTACTTCATAGAAACAATTGTAAGGTCATTGAAAAAAAAATCGTAGGGAGATAATGAGTTAACACCATAGGTTCAATAGCAAAATAGACCACTTCTACAGGTTTAAATGTTTTCCATGATCTTTGTCTAAGTTATTTATGAGAATAGTTTTTTTGTAGAATTTGATCATCGGTTATAGATATATTATAACATGTTGTGGATTTCGTACTTATTATAAATCATTGATTCAATAATGTATGATGCATAAAATTTTATTAACGATACATTATGGTACATACACACCACTTGTTGATGAAGCACTAGAACATTTATGTGTTCCTTACATAATGTAGAAAGTACTATTTCTTTTGGACTATGTCCACTTTGTAGTATATATCGTAATCACTATTTAATTACTTATTTTTATATAAGGATGGCTATAATGAGGAGCTATACTATTATCTAGATAAGTCTCCTCAATATTAGTGGGTGTTTCTTGTATTTCAACATTTTCTTGTTGCTCTTAAGGGTACTCTTGTGGTGGGTAATTGTTGTATAGATTACTAACATAAAAAAGTCTGAAAAAATATATATTTAATCCCTAGGATAATTAGATTTAAACTAATCCTAGT
The DNA here is from genome assembly GCA_018340775.1 of Taxus wallichiana var. yunnanensis. Taxonomy (NCBI): domain Eukaryota; kingdom Viridiplantae; phylum Streptophyta; class Pinopsida; order Cupressales; family Taxaceae; genus Taxus; species Taxus wallichiana. Next base: position 749,266,433 of record CM031234.1, read on the forward strand.
TAGGTTTTTATCAATACCATTAGGGATGTACTCAATATCACAAGTGTAATCATCATTATTAATAACATTATTCAATTAACATCATTTTTCTTCATTTCTATCTATATTTTGATTGTAATGTATGATCCCATAATTATGAGTTATAGTTTTTTCATCCTTGATTGTATTATAAGCTTCTATTTAATATTATCACTTTTTCTATTTATATGATTTTCAATTATGGCACGATGAGTGGTTATAAGACACATGTATTTGGGATAACATTCTTTGTAAGATCATCTATTACATAATACTTACATATGGGTTATCATATAAAGGGAATGTGTAAATATATCCTTCATTTAAATATCATAGAAAGGGAATGTGATTGGATTACTTCCATAATGTGAATTGATGCCTACCTAGTAAAATATTATAATAAAAGTTATTAAGAATTACTTGACATGTCATAGGAAGTATTTTTGGTCACACTAAAATATTGAAAGTGATCTTATCCAATGTTCACCTTAAGAGATTATCAAAATATTTTAATCAAACATCAAAGTAATCAAGGGATTTAGTTCTAATACCCATTGTTCATAAAAATGTTATATTACATTATATGTTATCAAAATTCATAATTTTCTCTTTTATTTCACATAAATATTTGTATATATATTAGAAAGTGTAAATTGACAATATGTTGTGGTGGTGGATCCTATTTGTTTAAAATATGGGAAGATGCAAGGAAATGGGGAAACAGGGAGGGAGGTAGGGGAACTAGGGGTGTACCACTTTTTATAAAACAACAATATTTGAACTTGGAGAGACTTTTAGAGACACTTGGATAAAAAAATTAATGATAATGTAAGATGATGAATTGTTGTTGGGATTATCCTTTATTTGAGTTATTTTAATAACATTAATATTTATTTAGGTATGCGTAGGTTCATTTCCATATGAATTATTTAATTCATATATTTAGGGAATATGTGAGGTGTCCGTATGCTGAAAATTCACATGTGACTCCTAGATGCATACGACCTCCCAAGGTTGTATCGAGACAGCCCAGAGAATGGAATGGATAGATAACTTGGAATGGATAATTAGGAATAGGTGAGAAAGGATACGGGTAAAATCAAGGAAAATGAATGTCTTCAACAGAACAATCGGTATTTACTCGTTAATCGCAATGAATGTCTGTCTACCCCGCTCGGTGAAACGGAATGGTTGAGAATAATGATCATACAAATATTTAGATCAATAGTAGTTGGACCAAATAAACTTTGAACTAGTTTTGGAACTCGAGGAATCATCCTTTATCTCTCATATATTTCTCTGACAAATAAGGTCGTGAATATGGGACAAGAGATGAGGAAAGGACAAGTCTAGTCTCTACTAGGCTAGTTTGCCTAGACCTTATTGGTGTTATCCACCTCATAGTTCAAAGAAATAAATCATGGGTGATGCTAGGTGGGATGGGAGTTATGCGGAATATGAGCTTTATAAGGCCCCGATCAATATCGATTAATTGTATAACAATGTTCGGTTGTGGTATGGTCAGTCACAAACTCTTTGTCTTGGTTGTCTTGGGCCCTAGATGGTCATGTGGGCATGAAACAAGGAATATACAGAAATAAAAAACATGGAAAGAAACCAAAAGGGGCTAAGGCTAAGTTTAGGTAACCTAAGCCACTAAGGAAACGTGGGAGCTTGTGTTAATTCCAATCTAATTAAATCTAAATTCCTACTTTAAATAATCAATGCAAGCAAATTCAAATTAAATAAAGTTGATTACTCTCCTTTAATTTAATTAAATCTATGTGCAAATAATTGATTAAATAAATGAAACTAATTAAATAAAGAAATGTAAACAATCTAATCTACTTGTTTTTTTGTATTTTCCATAAGCTTTTTAAATGAAAGGAAATAAACTAATATAATTAATTACTTTAATCTATGTTTTTGGGATTTTTCTAAGTTTATGGAAACAAATAAACAAAAGCTACAGAGAAATGGAAATTGCTTCTAATTAAATTAAAACTACTTCTATGCTAAAACAAACAATATAAACAATAGTGAAATAGTCGGATGTGGCTATTCCTCTATTGCAGACTAATTAATTATAATCTAATTTAAACAAAGGTTCTTTCCAATTTGTAACTATGGATTGTTTATTTCTTCTAATGCCTCACCTCAGAGTCACGAGAAGAAATGAAGCTTCTTAGAAGAAATTTATTTCCCTGAAACTTCCCTGATGAAAACACTAAAATTTCACGAAGCTATTTAATGTGAAGAAATTCAACAAGATGCATAGACATAGAAGCTTCTTCAAACTTACTTCCCTTGCAGATCCATATGGATAAGAAGGGAGGAATCTTTCAAGAGAATATTTTCTCGTATGCACTTCTAAATCTAACTAAAGAACAAAAAGAAAGCTACAAGTAATTTTATAGTGAAGAAATGAAATACTCTATGCACAAGAACTTCCTCCAAATCCTTCCTAGAAAAATCCACAAGGATAAGTGAGAATAAATTATCAATGGAAGCTACTTATAATGAATACTTGCTAATTCTACCTTCTAAAAACAAGCTATTGATTTGATAAATAAATCTAAATTCTACATATAAAATAAATCTTTAGAGAATTCAAATTACACCCCAACCTAGAAATGTAGAATTGTGACAATATCCAAAAGTAGTTGTTCTCTTTTTTATCCCCTCGAGCTTATTTTCCAATGATGAATCCAAATATTCCAAGGAGCTATGCTAGATGGTGTGCAAATAAGAAGTTGTGTAGATTGGCTAGAGTGCGGGATAGCTGGTATCAAATGCAGCGAGAAGTAATAAGGCAAAGATCTCCGATTTTTTGTTTGCTTCTTGGCAAGATTTTAGCAGAGTAATGGTGACAATTCAATTCAATGGACTCCAACCAATGCTTCGGGAAAAATCTTTGTTTTTATAGAAAGTTGGCAGGGAAATGGTGCAACACACTTGACAACCAATAAGTTCCAAATCACGAAAGGAAGGGGCAGTTAACTTACTAAGAATAGTAAGTAGAGAAGAATAAGTTCATATGCATATATCAAGCTTAAAGGAAGCTAATTTGGTCAATAAACATGCGAAAATCAACTTGGAAGTAATAAACACGCATACAAAATTGGAAGTGTTAAATATCGGATAGAAGTGCATGAAATTGTTGGTTTGTGTGGACCGAAGTTGTGTAACCACCGCTTTAGGTAGACCCACGATGGTTGCATACAGCGCCCTTACCACGGTTATGTAACTTAAAAGGGAAAAACTAAGGAAAAAAAGCACAAAAGGCTAAGGAATGGTAAGTAGAGAAAATAAAAGCATTTAGGAATGTATAAATCAAAGGAAGAAAAAATGACTTGGACATCATTTTAATCTAGAAATAAAATTTATCATCATTGGGATTTTAGTGTTCCAACAAAATAACAATGTGTAATTTTTAGGGTGCATATATATTTCCTCCTCAAAGAATCATTTTATCTATGAAGAGGTGTAAAATGTGAAGTCTAAGTATTGAGCTCCCAAATGGTAAAGTTAGAAATTATACCTTACACACCTGTATGTTGAAATTACGCCCATCCAAGCTTCCCACCACCTACAAGAGAAAAACATGAATCAAGTGTAGATTAAATATGTAATCGAGAAAAAATTCTAAACTAAAATGACAAAAGGAATTACCATATTAGCGGGGATGAGAAATATACTTGTGTCAGCGCTCTCACCCTATAATCACACACTCAAAAAATGTTAGAAAATATGCTATATATATCACATTTGATATTTATAGAAATTATTTTCACTTGCCCACTTGGTGAATTTTTGAGCTTTAGATTACCTATGATGGTTTCACATAAGAGTATATTCAAAATGAAGATCATTTTGAGATGATGGCAACGCAGAACAACAACAAGAGAAACAGGTCACGAACATGTTAGTTATCTACATTTGTTTATTTTTACCCTAAAATGTAGGAATTTGTCAAAAATATCCAATGTGGGGTTAAATTTAAATGAATTTACAGTGAAAAAAACCACAAGGGGGGCTACCCCATAGGATTTGTCATTTTTTTTGGTGTAATTTGGTTTATTTTTGCTTTATTTTTTTTATTTTAGACCATTAGGGTATGACTGCATTTCGTGGGTGGAACCATTACGGTAGTTGTGTAACAACCACCTATGTAGAGTGGCGATTCCACAACCACTAAAACAATTATGAAATTTCCAATTATAAAAGTGGTGAATGCGTAACCACCACGGTGGTTACGTGAATGCCACTCTACTAAAAGCGGTGGTTACATAACCATCAAAGAACTTACAAATTTTGACTAAGTATTGATTTTTTTTTGTTTGTTTGTTTTTGCAATGTTTTTGTGAGCTTATTAAGCATGTATATGATTCTAAATTTATATTTTCTTGATGTTTTTGAATGCAGGGAAGTATGTCAAATGGATGAGGGCTCATGAATAGGACCAGGTTGCCTCAAGTTTTGGAGAGTTTGACCCGGGAGAGGGATTATTATTCGAGAGGGTTGACATATGGAGGATATCACGACATGATTAGGTTACACCTATGAGTAGCTTACTTTGTGATCTATTAAGCTAATGGGATGCGGACCAGAACACTTTTTGGATTCACCTGAGTCGGGGAGTGGAGTATTGGAGGATGCTTACCAGATTTTTGGGGTTCTTATCACCGACAGGAAGTTAGTATTGACTAGCACTAGCTCGGTAGAAAAATCTTGCCCATTGGGCTACTTACTTGGGGGATGGATAGGCACCTAATATGGGTACCAAGGAGGGGGTGAGATTATTTTTAGTTGGCTCCACACCTATCCCTACTCTTCACAGGGGCCATCATTAGTATCTTAGATTTGCACTTGATTAGGGACAAGGGTGAGGATAAGTTCTTGTATTGTTGGGCTCCGATAGTGTAGAGTATTGATCTATATGACACAATATATTTCATGGGACGTGACATCCTAAGCATTACCTATCACGACACTATAGGATTTTTTGAGTGAGGGCTAAGTCTCTTAATCATCCTACACTTTGATGAGCTGGGTCTACGAGCGGATGATCTCCTATCAAAGGGAATTGGGATATAATATCCCGTGACAATTAGAGCCTTTAGGTGGGTTGACATGGCTCCACTCAGGGGCCCACATCAGTTGATTTCTACACTTACTATAACAAATATGATTACACATCCATATCAAGATATGTCCAATAGATGGGGGACAAGAGGTTGTTATAATGACCTTGCATATAGCACTACAATTCAATTGGTTGGATCCAGATGGTAGAGTCGAGTAGAGACCCATCTAGACCTCGGGGTGCCCTAGTAGTTCATATTTTTATGTATATGACCTCCCCATGGCAATGCCTACAATATATACAGGGAATTCAAGAGGTGAGATCCACCCGAGAGGGTAAGCTCAAGTGGACAATTTTGACTCCAGGATTCCTATTGGCACACCATGGATGCACTAGATCTTGTATGCGAGGCAATAGTTAGGCCAAGGACGATACTCCATATTAAGGCTGGCCCAACACACAATAGATAAGAGGAGGAGGAGGCTAAGAGTGAGATGATTTGGGGTTAGAGGAGGGGAGTGACCCATAGTGGGATGCCACTAGAGAGGGCTTTGCAGATGCTAGAGATGAGGGATAGGTAGAGATGCTACATTCGGAGGAGCCTTTACCTCCGAATGGAGAGGACGAGGGTTCAATCCATCCACAACCGATGGGAAAGGAATATATTAGAGTAGATGAGATACCTACACTATGCACCAACCTTGCACCATTGCATTGCCCAAGCTAGATGTTGGAGATCCGAGTATTAAAAATACTCTTTTCTCAACTTTATTTTTATAGACTATAGTGTTAGTTAACTATCTACTATCTCTTTTTTTTTTTTTTTTGTTTTCTAACTCTTCATTGTTTACATGCTCTTTGCATCTACCACATATGGATGGCGAGATCTTATTCATCAGATCCTTCTTGAAATATTTGTGATTCCCATGCGAAGATGATGTAGAACAACTTCTCAGATACATGGCACCCAAGATGGCTAGATGTCACACTATTTTTGTGTAACATGACATGTAGTAGATGTATGACTCAAATGAGGACCGAGCTTTTACACATGAGTTGGGCGAGAGGAGACATCGGTGAGAGAATTATCACACAGCAGAGATACTACTATTAGTAGATCACCTTTCTGCTCACATGGAAATTCTCACAAGAATTCTCATCGATCGGCACATAAAGGTTCTCATGTTGGAGAGCCAGAGTAGGATCCCTCACCCCGCACCTTCAAAGTGGGATCTGGATAGAGGGATAGGTTATGAGCCTTTATTGATTTTGGACCATTTTTGTGTATATATAATTTTTTTGTATTTTCGGCTCATAGATGAGCGTTTTGACCACACTTTCTAGAGTGTGACGACATTGTACATGAAAAATTGACATTATTATATATACATATATATATTTTTGGTTCAACATTCTTTGTAAGAGTTGACTTGGTCATGGTTTATCTCATCTGTGTACTCTTAGATAGTTAGAATTTCATGCTTTTTATATTTTATGGATGCATGTTATGGATGATGATGATGTAATGTGATAGACAAAATGATTTTGTATATGATTATGCATATGATAACAAGTTATAGCTTAGATACTTTGATTTTCAAGAAATATTTAGAATTTCTGTTTTATTGGCAAAATGTGATGAATGTGGTATGATAAAAAGATGAACTCACTTGATTCCTAACTCCACACAACTAGTAAGATGTAAGGGCTCATCACCAAGATCCAATAATGACATGAGTTGTATGATTTGAAGAATGAAGATGATGACCAAGAAGACAATATTTTGACAAAGATCCAATTAGAAACCTACAACTCAATCCTAAGCAAGGTCAACTAACTAGTTCAAAATGCATTTTTCTTGCAAGTTTGACTAGACTTAGATCCGTAGATGGCCTTTTGATTGAAAAATCTAATTTTTAGGATGAATTCTCTTATAACATACACATCTAGCTCATTTTCTTGGGATTTTTAGATTTCAAATCACTCTTTATTTCTTAATTTATTTACAACTTATTGATTTATTAATATGAACCCCTACATCTTTCCCCATGCTACTAGTAATAAGCATGGGCTCATTACCAATGAAAAACATAGGCAAGTAAGGGAACTTCCCTCCTTTCCCAACCTCATGCTACTAGTAAGAAGCATGGGCTCATCACCAAATATTGGTAGGGATGAGAAGTGTAGTTTTATTTGCAAATGAAATATTTTTGCATTTATTGTTTATTTGTTTTAGATTTTGGATTGTGCTTTTGGGAAGGAATGCTTTCCCCTAGTCTCAACCCCACACAACTAGTAGGATGCGAGGGCTCACCACCGAAGGTTGAGATAGGTGAACAAAGGATCCAGGTGAAATGTTTAGATTTTTCTGTCATAAGAGAGATTTTTAGGGAGAGATGTGACATCAAGAAACTTATAGAAGAAACCATGGGAAAAAAACACTTGAATCGAAAAAAAACCGATGAATAGTCTTGAGTATGCAAGTATTAGTAGGATCAATATCAAAATTTCATCTTAAGAACTGAAATGATGAAGAGATTAGATAATTTGGAGATGATAAAATGGATACTTGAAGAGGTATGATTGAATTTTTTTGCCAATATTTGAAAGTCTTAAAATTTTCTTGAAAAGTAAGTTTCCGGTTTACAATTTCACAAGATGATAATGCAAATGACAAACAATATGGATGTAATAATGTATAATATGGAAATGTAAATGAACTATGCATAGAAATGTTTGAGGTGAAGTGAATTAACCGATTCGTTAAATTCTTCACCTTCTAAGGTACACAGATGGTACACACCATTCTTATAGTCTTCCATTACTCAGGTACAAGCCTAACCACTTTGGTCTAAACTTCCTTCCTTCGCCGACCTTTTTATCGATCCATCCATCAAGTCTCACAGCTATTATATTAGCGACACACATCCTTTCAACGTAGACCTAATGATGTTGTTCAGATTTGAGCCACCTTTCATCCAGGCCTTCTAAACTAGCCAATCACATTTCTCGATACATATCTTCATCAAGAATGCCTTGCAAAGACACACGAAGAGATGGTAGTTCTACCTCAAGCAGTAAGACTACTTCAACACCAAAGAATAAATAAAAAGAGGTTTCCCCATGGGTTTTCACATTGATGTTCTATAGGCCCATAAGGTCGGAAATAACTTTAAGTGCCAATCTCTTTTGTTCTCCTTAACCATCTTAAGGAGAATGGAATTTAATGTCTTGTTCGTAGCCTCATCCTGTCCATTGGCCTGAGGATAGTATAAAGAGGTTATGTGATGGGATATCTTAAATTGTGCACACAACTCACACACCTCTTTATTCTTAAAAGGTGTTCCATTATCTGAGATGATGACTTGTGGGACACCATACCTACAAATGATTTGGTTTAAGATAAACTTGGTGAATTATGATCCAGTACAGTAGTAAGAGGCATGGCCTCAACCCACTTTGTAAATATTTTGTGGCCATGATAATGAAGTTATGGCCATTTGACGATGAGGGAGAAAATTTCCCTATCAAATCAAGACCCCAAGTAGAGAAGAGCCAGGTGGTCTCACTATTGGTTGTAGAGCATGGGTAGGAATGGGGATCTCATGTGATAACTCTTGGAATTTTTGACATCTGTGCACATACTATACAATGCCATTCTCTAAAGTGTGCTAAAAATAGCCCATTCAATGAATCTTATGAGCATTTGAATTCCCTCCAAAGTGACCACCATAGACTCCATGTGGGATTCAAAGATAACTTTTTCTACTTCTTTCTCATCAACACATCTCAAAAGCATGCCATCGAAGGCTCTGTGGTAGAGAAATTCTTCTACGATTACATACTTTATGGCTATGACACATAGCCACCATCTCTTTTGTGAATTATATCCTTCGGGATATGTTCGATCTATTATGTGGTTTATGATGTCCATATACCATGAATAAGAGGCAATGACGAGTCTTTCCTCTACATAAAACACACATTTGTCAATGAAGTCCAGATCGACTATCTATTTGCAATCTATGGGTTATCCGCCAACTAATCTATGATAATTTTTCCCTTGAAAAACTTTTGATTGATGAAAGTGAGCTCAAACTCACCCATTAAGGTGATGAATCTACCAACCTTCTTGACAAGGTTGCTTGAGTAATGAACATCCACAATTACTCTGATTTGACTATCACTCTTATTTCTTGGTTAAGCATGTAATTCCTTAACCTCTTAGTTGTAAAGACGATGGCCAAACACTCTCTCTCTCACTTGAGTGTACCTCATTTCATAATCCAAGAGAGTGTGGCTAATGAAGTAGATGGCCCGCTCATGACCATCATCATCCTCTTGTGCCAACATGCACACTATCGAGACATCAATGGCTCAAGAATACAAGATAAGAGGACGATTAGCCTTTGGTGGCATGAGTGTGGGTGGAGACAAGAGAAAATGCTTGACCAAATCGAATGCTTCATGAAATTCAATTGTCTACTCTTTTCTAAATTCTTTCTTTAGTAAGTTGTTGATAGGGTGAATGGCATATGTTAAGTCAGGGATAAACTTGTGAATTTCCCCAAGCTTACCTAGGAAATATTTGATGCTTGACTCATCTGTGGGTGGGGACATTTCAAAACTGCTCGAATTTTCATTGGATCCACGTCAATGCCTCAAGATGAAATGATATATCCTAACAACTTACCACCTGTTACTTTGAACATGCATTTTTCTAGATTTAGCGTTACACCGTATTTGATTAAGCATGAGAGAATAATGTGAAGAACTTTGAGATGATCACCACGTTTCTTATATTTTTCTAGTAGATCATCAACATACATCTCTACAATCTTGTGAATAAGATCATGGAAAATATATGTCATGGCCCACTAGTAGGTGGCTCCGGCATTCTTCAAACCGAAAGGCATGACAATGTAACAAAAGGTTCCCCAAGGAGTTGTGAAGGTAGTTTTTGTTTGGTCCTCCTTAGAAATCCTTATCTAGTTGTAACCAGAAAAGCCATCCATAAGAGACAACAACTCATACTCAGTTGTTATGTCAATGATGATGTCGATTGAAGGTAAAGGGAAATCACCTTTGGGGCAAAATTTGTTTATATCCATGAGTTCAATAAAAATTTGTATCTTCTCATTATTTTTTAGAACTGGGATGATGTTTGTGTTGGGTTTTAGAATGGAACATGGGTTGAAACCATAGTCGAGGACAAAAAGTCCCTCCTCTTAATGGGAGAGGTTCCCTTATTGAAAGTGGGAAAAACAAATGTACAAATATACAACTCTCAATGTTTGGACCTTGATATTCTGGGATGTTTTCATACTTAAAATATTATCAACCGAAGGGATAGAAGAATGAAGAGATGGGAGAAGGAAGAAAACAACAATGCTTTTGGGAAATATAGATAGCGAGTATCTCCCTACTTACATTGAACCAAGAAAATATAGAAAAGGATTGATTACTTCACCACTGACACAAGTATGTGGACACAAATTTCTAAAGATTCACACAAACCGAACATAAAGTTTCTAGTGATTGTAAAACAAATGATCCCTTGAATTGAGCAAGGAGAGAGAAAGATATATCGAAGAAAATAAGAAGAGAAAGAACTTCAGTATTGAATTACTTGAAATTTACAACATTCCCTATAAAACCATGACATGAAACAAATGCACTCATGAAAACCAGAGATTCAAAAGGTGAATATTTCATTAGTTAGAGAATGATTATTTTAGCGAGGATTTTATTCTTCATGTGGTCCTACCATTTCCACATTTTAACCATTTCCATAACACTCAAGTGCTCATTGGTAATTTTTCTCCCTTTTTTATCGTGTATGCCCAATAAACTCCGTTTTATGATGATTAAACTTTACATCCCTTTAAACTTATCAATTTGGCTCCATAATAAACCAAAAAGCATCTCATGGAGAAACGAAAAGGATACAGAGAAAAAGAAATGAAGAATGATCCATTTCTTGCGTTTTGCGAGCTCTGGTTCGTTAATGGCATCAAAAGCCAAATGATTGTATTTGGCTATCTTTTCCCCCTTTTACCTTCAAATTTGGACCCTACATGTGGCAAGATCCAAGCAATAACGGATCTAGGGAAGAAAGTTGCATTTCCTAACATTTGGGAGAAAAAGCACGATTTCCCATTTTTCTCCGCCTCCCATAGCTCGCCCCAAATCCAAACATGTGGCGCTATCTAAGTAGGCTGAGGAAATGTGGTCCAAATCTTCCATTTAAACTCTTTTTAACAAAAATCTCAAATTCTCAAAAATCTTTGTCAACCTGCTTTGACTTTTCAATGTGAACATGTGGCATGCCACAATTGGAAAATGGGGACGCACCCAATTTGTAACATTTTAACCCTTTGGTGAAAAAGGCTCAATTTTCCTCGTAGGCCGCCACTCCGATTTCATCCTTTAACACGTGGCATTGCACGATTGGGTACGGAATGTGCATCAGTTTTAAACTTTATCTATTTTGAGAAAGGGAAAATTTCCAAAAATTTCACGAAAGTCCATGCCTCCGCCATTGAATTTTCAATGTAGAACATGTGTCCCTTCTTGATTTGTCATGGACTTTAACTCGTAATTTTCCCTTCGCATGAGTGGGGCCATGGGATTTTTAGAACTTTTCACCCTTTGTGGAAACAAGGCTAAAATTCCCAAAGTCTTCATCCGGTAAACAAAAGCACCTATGACTCAAAAATAGCCACATGTCTTTATTTCATTCTTCAACACATGGCATCACACGATTGGTTGTCAGGGATGCGCTTCACTTTTATCTGTTTTTGGAAAGGAAAATTTTCCAACTTATGCCTCTGTCATTGACTTTTCAATGTGAACACATGCCTCATTCTCGATTTGCTTGTGGATTTCAACTTAGAAATTTATCCTTTCGCTTGGGTGGGGCCGGGTCATTTTAGAACTTTTCACCCTTTCACCATAATGCCTTACGAGATAAAGTGGATCCGTCGCTTCGAACTTCCGCCCAAATTGCTCTAGCCAATCGGGGACCTGATGACGGGGATGTGGGGCAAATCTAGATTTTTTCCAAAATCACCAAAAGTGATGAGTTTAAAAAGAAAGCCACTGGCCACATCCAATGGGAAACAAACACATAGCTTCACCTTTATGAGCAAGAATTTGACTGGGGAAAAGAAAGTAGGAAGTTAGGAAAAGAAAAATGCCATTTTCTCCCGATGAAGGATTTCTTTCTCTACAAATGGTTAAAATGAAAGATGCAAGGTCCCACGCATTCCAAACACATAAAAGGAGAACTAAAATCAATTCCCATAAATTGCAAATAGGTAAAACATTTTAACTACAAAGAACCGAGGAAATTCGATTAAAATCACTATGGGAAAAGAAAACGAACATCTAAGGAGTTTTAAACACAAATTTCTTCTATGGCAAAGCTCCAATTTTCAAGAAATTATATTCGAAAGGTTGGGGAAAATTGAGAGGACAACAACTAGCTCCTTCTCATGGATGATTTGGTAGAGGAAAGAGGAAAATCAAGAACCTTAGATAATTTTGGGTAATCAGATCAAATCAGTGTCTTAGCCAATGGGAAATAGTCAAAAAGAAGCAATACCAACAAAGAAGAGAACACAAAAAGGAAACCAACTAGAACAAAAACAAGGAAAGCAAAATTCTATACAAAATGTACGGAGGACTACTAAAACTATTAGGTTTTGAATAACTTCAAAATTTCCCACTATAAGGAAGTGGGAGAGAGAACCATCCATGTAATCCATGTAAAAAGAGTTCTCACCAGCAAAATGTCTGATTTTAAAAGGACCAAGCCAAAGGGAATCAAATTTACCATGGCTGCCTCGAGGTTCATGCCTTTTGTCCCAAAGAAGAACACTGTCTCCCACTTGAAAAGTTCTGGGTTTAGCCTTTTTATCAAACAAAGCTTTTACCTTGAGTTGATGAGTTGATATTTTGTCAACCACTTGCAATCTGTCTTCATTCAACTTCTGGAGGTACATAATTCTTTTGTCTAATGAATTGGTAAAGCTGGCATCCTCAATGGCCTTCATCAAATGTAAGGCTAGCAGTTCTAATGTCACTAGCAGCTGAGCTTCAACTCCATATACCACTTGGAAAGGAGACATTCCAATTGCTCTTTTAGGTGTAATCCTATTTGCCCATAAAGCATCATATAGTTTCTTATGCCAATTACTCTGAGAGTCATTAACAAGCTTCTGAACAATGGTGACCAAGTTCTTGTTAGTTGATTCTACTTGCCCATTCCCTTGGGGATAGTAATCTGAAGAGTGGGCAAGGGAAATGCCATATCCATAGCAGAAATCCATCATCTCAACAGAAAGAAAAATTGGAAGCATTGTTAGTGAAAATCTTGTTTGGTATCCCAAACCTTATTAATATGTGCTCCTTGATGAAGTTGCATACTACTTCTAAAGTAGTACTCTTAACCGGAATGGCTTCGACCCACTTGGTGAAATAATCGGTGGCGGTTAAAACATGAGTATGCCCTACACTTGAAGGTGGATTAAGCATCCCAATGAAGTCCAAACCCCATTGCTGAAAATTTTCCTCAATCACCACTGGTTTGAGAGGTAAAGAAGCTAATTTTGGTCTTCCAACAAAGGTTTGACATGCTTCACACTTTCCTACCCACTTTGATGCATCTTTGAACAGGTTAGGCCAATAATATCCAAAGCCGAGGATTTTGGGCCATGACAAAGAGAAGAGAAATGACCTCCACAAGCCTGGTCATGAAAGGTTGAGAAAATTTCTTTTGTTGCTCTTTGTCAACACATTTCAAAACCTTCCATCTATGCCTCGTTTGAACAATGCATTTTCCCACAACACATATTACGCAGAGACCTTAATTTGATGGCTCTCTTATCCTTGACACTCAAATGAGATGGAAATTCCCCATAAGTGACAAAGCATGCAATGTCGATTGTACCATTCATCAATTGATCCGAGAAAAGAACAACAGGATATTAACTTCTTCCTTGGGAAATTTGGCATCGCTCTTTCGGCAATGAGTTCACATAAGCCCTTTCATCAAACTAGCTTGGTGGGTTTGATGTCAATATCATACTCCTAAACATTAGCTACCCAATTACCTCTCTTGGTTCAAAATTCTTGTTGTGTAAGAATGGATTTGATAGTTGTATTAGGTATAAGAACAATAGAATGAGAGTTGAGGATGTAAAAATGAAACTGCTTCACAGCTTTGACCACTGCAAAAGCATGTTTCTCCATCATGATGTACTTCAGCTCATGGGATTTTAAAATATAACTCATGAATGCTATGGGGAGTTCATGACTTTCAGCATTCTCCTGAGTTAACACAACAGCTAGAGTACTTTCAGTAGCATAACAATAAATAATGAAGTCTTTGTTATAATCAAGGCATGCCAAGATTGGAGTCTTTGTTATAGCTTTCTTGATGTCTTCAAATGTAACCTTCCCTTCAGAGGACCAACCAAAATTCCACTTCCCTTTCATCATGTGGGCTATATTCAAAGTAAGTTCAGCAAAATCAGGTATGAACCTTGTTAAGAAGTTTATCTTGCCAAAGAAAGAGTGCACACCTTTCTTGCTTGGGGGAAAGGGATCTGCTGAATTACTTGGACTCTTTCTCGGATCAATTTTGATTCCCTCCTTGGAGACAATGTGTCCTTATAATTTTCCCTCGGTGACACAAAAGATAGATTTCTTGGGATTTAAGGAGATGCCAGTGCTCTCTACACTTTTGGAGGATAGTTTTAAGGTGTTGGAAATGATCATCCTGGTTTTGAAAACACCATTAGATCATCAAGGTATACAACTATGCATTTCCCTTGAGGCTGCCAAAGGCCATGTACATTGCCCTTTGAAAGGTGGCACCAGCATTGATGAGGTCAAAAGACATCCTCCTATAAGTGAAGGTGCCCCAAGGAGTGGTAAAGGTAGTCTTATGTTGATCTGCAACACTTAATTCTACTTGATTACATCCCGAGAATCCATCAAGCATGGATATCATTTTTGAACCTATAACAACCCTGCAACACTTGATCCATTAGTGGGAGAGGATAATTATCCTTCAAAGAGGCTTGATTCATATTCCTAAAATCAACACAAATCTGGATCTCACCATTCTTCTTCCTGACAGGCACAATATTAGCAATCCATGTTGAATGGTGAATGGGGAAAATGATCTTAGCCTTCAATAACTTTTGGATCTCTTGAAAGATTGTATCAGAAATTTTAGGATTATACTACCTATGCTTTTTTGAAGGGCTTGATCCCGGTTTTAGAGGAATGAAATGTTGCATCTCTTTTGGCTAAAAATCCTTGAGATCATTATAAGAATATGTAAGAACATCAGCATACCTTTTCAATAGATTTGCTTGCCCCTTTTTCTCTCCTCTTGTGTGCAGCACTTTCCAATGTTTACCAACATGGGTTCATTAATACTTCCAATGTTTATCTTTTCCTAGTCGTGGACAACCTGAGCTCCTTTGGAATTTTTGGACTTGATGTGCCTATCGTGTTTATCAAATAACTCTTCCAAAATTACCACCCTTTAGGTATATTATTACCTTTTAGTTTTATGCAGCCATCATGATCTATTTCTTCTTTGTTATCTTCTTCATCCTGAGGCACATACTCTCTAGGAAGATTATCACTTCCTTCAAAGTACTGGCTGATCAAAATTATCTCTGAGTTCAAGGAAGGAAAGTAAGTGTTGATCATCATTAAAGACCTGCTAATTGTTTGCATTGTCAGGCACACTAGGCCTATGAACCATCTCAATGGTGAATTTATCTTGAGAGAAATCTGGATGAGGGATCAGTAGAGATCTAGAGACAACAAAGGAATCATCCCTAGTGTTTCTTTCCCTTGGCATGGCTTCAATTGAAAAAGCATCAAGGAACTCAATGGAATCCCAAACTAGATTCCTGTAATGTTTCAACCTTCTATTCTTCACTTGAAAAAGATCTCTGACCTATTTTACAATTAGCTCTGCATCTCCACGAGAAAGGAGATTCTTGATTTCCATCTCTTTTTCCATGCTTAAACCGAGGATGAGGGCCTCATACTCAGTTGTATTATTTGTGTTTTCAAATTGGAGCTTGAAGGAGAAAGGATGAATTTTCCCTTCAGGAGAAATAAGCACCACACCAGCTCTAGAACCAGTTGAGGAGCAGCTTCCATCAAATTTTAAAATCCAAACACCATTAGGATCAAGAAGCACTTACTTAGGATGATTATCTTTATCTTGTGACATGATCATGTAGTTGCCATGACCCATGTCCTCATAAAGTATTTGTGCTTTGGTCATTTGTTTTTGCACAATATATTTCAATTTGTTTCTCGAAATAGATTCTTCATTTTCCCATTCACTTTGAAATAAGAGCATGTGACCAATCCATCATGATTTCTCCTCCAACATTTTTTCAAAAATTTCTACTCATCAACATCTTGTAGGAAGGGGGAATATCAACTACCAAAATGGTGGCTAAAACTATCTTCTCTGGAAAAGTAGAAAAGGCTACTTGTGCATATTTGATCCTCCCATCCAATGACACTTCTCTACTTTCCATTGAGTAACATGAACCCAAAGCATGAGTTAGGGTTAAGCCTAGGGCATGAGCTACCTTAGCATGCATCATAGTATCTAAAGCACCAGAATCAATAACACAATTATTGAGTCAGTGGTATGCTATAAGGAGAGTGACATAAAATGGTTCAATCTTCCCATCAAATGAATTGATTTCCACCACAAGGATTGGTTGAGATGAATAAGGAGTGGGTAAGAGGCCTTTAGAGTTAGGGGATGAAGGCTTGGATTTGGAGTTTACAAAGTCTACCATCTTAGCAAAGGCCTTGGGATGGGTTTGGTAGAATTCAGCTTCTGAGATCTGGATCTTAGTTTTCTTAAGATGGTCAATAATGTCAAAAGAACCAGAGGTAGATGGAGCATCGTTGATAGGAGTAGGTGAAAATTTTGACTTATCAACTCTATCATTTGAAGGGTAAGAATTTTTAGGAGTAGAAACAGAGGAGGAAGGAACAATAGAACCTACCTTGGATGTGGAAGAAGTTGGAATAGGAGCTCCTTTCCTTGCAATCACTAGAATGACTGTAGGAGGTTCCTTAGATCTTTTAGCAAGCTATACCACTTTCTCCTTCTTGTTGGCTTGCTCATGAGTCATGACAACATATGATTCACTGTTCATCTCTGCAACTCTTTCTTCATAATCATCATCTTCATCTATACCTTTAGTGGTGAGAAAATGGACATGAGATCCACTCAACTCTTCTAATTCTTCA
Organism: Taxus wallichiana var. yunnanensis; assembly: GCA_018340775.1. Lineage (NCBI taxonomy): Eukaryota > Viridiplantae > Streptophyta > Pinopsida > Cupressales > Taxaceae > Taxus > Taxus wallichiana. The sequence goes on from CM031234.1 coordinate 749,283,849, forward strand.
TCAACTTCCTCTTCATGTTCTTCAAATATTTCATCTTCCTCCTAATCATCAAGCTCCAACACTTCACATGTTTTAGTAGTGGAACTTTAACAAGTGGGCCTTCATTACTAGCCTAGTCTCGAGTAGAGGAAGTCGATTCATGGGTTGAAAATTCTTCCTAGGAACATCCTGATAAGGATCATGACGGGCGAAATTATTCTTGAGGGCAATAAGATCATTAGTGATTTTCTGTACCAACTGATCTCGCATCAACTCTCGAGAAGATGTGGAAGAGGGAGATGCTTTGGATCTAAATGAATCTCTCCTTAGCTTTCTAGACATGATCGATCATCTTCAACACTGATAGTGAATCTCGATCAGCATCCAAAGTGGCAAGTTGGCTCTCCTAAGTGCATATCTCACTTCAAGTAGTTGGGCATTAAGGAAGAAACATTTCTAAATCTGATCCACGTGGTGTGTGTTTTTGGGATCCTATTAACTTGACTGTTGAATTTGGCCACAAATTACCTCATGAGATCATGTGATTCTTTCTTGATTTGAGAAATTTGGGCCAAAAGGGTATGTACATCCTCGAAAGTTTGAAACATTGTTCAAACCGAGTCATCATGGTGTCCCAATCGGTGATGGAGCTAGCGAAGGAGATGGTAAAACCAATCAGCAACATTATCTTGCAATGTCTCCACAAAAATTCTAACAGAGATATCTTCATGTTCAACTCGATAACACCACAAGCAACAATGAAGGCTGCAATATGCTCATCTGGATGAACCTTCCCATCACCTCTGAATTTAGGGAAATTATTTCTATTACCTCTAGGAAATTCATGCAATGGTTGGGGAAGAGCAAGAGGCCCAACCCTTTGGCCCCAAGGTAAAGGAGTTGCCATCCTTGGAAAGATTGTTTGGAGAGGAGCTAAAACACAAACAAGAATCAAAGCATGCAAATTAGGTCTGATTTTATCTTGAGGGATGTCACTCCTAGAAGTTTTGTCTCTAGCAGGAGGAGTGCTTACAGATCTTGTTCCTCTTCTTTTTCTTTTTGATGAAGGGAGAGAGAAACCTTAATGATCCAAAAGTTGGAAATGAGGGTCTTCTTCCCCAAGGGTTCTTCTACCCTGATTGTATCTTGGAGTCTCCAGATCAAATATGATCAAGAAGTTATTATTAAAAATTGGAATCCATTTGCAATGAATTCCCCAATGGATTTGCCAAAAATTATTGGGTTGAAACCACAATCGGGGACAATAAGTCCCTCCTCTTTAATGAGAGAGGTTCCCTTATTGAAAGTAGGAAAAACAAATGTACAAATATACAACTCTCAATGTTTGGACCCTGATATTCTGGATGTTTTCATACTTAAAATATTATCAACTTGTAAGGTATATAAGAATGGAGAGATGGGAGAAGGAAGAAAACAACAATTCTTTTGGGAAATATAGATAGCAGAGTATCTCCCTACTTACATTGAACCAAGAAAATAACTAAAATGATTGATTACTTCACCACCGACACAAATCTGTGGACACAAATTTCTAAAGATTCACATAGACCAAAACATAAAGTTTATAGTGATTGTAAAACAAATGATCCCTTGAATCGAGCAAGGAGAGAGAAAGATATATCAGAAAAAAATAAGAAGAGAAAGAACTTCTGTATTGAATTACTTCAGAATTTACAACATTCCCAAAAAAACCATAATCCCCTATCCATGGCCAAAACCATGTTCTTATAACAATTCGTATACATCCATACTTTGTCCCCAAGAAAAGAATATCCAAAAGGAATAATATTTGTTGCAGATACGCTTTTGGAAAGTGAGATGAAACAAACGCACTCATGAAAACTAGAGGTTCAAAAGGTGAATATTTTATTAGTTAGAGCATGATTATTTTAGCAGGGGATATCTCATGATTTTATTCTTAATGTGGTCCTACCATTTCCACCTTTTAACCATTTCCACAGCACTCAAGTGCTCACTTTGGTAAAGTTTCTCCCTTTTTTTATTACATATGCCGATAAACTCTTGTTTTCGATGATTAAACTTTACATCCCTTTAAACTTATCAATTTGGCTCCATAATAAACCAAAAAACATCTCATGGAGAAATGACAAGGATACAGAGAAAAAGAAATGAAGAATGATCCATTTCTTTCTTTTTGCAGAGCTCTGGTTTGTTAATGGTGTCAAAACTAGATGATTGTATTTGGCTATCTTTTCCCCTTTTACCTTCAAATTTGGACCCTACATGTGGAAAGATCCAAGAAATAACGGCCCTGGGGAAGAAAACTACATTTCCTGACATTTGGGAGAAAAAGTGTGATTTCTCATTTTGCTCTTCCTCTCGTAGCTCCGCCAAAAGCCAAACACGTGGCGCCATCTGAGTGGCTGAGGAAATGCGGTCCAAATATGCCATTTAAACTCTTTTTAACAAAAATCTCAAATTCTCAAAAATCTCTGTCGACCCGCTTTGACTTTTCAACGTGAACACGTGGCACGCCACGATTGGAAAAAGGGGGCATAGCCCAATTTGTAACATTTTAACCCTTTGGTGAAAAAGGCTCAAATTCTCAATTTTCCCCATAGGCCCGCTGCTCCGATTTCATCCTTCAACACATGGCATCACCTGATTGGGTGTGGGAATGTGCATCAGTTTTAAACTTTATCTATTTTGAGAAAGGAAAAATTCCAACTTTTTCCCAAATGCCACACCTCCGCCATTGACTTTTCAATATAGAACACGTGTCCCTTCCTGATTTGCCATGGACTTTAACTTAAAAATTTTCCCTTTGCATAAACGGGGCCATAGGCTTTTTCAGATCTTTTCACCCTTTATGGAAACAAGGCTAAAATTCCCAAAGTCTTCCGCCAATTTGCCAAAGCATCTATGAACTGAAAAACAACCACGTGTCCTTATTTCATTCTTTAACACATGGCATCACCTGATTGGTTACGGGGATGCGCTTCGATTTTTATCTATTTTAGGAAAGGGAAAAATTCCAACTTTTTCCCCCAAGTCCATGCCTCCACCATTGATTTTTCAATGTGAACACGTGCCTCATTCTAGATTTGCTATGGATTTCAACTTAGAAATTTATCCTTTCGCTTGGGCGGGGCCATGGGTCATTTTAGAACTTTTCACCCTTTTGTCGTAATGCCTTAGAGAATAAAGTGGATCCATTGCCCCAAACTTCTACCCAAACCTGCTCCAGCCAATCAGGGACCGATGGGGATGTGGGGAAAATCTAGCATTTTTTCCAAAATCACCAAAAGTGATAAGTTCAAAAAGAAACCCACTCGCCACATCCAATGGGAAAAAAATGCGTAGCTTCACCTTTCCGAGCAAGAATTTGATGGGGAAAAGAACGTAGGAAGTTACAGGAAATAGGAAAATGCCATTTTTGCTCCCAATGAAGGATTTATTTCTCTGCAAAAGGTTAAAATGAAAGATGCAAGGTCCCACGCATTCCAAATGCATAAAAGGAGAACTAAAATCAATTCCCATCAATTGTAAATAGGTAAAATGTTTTAACGGCGAAAGAACTCGAGGAAATTCTAATTAAAATCACCATCACAAAATAAAATGAGCATCTAAGGAGTTCAAAACATGAATTTCTTTTATGGCAGAGCTCCAATTTTCATGAAATTAGATTCGAAAGGGTGGGCAAAATTGAGAGGACAACAATTTGACAACCACATAGAGTAATATAATGGTTTGATAAATTGTACTTGAAGGAGTTTCATAACTTCCTCCTTGACCATTAAAGAAACCTTTGGCTTCATGGGTCTCAATATCTACTTGATAGGTTTTGCATTGGGTCTTGTAACCAGGTTGTGAACTACCATGTCAGCAGCAACACCTTTGTCATCTCCTTATAGCTAAAGGTGAAGGATTTAGAATATTCTTTGAGCACTTTCATATGTGCTTCTACCTCTTTAGGTGATAACAAAGAGCCAAGTTTCAAGATTTTAGGTTCTTCTTTCGTCCCAATGTTGATGTCTATAGTTCCTTCAATTAAAGAGGCATTACCCTCTTTAAACTCAAGTGGAGCTAGAGGTAGCTCTAATTCTTCTTCCTCAACTTCATAGATTTCAAAATATTTATATGAAGAAGACCTCATTGTCTGATCTTCGAAATAAGAGGAAGGGTGAGGGATAAGGTAAAATCCCTTCTTGTGATGTGCGAGATGAAGATAACTATAAACATGGATGTATCCTAACACCGCCTCATCATTCTCCAATAAATCTAAAGTGACGAAATCTTTTTAGTCTCAATGTAAGCCAAAATTACATTTCTTGGCATCTTATAAACCATAGCTTTCACTCGAATTAAAATGGTGAATTCGGTTTCCTCTAAACCCTCGCTAGGAAAGAAACAAGAGGAATAAGTGGCCATAGAATTGACAAGTTGGTACTACTCTCGAGGAATAAGTTCGATAGATATAAAATCAAAATATTTAAAAATGTCACACACAACGGCCTTGTAAATTTGGAGATGTTCAGCTCTAGTTTTGTATACATCGAGACTTGGTTCACAATAAGTTGGGAGTCACCTAGGACTCTCACATTGTGCACATCCATCCTCTTGGATATAATAAGGCCAAGAAGTAGAGCTTCATACTCAGCTCCATTATTTTTACACTCAAATTTTAAATTGAAGGAAAAAGGCATGAATATTCCCTCTATAGAAGTAAGAATCACCCGCCCGTGCCAAAGTGGCACTTCACTCTGTCATAGTTAAGGGTCCAACAATTATCAGGGAAGATAGATGTTTCATCATTCTTTGATCTGTATTTCTCAATTTCAAAACTCAACCATACAAACATATTCAAAGCCATCTACTTGGGAAAGAGGTTATCCCAAGAGAATGACCAATTCCCAAATAATCAAAAGGGATAATAATCGGTAGATCATTCTCTAAGAGTTTCACAATTTTGTTTTAGTTCTTGTCAAAACAACTTCTACTATAAGCGGCTTTGTTTCCACAATATCAACACCTTCAATTTCTTTAGGTGGTTCTAGATTTGTTATTGGAATAAGGTTTGTCATGGGAACGGGTCCCCCTAAAGGGAGGGGCTGTTTAACTGGTTTGTTGGAGCTCAAACTCTAAATGAACCCTAGGCTTCTTCTTAAGGTTAGCTAGATGAATGTCAAAAGGTTTTGGATCACCTTGGGCCACAAATACCTTCCCCAAATGAAGGAAATAGACTTCTTGGAATAGGGTGGAAGGGATGGCATTCATCATATGAATTCAAGGATGAAAAAGGATCGTATTATAGTTACTTTCCTTATCTATAATATAAAACTCGGTCAAAATAGTCTTGGGTCCAAGAGTGACTAGGAGAACTATAGTTCCAATTGAAGTAGCCTTAAGACTATTTGTTGTCCAATTTTTCACCCCTTGAAAAATTTGACAACTTACACAATTCGTACTTGACCATTTTACATGAGCATGTGATGTACAGATGACTATACATTTTAACATCACAAGCTAGTCTCGATAGGATGGAGGAACAAAATGAGTTGAGTTGTGTATTACGCAAGAGTTTTGGACCCGTTGGTAACATCAAATGATGCTACCAGGATGGTAGAATTTATAATGATATCAGCCGATATGTACAGATACTTCTGCGGCCATAACATTTATAATGCTACTAGTTGGTAATATGTATGGATGCTTTACCACCAATAACAAGGACCGTGCAGGGCATAGAGGCGAAGCGCCAGTAGCATTTTTGGTGATACCGGCCGAGCACAAAGGCATCGATAGAGGAAAGGTCAAGCAAATGTGGTAGGTGATCCAAAGATACCATCTGCTAGCATCATTTGTGCTTTGATTGATTGACAAAAATTTTGCACTCTTCGTCCTAGGTTATGGAGATAACAATGTTCGTGTCATGTTAAAAAAGGCTGCCAGGTAGTAGAAAAACATGCTACCAATTGGTTGCGTAAATGTGAAACTAGTTGAAAACAAGAGAAATGGTAGAAGAATGTAACCAAATGATAGGAGATAACTTTCTCCCAACTGACATCAAAGGTTTTATGAAACCAGTCAATTGAAATGAAACTCTACCATCCGAGGAAAACATGCATGCAACCAAAAATCACAAGAAGATCAACTGTGAGCTAGGCATTACGGGTTGCGAATTGGGTAGCTAAAATACCTATCGGGAACTAATATATGGTAGGTGAGGTGAATTTTCTATATATATGTAAAACCCCCTCATTTTTAAGGGGATTTTTTGAAAATGTAAATAAACTTTATCAAAATTGTTCCAGAGCTTTTATGAGTTATAGGCTTAAAATTTGAGCATTCTACAAAGGATTCTTGCCTTATGCCTATTATGTAATGGATTATACATCCTTTTGAGTAATAAAATACATGTTTTGTGGATTTTTCTACTCTATCTTATGTTGTATTGCATTTCTTTCCTTCCTTTGCATTTGCAGATATATTGTGCATACTTTGTTCTTCTTACAGGACTCAAATTTGTTGTGCTCCACAAAGATAGAAATTTGAATGTTGTTTTGGACTGTGGTACTTATGTCTTCCCTCTCATACTACATTTTCTTCCTATTTTAACTCACTAAGAATCTCTCCGACCATGTTCTTGGTGTTATCACCTCTCTACCTAGTCCTTGGAATTTTAGGTTAGTGTTAGGTAGCTGCATTTCCATTTCTAGGAGTAGTGTTAGTGTTAGGAGTAGGTAGAGGAAGTCATCCTTCTCTGAAGGTCTGCCTCAGTTTGAGTCCCACAACATGGCGACAGTCCCATGTTATCTCAAACCCCAGTGTCAATCGATTTAGGATGGGTGCATATATAAGCTCTAAAATTTTTGGCACGCTGATGGGATAAGCTTTGAAGTCATAACTTTCATAGGTGTGCATCCTAGTCACCTTGGTGCCTTCATTTCTCTAACATTTTTGGCACACCCGATGTGACCGTGAAAACTTTATTTTATCTTTATTAAGTTTGGTGTGTAACTCAGTAATTTCTATCCTTTGGAGGATTGTTTCTACACATCCGGAAGCTCCATTGTTCAAATTAACTACTTTTAGTAGTGTTAGTGCTCATATTCATGAGAAGAATTCATATAAGGTCCAGAACAATAGAAGAAGGAGATTTTGATTACCTAAAATTATCACCAGGGAGGGGAAGAAGAGGAAGAATAGTTCAAAGGTCACCATCCCGGTAGGCCATTCTTGTTGTCCACTAGAGTTCTCAGACCTATCATAATGGCAGCACATCATAATCAACCATTTGTTAATTTTACTGGTAGTATTATTCTTTCTCTTAATGCCAACAATCTCATTCTAGCATCTACACTTAAGAGTATCCCTTTCTTCACTGAGGAGAATCATAATACTCCAACTAACCATATACAAGATATTGCCAATATTTGTGTTATCCATCAAATTGTTGAACAAGATGTGGCTATTAGACTTTTAACCTCTTCATTCAAGGGAAAATCTTTGAAATGGTTTATGAGTCTAACAACAGATGTCTTAGAATTAGAATCAGCTAGGAACAATCCTTTGAAATCAGTTTAGAGAAAAGGAAGACAACATCTCCTTGCTTGAGAAGTTGACAACCATAAAGAGAGCTCCTAATGAGCTCATGAAAACTTCAATTTCAAATTTTAGAATACCTGGGAGAATTCCAGTCCTAGTAAGACCAACTATGAAAGGTGCATTTCTTTACTTTTTAAGAGCATTAAATTTTGACATTACAATCATGAATCGGTCATGGGGTCATGCAACATTTCCGATGTTTATGCAATATCCATTAGGTCTGAAATTTTTGTAATTCAAGATGGAAAAATAGCTCCTAGGCCACCTATGCCCTTATACCTTGATTTACCCCAAGTTGCCCAATTTTTATTGCTCATATTCCCAAGAAAAATTCCCAACCTACTACCTCCACATCTTACTCTCTTGCACAACAAAAGGAGGATGAATACATGAAATCCTTGATTAGAAATTTGTCTAATAAATTAATATCTTTAGAGAAACAACAAGCCCAATCCTACATAAATTATTCCAATCGGGCGATCTACTAACCAAGGCTTTAATCAAGGTTATCAACCATACAGAATCAACACCAAGTCATAGGTACAGAAAAAATCAACGAATGAATAATAGGTGGTAGGCTTAAACGTCCTCTCTTCCACTTTTAATAGTTACTCCTTAGCCACCTCCTGTTGTTAGCTCTATTCAAGCACTAGGTTTTGGTGAAAAATAATTTGATTTAGGAAATAGAATGGTGTTTTCCTTACAACTAACCACACAATCAACTTATTTGTGAAAGGGCATTGCATGTTCAAGATTTTAGGATTCGAGTTCTTCCGATCGGTAAGATCCATTGGTGGAAGAACCGAATCCTAATCTAGAATGAGCCCAAGAAACCAATCATGACACAAACCTCATACTATTTGAGGCCGATGCTTTCTTTGCATTAAATGAAGTAGTTACTAATAATATAAATTCCAAGAAAAGGATGTTGGAATCTCAATCTACATCCTCTTCTAATCAAGGCAATGTTATCAACAAAGAGAAGGAAGCTACGACGGATAAATGCAGAGCACACGAGGTCCCTAGCAAGGAGGTTGCTTCCCAACCAAAGATGCCTATTTCAGCCTTGTAGTATCCAAGAAAGGAGAATCATGTGCCTCACCGCAGAAATGTATAGTCCTCCCTTTCAAAATTGTGGAGCAAATGAAGAGGATGAATGTTAATGTGACAATGTGGGATGCTTTGGCTATCCCATCACAAAGGGACATGTTATGACTAGATCACAACACCCTATGTTTTGCACAAGTGTGTGTGCTTGAGCTCATAGTTTGATTAGATAACATGGGTACTATCTCCAGTGTGGAACTTGCTTCTTGAGATAGACCTCCAGAGAAAGTTGGTTCTTTTTCCTAAATTACTTGCCATAAATTACTCTAATGCAAGAAAAACTATCTTATCATAATCTAACTTTCCAGGGACCGGGAGAGAGAGTGCATGAAAACAAAGCCTGCCCTAAAGCGGTGATACAATGAGAAAAAAGAGTGAATGAGGATAGTCTTCCAATGTGTGAAAAGTAGAAGAAAAATGCATGTTAGAAGAGGTGATAACAGTTCTCCACAATCCAACAAATACATTCACAACAATATTTCATACACACAATGGTAATGGATCCCTGCAAGAACATAAGGTAGACACAATATATTTGTAATAATTTTGAAAGGGCAAGAAAAATGCAAACAAATATAGCAGGGGAAGAAGTATCCACAAACTTTTATCTATTACTTCATTGATATGAACAATCCAATCTATTACAAAATATGGGCCTAGATCACCATGCAAGGAGTCCACTATAAGGGCCTACAACACATTTGCTTCACAAAAAAAAAAATTACGAGAATTTTCTACTCAAAAATTATCTCCCTTTTACAATGAGCCCAACACTCCAATTTATAGAAATTTGAGAAGAGAGAGAGAGAGAGGGAAATGAAAATCCCAAAATCTATCCTTCAACCACTTAAAATATCTAGTAATTGAAGTGAAATGATTTTTTTTTGCAAAAGGCTCCCCATATTGTTCCATGACTTGCGGTAATGGGAAATGTTGGCTCATGCTTCATTAATGCATCTCAGCTACCAAATAAAATCATTGTTCTGAACTAGGAACATTTTCTATAAAATCACCATTAGATCTTCACCAAATTCTCGGATCTCTTGATTTCTATGCATTGCGATTGGAACCACGATTATAATGGTACAAATTTTGTGTGTTTTTGTTAAGAAATGCAAAAGTTATGGCCTTATGAGTGTGGGAAGCTATTTTGGGTCTGCCAAACATTTCTGTCATTTAACGGGAATGAGCATTTGATTGATTGGGGCTGAATATTTTTCCTTTATTTTCATAAATCTACTCTCATAAAAATTAATAAATCTAGTTTCTATGGAATAAAGGATGTCGTGCTCATTCCATAAAGTCAAATTTTGTGAAAAATGGAGCTTGGGGTCAAAAGTTATGGCCATTTGATGTTTAGGAGAAGAGTTGACTTTTCCTCTTCATTGAAGGCATTTCGGATTTTGGGAACTCATGTCCCACACATACTCGAACGGTCTAGGACTCATTTCTCCACATCACCTTATTCGGGCTTTGTCCCAACTGTCCCATATTGATTGAGTCGTTGGGGCCGTTGACCTCCGCTCCATCTGCAACACTTGGCTCCTTTATATTGCGATAATTGCGGGTTTTTGCATCCCACACGTACCTATGTCCCGGATGTCCCGTCCAAATTTATCTACTCCACCCACAATGAACTAACTTGTGGCGATTTTGGGTTTTGGGTCCCGCATGTCCCGCGGGACCAACCCAGGGACAAAACTTCCGCATTTTCCAATTCCTTTGTTGTGCAACATTTCGGCTTTGCGCATCCCAACCGTCCCGTAGACCACCCGGACAAAAACTTCCACATTTTTCATTCCTTTGTTGTGCGAGATATTTCAGCTTTGCACATCCCAACTATCTTGTTGTCCCATGAACCATTTTTCAATTTTTTTCAATTTTGTCTAACTTCTTGGATTTTTCCTTGGATAGGAAGTTAGAGAAGAGCCAAAGGGACCCCCAAAACCTGATTTTTGGCCTTTCACTAATTCTTCTTGCTCAAACCTAAAGAAATTATGCAAGTTATCTAAATTTACCTTGAGGGGTGAATTTGGGATAGCAAGACCTCCTATGTGAAGCTCTCAAGAAGCTTCCTCTAGCTTATCCAATGATCCAAAAGACCCCTACTACTCATAATATTTTCCAAGTAAAGGAATAGAAAGTAAGTAAAGTTGTCAAGACCCCACCATTTTACATGTCATTAATTGTGGGAAAACACTTAGTTCATAATTTTATGATAGATTCAGGTGCTAGTACTTCGGTGATGCCAAAGAAAATTGTTGATATCCTAGGTCTTGAGTACAGTCCTGTTGCTAAAAGTGTCTTGTAGCTTGATGGCTCAACCGTTGGTGTCCTAAGAGTCATAAAAGATCTGAAATTAACCCTTCATGCTTTCCCAAGCCTAACTATAACCCATGACATATCAGTCATTTAATTTCCCCCTATGTTTTTTATCTATTTTTCAAGAGACTTCACAACCAAAGTGGGTGGCTATTTGTCTTTAGATTGGACCCATATGCTCTTAAGAACTAGGTATGGTACAAGATTTACCATACAGATGAGCCCATATTTTCTTATCATATTGAGTCATATGACACCACCCCTCTCCAATAAAACTCCCTAATCCAAGAAAATCAAGAACAATATTACGTTTCAGAAAGGCAGCCTACTCCTCCTCCCATGCTTAATCTATTGTTAGATGAATGGGTTGAGAGAGATCATAAATTTTATCCTTATGTCAAAGAACTTAAAAACTTTGAGACTACTTTTGGTATTTATTGCATCCTCGAAGAAGAATTTATGTTACCCAGTGTGCTCAAAGAAGAAAAATAAAATGCTTATTGACTGTGGAAGATGTTTTTTGATGGTTCTAGGAGAAGAAATGGAGCTAGGGCGGTGTTGTTCTTGTTTCCCCAATTAATGAGAGGTTCTTTTTTTTGCCCACGAGTTCATAGTTTACATGTTCCAATTGTTATCCATATTTAGCCCCCAAGCAAAATATTGGATCAATCACGACCTCACACGTAAAGAATCGGAAAACGCATTTAAATCCTACAAACCGGTTGTAGAGGGACTTGTTGTATATATCTTTTCCCCAGGGTAGATATAGACAAGCGGAGAATGGAGAAATCAAAGAAGCTCCAATCCCGACATGCCCAAGGCACACGTAGTGGTGCATAGCACGGAATGTTGACAGGGAAAATGGTGCACCCAAGGCGCACGTAAATGGCACACGAAGCATGGAATGTCGACAGGTAAATGGTGCGCCTTAAGGCGCACAGTGAAGTGGCGCACGACAATGGATGTCGATAGGGCAAACTGACAGGTGCCCAAGGCGCACGTATGGGCGCGCATGACAATGGATGTTGACAAGGAAAAGGACGTGCCTTGGCACATGAAAGAGGATGTCGACACACACACAGATGCACCCTTGGCGCACCTTCAGAGGCGTAACATTTCGAGCGCCGACAGAAGCAGCCTGCGCAGATATTCAGACGACCATAACTTTTGACTGGGAGCTCGGATTCATGCAAGGTTGGACTTTTTAGAAAGCTTACAAGGTCCTCTATCCAACTACAACTGGATATATTTAATTGGGTGAGGAAAATTCTTAAAAATGCAAAATGCAGTTCGTCACTTTTGGGTTCGCTAGGGTTCTCACCTACCACCATAATGAGATAATTAAATGCAATCTGAGGTGGTTACGGTAGATTTCGATTTCCTCTCTTTTCCCTCTCATTCTTCCTATAAATTGTAAGGAGGGGCTTTTTTTTTAAAGGTTGGACATTCTTGTTTTTCCCCTCCCTTCTTCTCTTTGGCAGGTGAACTTGTGGAGTTAAAACCTCCCATTTGAAACTGTAATGCAACCTTGCCTCTTGGCATTTTGCAGTGTGTTGTATCAATCTTTGGAGAAAATTAATGCATGTCTGTGGATGATTCTCAACCCTCTCTAGTATTCATTTACATCCCCTTGATCTTTCACTGTGAATCTGGCTATATGTGCATGATTTTGCATTGCATTTTAATGGTCTGTGTTTATTGGCAAGACAGGTGTTCTTCATTCCTCGGTGCATCACCTTTGTAGTTTAGGTTTTATTTTATGCATTTTCTTACCCCTGTCTCCTTGGCAAGTTAGATTAGGTTTTTAGTAAACCCTCTACATTTTCTACATGTGCATCTGAACAGAGGAATAGGAACTGGCCTTCATCCGGAGAGCTTTTCCATTTCGCAAGGTCCCACACTTGGGAAAAGCTCCATGTTATGCAATCGTACTGAGAGTCTCAACCCATCGTGTTGCAGTATATTGTCCCAGGGGTGCTTGTGATTCGTCATCAATAGTTTTGGCATGCCCGGTGGGACCAAGAGGTCATTCTACAAGATTTGAAGGAACTTTCAAGAAATTCGGACTTAAAAATTGCAGGTTTTACAGTTTCAGTTTTTTCACCTTCCAGGCTGAACTTTGAAATCAATTTTCAAGGGCTTAACTTGCTCAAAACAAGTCAAAATTTCACTAGTTGATAGATCGGGGAAATCTTCAAAAGGGTATTCTTAGATTTTTGAGATTTTGACTTTCAAAATTTCATGGTTTTTTTATTTTCAGATTTCAGGTTTTCGGAAGTCTGGCATTTTTGGGTTTTCGGGACTGTCATTCCAAATCAAGTTCCAAACTCTAAAATATCAAAAATACAGGTCTTTCAAAATTCTATTTTTAAATATTGTCAGGTTTGGTGTGTAACTTGGCAGGATCTAGCCTTTTGAGGCTCACTTTCTAACACATCTGGTGACTCCGAAGGGGATAGAATTCAGTGGTGTAATGCAAAAAGTTGCCTAGGCATATGAGAAGAATTCAAACCAGGTCCAATACTCGAGAAGAGGGGCTATTTGTCCACTTGCAACTATCACCAGGAGGAGGAAGGAGAGGAAGAAGACCACAAAGATCACCATGTCCACCTAACAGACTTTGTTTACACCTCCACCCGGTAGGCCTTTTCTCGCATCGATCGTGGTTCTTAGGCCAATCATAATGGCACATCTACCACCGAATCCCTTTGTCAATTTCACTGCAAGAGTAGTCCACTTGCCCTAAATGCTCATAATCAAATTCCATTGCAAAGACTAAAGAATATACCCTATTTTACGGAGAAAATCATACTACTCCTATTGATCACATCCAGGATATTGCTAATGCATGTGCAATCCACGAAATAAATGAAATGGATGTTGCAGTCAAGTTGTTGGCTTCATCCTTCAAAGGTAAGGCCTTACAATGGTTTAGGAGCCTAGCAACAGGGTCTATTACGAATTGGGACCAACTTTGTTCAGCTCTTTGCAACCAATTCGGGGAGAGGGCGGACAATTTATCTTTATTGGAATAGCTGACAACAATCAAAAGGGCTCCTAATGAACAAATGATAGATTTCAACTTCAGATTCCAACGGACATGGGACAGGATTCCAATAGCTGTGAGACCAACCACCGAAGGAGCATTCCTTTATTTCTTAAAGGCTATAAATTCAGACATAGCCATGATGATCCAATCAATGGGAGGAACAACGCTGCCAGGGGCCTACGACACAGCTATCAGAGCAGAGAACTGTTTGATCCAAGCTGGCAAGCTTACACCAAGGCCACTAATGCCTCTTTATCCGGATATGGGAAATCCTACAACCAATCAAGCACCAGAGTTGAATTCCATTCCAACTCCTAGAAATCAAAGCAATAATGAGGCATCGACTTCTTCAAATACTTCAAAGGAATTGCAGGAGGTCATGAAACAGCTACAGAACCTTGGAAATGAGCTAGTAACTATCAAAATACAGCAAGCTCAAAGTGCTAGACCATATCAGCCTCAAGCACAATACCAAGCTAGGCCCCCATACCAACAAAATAGACCACCTCCTTAGGCTGCAAATCAAAACCAAAACCAAGGACAACCTCAAGCCTTGTGCCATTTCGACCGTATGATCCAAATGCAACGACGCCCTCAAGAGCTTTGGTCCCAACACAAAATAACATGGCACAGGAGTACGACTGGTGTTACCCTTGCAATCTACCTCACAATTAGTTAGCATGTTTCAATGGTGCACTAAATCAGGCCTTGATGGTGCAAACCATTGGTGTTGCTCAAGAACCAAGCTAGGAGGAGAATCAATAGCAAGAAATGCAACAAGAAGGACCTCCAACAGAAACCACATTGGCCAATTGGCAAACAGAAGACTTCTGTGGAGTTAACCAATAGCCTTTTCAAGGCGTGGCTGCCAACACACGGTCAAAGAAAAGAAGCATAGGAGAGGGACAACCGTGTAATCCAGTTGTTTCTCACCCACTCCTACACAACAAGGGGTCAGTAGACCAAACACAGCTCCAAATGTGCAAAATCAGCCTAAGGTACCTGTTGTAGCAACACACGCACCTGTTCAAGCTCCAGAAAAGGCTATGCCAAATAAGGGACAGCAAAAGGACAATTCATCCCCTTTTAGCATCATTGATCAAATGAAGAAGACGAATGTGAATATATCAATGTGGGAATCTTTATCCATCCCAGGACAAAGAGATCTTCTACAAGCTGCCATGAAGAATTGGTCAACTTCAAACCAGCAGGCCCGTATGCAAGAGAAGGTCCTCACGAATGTTGCTCAAATGAAGGAAATCATGGAGGACAACAAGGTAAAGTTTTGAAACCCCTCCATTCTATGTCTCATTAATCATCGGGGATAAATTAGTACACAATCGCATGATTGATTATGGGGCAAGTAGTTCAAAGGTGATGCCGAAGCAAATAGCGGATCAACCGGTTTGAAATATAAGCCAAAGCTGAAAGGAGTAAGTGCAACTAGATGGAACGCACAAAGTAGGAACTGTTGAGTCATCAAGGGTTAAGCCTAACACTACATCCTGTCCTAATGTTACGCTTCTAGCAAGATGTGTCTCGTGATTGACCTTCCGCCACTCTTTGCGTTGTGTCTATCAAGAGACTTCACTGCAAAAATCGGTGGATATTTATCTATAGATTGGTCACACATGATTTTTAGGACAAGGTATGGAGCCAAAGCAACAATCGTCGTCGAAACCAATTTCCAATTTCCATATTGAGCCTCATGTACGTCCTATCAATGCAAATTGCTCGGCTTTTGATCAGGAGGAGTGTTCAAATGATCCGTAGAAATAGGTACTAAGGTCGAGGGAATTCTGATTTAACTTTGGATGAATGGGCAAACAAGAGTCATGAATTTGACCCATACAAGGAAATTGAAGAATCTAAATTGGGCGTGTATTGTATACACGAAGAAAATTCACCCATTCCCGACATCATCCAAATTTCTCGAACAAAAGGATGAAAACAAAGTTTGGAAGTTATTTTTCGATGGTTCGAGAAGCGTATACAGGTCTTTGGAGGTGGTGCAATGTTGATTTCACCACAAGACATCAAATATTTTTCAGCTTTTCGCTTCCAGTTTTCCTGCTCAAACAACACGGCTGAATACGAAGCATTGATTCATGGAATTCATCGGGCCAGAAAAGGGGCATAAAGAACTTGCAGTGTTTGAGATAGCGAGCTAATCGTCAACCAAGTTAGGGGACAACATGCTACAAAGAACAACTTGTCGAGGAGCTACAAGAATAGGGTATGGGACCTCATTGAGGATTTCAAGCTTTCAACATTGTGTCCATACCTGTGAAGAAAATGAAGTCAGCAGATAGGCTCGCAGCAGGTTGGAGCAACATTTGATGTGGTTGATAACATTAGAAGGGGAAAACACAGCCACATATCCATGTGATTGTGAGGCCAAAGAATTCCAGATAATAACACAAGTGGCAGTGTGTTGAGAACGATCAATGATCGTCAATTTCTTACAAGAAAGGCTGAATTCTCAGCTAGGAATCAAGACAGATTAGAGCAACAGTATGGGCATCAAGTAGTGTAGCTGTGGACAAACAAGCTTCCTAAGGGTTTAGTAACATTGGAGTCTATCTTCAACCCTAACGACCAGTTCCGTAAGGAAAAGGCTAACATATAGGTCAAGAGAGAAGATTCAGAGCCAATTCCGGTTGGGGAAGGCAAAACACTTAAAATTGGTAAAGTGGCCACTGAGCAGGAGAAATCAGATTTCATACAACTTTGCCAAGAATTTCCAGATGTCTTTGCTTGGAGCTATGAAGACTTAAGAGGATTTGATCCAAATTTGGCACAACATACCATAGAATTGGATCCAGATGCTAAGCCCATCAGTGCGAAGAGACCACCAACCTCACATCAACCTCTAATGAAGAAAGAGCTAAATAAGCTAATAGAGGCAAGCATTATATTCCCGATCAAGCACTCAAGCTGGGTTGCAAACTTGGTTCCAGTCAGAAGAAGAGTGGAGAAATCAGGTTGTGTGTGGATTTCTGAGACCTAAACAGGGCATCTCTCAAAGACCATTACCCACTTCCTTCAATGGAACAAATATTGCAAGTAGTATCCGGTTCAGAGAGATTCTCTCTCCTAGATGGCTACTCAGGGTACAATCAGGTGATGGTGAAAGAAGATGACCAATTCAAGACGACTTTCACCACCAAATGGGGGACCTATGCCTACAAGAAAATGCCATTTGGGCTATCAAATGCTGGAGCCACTTTCCAAAGGGCAATGGATATGGCATTTAAGGGGTTGATCAATAAAATAGTTTTGATATATCTTGACGACATCACTGTATTCTCAAAAAATGCAGCGGATCACCTCTGTCATTTGAGGCAAGTATTTCAGAGATGTAGAAGATTTGGGGTATCTTTGAATCCCAAAAAATGCATATTTTTGGCTCACGAGGGAAAAATTCTAGGCCATATTGTTTCAAAGGAGGGGTTGACGATTGACCCAGAAAGAGTTGAAGCAATTCGAGCATTGCCATTGCCAAGTCACAAGAAGGCTCTTCAAAGCTTCTTGGGAAGGATCAATTTTGTCCGCAGATTTGTTCCAAACTTTGCATCTCTCGTAAAGCCAATAACACTAATGTTAAAGAAGAGCATGGCATTTAAGTGGACATCTAAAGGCAAGGCAAGTTTTGAGGCAATAAAAGAGGCTATATCCCAAGCTCCGACTCTCGTCAATCCAGACTTCTCCAAGGACTTCGTGCTATATGCCTTTGGTGGTGGGGACACGATTTCTGCAATCCTGGTACAACAAAACAAAGGAGGATTAGAGCAACCAGTTGCTTTCTTCAGTCAAGGCTTGGAGGAATACGAAACTAGGTACTCTTTCATTGAAAATCATGTCCTTGCAAGAATCGTGGAGCTTAAAGAAATTCAAGCACTTGGTCTCAAACAACAAAATCCAATTATTGGTCTCTCATGCGAGAGTTAGGGACTTCCTTCTAAACAAGGATCTGAATGAGAAACGTGCAGGATGGATAACTCGTGTCATGGAATATGACATTGAGATCAAGGTCACCAAACTAGTACGTGGGAAGGGACTATGTGAGCAACTAGCCTTGAGTCAACAAGTTAAAGCAGGTAATGAAAAAGAGGTTGTCTTAGTATTACATGATGGTCAAGAACAAGAAAATGATGATGTGCCTACTCCTTGTTGGACTCAGAATATGATACACTTCCTACAGACAGGCCTATGCCCCCTAGAAATGAGCAAAGCAAAGAGGAGATACTTCAGATTACAAGCCATTCCATATGTGCTTGTTGATGGTGTTTTGTTTAAGAAAGACATCAATGGAGTTCTATTGAGGTGCACTGGGACAAATCAAATTGAGAGGGTGTTACGAGATTTTCACGATGGAGATTCTGGAGGACATTTCACCCCATGAGTAACAGCTCTCAAGATAATGAAGGCAGGGTATTATTGGCCGACGCTTCAAAGGATCGCTATACATGGATAAGAAAGTGCAAGAAATGTGCACTCTTCACAGGCAAAGAAAGACTAGCAGCGCTTCCATTGCACCCAATCTTGGTTGACCAACCATTTATGCAATGGGGATTGGATTTCATCGGGGTCATCAATCCAAACTCAAGCCAAGGCCACAAGTGGATTCTCACGGCAACGGACTATTTCACCAAGTGGACCGAAGCAATAGCGCTCAAAGAAGCAAATGAGTCTAACATACTAGACTTTTATGAAGGAATAGTGACCAGTTTGGTGTGCCGGCCACTATCATATCAAACAATGCATTGGCATTTATAGGTTCCAAGATTACAAGAATGGGCATCAAGAATGGAATCTATTTGAGCACCTCTTCAAATTATTACCCGCAGGGTAATGGATAGGCAGAGTCCATGAACAAAAATTTGCTAAGAATCATCAGGAGGACTCTGGACGAAAATCAAAGAACATGGCATACCAAGCTAAAATCAGCATTATGGGTGGCTGAATAACACCAAAGAGGTCTACAGGTAATTCCCCTTACAAGTTGGTCTATGGAAAAGAGGCAGTATTGCCTATATCATTAGAACTGCCTACATTGGAGTTCATGAAGCAGTTGGAGTTGGCTGAGTTCGAACCAATGGAGGCTAGGTATGCAGAGTTGATGGAATTGGAAGAGATTAGAGAACATGCAGTTCAAACAATTGAGAAAGATCAGGCCTTAGTAAAAAGATGGTTTGATAAGAAAGCGAGAACAAGGACCTTCCAGGAAGGGGACCTAGTTCTGAAATGGGATGCAGATTGGGCAAAACCAGGAAGGCATTCCAAGTTTGATGCCATTTGGAGTGGCCCCTACATGGTCACGGGATGTAAAAGTAGTAATGCCTTCCAATTGTCTACATTGGATGGAGAAGAACTCCCGATTCTAGTTAACTGAATCCATCTTAAACATTGCATACTAAAAGGAAAAGGTTTACCCTTGTAAATATTAGCCTAGATTTCAATTCCTCTAAGTGCGTATGCACATTGTCTGTCAGAAGCAGGTTTCTGTTTCCCTAAGTGCTCCTAAGACACGTGCCTTTGTTGCTCTCGGTTGTTTTCTACAGCTTCAGTGTGCTCTCGAAGAGGGGTTGCGATATCGGATCGGGATCAAATATCAGGTTGGTTTCAAGTTATTGCTTATGACTCCATGCCCAATGGATTGCTAAAAGGCCACCGATCTTCTACCTAGCAGGCAGGTGATCCCATTGAGTCGCCAAATTGTTGTATATATCTTTTCCCCCGGTAGATATAGACAAGCAGGAGAATGGAGAAATCAAAGAAGCTCCAATCTCCTCGACATGCCCAAGGTGCACAAAGCACGGAATGTCGACAGGGCAAACGGTGCACCCAAGGTGCAAGGCATGTAAATGGCACACAAAGACGGAATGTCGATAGGGCAAATGGTGCGCGCCAAGCGCGCACGAATGGCGCATGCGACAATGGATGTCGACAGGGCAAACGGTGCACCCAAGGCACACAGAAGTGGCGCACGACAATGGATGTCGACAGGGCAAAGGACATGCCTTGGCACATGAAAGAGGATGTCGACACACACACGGATGTGCCCTTGGCGCACCTTCAGGAGGCGCAACATTTTGAGCGCTGACAGGAAGCAGACCCTGGCGCAGATATTCAGATGGCCATAACTTTTGACTGGGAGCTCGGATTCATGCAAGGTTGGACTTTTCGAAATCTTACAAGGTCCTCTGTCTAACTACGACTAGATATCTTTAATTGGGTGAGGACAAATTATTAAAAATGCAAAATACAGTTCGCCACTTTTGGGTTCGCTAGGGTTCTCACCTACCACCATAATGAGATAATTAAATGCAGTCTGGAGGTGGTTGGGGTAGATTTCGATTTCCTCTCTCTTTTCTCTCTCATTCTTCCTATAAATTGTAAGGAGGGGATTTTTTTAAAGGTTGGACATTCTTGTTTTGCCCTCCCTCCTTCTTCTTTGGCAGTGAACTTGTGGAGTTAAAACCTCCCATTTGAAAGTGTAATGCAACCTTGCCTCGGCATTTTGCAGCAGTGTGTTATATCAATCTTTGGAGAAAATTAATGCATGTCTCAGGATGATTCTCAACCCTCTCTCGTATTCATTTACATCCCCTTATCTTTCACCGTGAATCGCTATCTCATGCATGATCTTGCATTGCATTTTAATGGTCTCGTGTTTATTGGCAAGACAGTGTTCTTCATTCCTCGCATCACCTTTGTAGTTTAGGTTTTATTTTATGCATTTTCTTACCCTGTCTCCTTGGCAAGTTAGATTAGGTTTTTAGTAAACCCTCTACATTTTCTACGTGTGCATCTGAACAGAGGAATAGGAACCGCCTTCATCCGAGAGCTTTTCCGATTTCGCAAGGTCCCACACTTGGGAAAAGCTCCATGTTATGCAACCATACTGAGAGTCTCAACCCATCGTGTTGCAGACATTCAGGGGTGTTGCGATTCGTCATCAACGTGACTCTACAATGGAATTGTGGGGCCTCTGAAATTTTAAATGACCCTACGCAAGAAGAAAGAGAAGAAACGGCTCGCAGTGTGAATCTCGTGTCTTAAATCTATTTAACAGACTCACTGTGCTCTAAAATAAAAAAAAAAAAAAGAGGGCTGTTGAAAGGTTTAAGGATCTACGTAGGATGAAAAGTGTCAACTTGACGCTCCTCCAAAGGTAAACTTTGAGCCGGACTTTCAAGTAAGCGTGGTGCCTCCACGTGTCCAATCTCATAAAGGGGCATATCTTTCAACTCAGGGCTCAAAATATTGGGAATCTTACACGCTTGGAAGCATCTCGATGTCCTCTACGCCATGGAAAGATAAAAATAATTTTTGCAAGCCCCGTAGGTAAAAATAAAGAAAATTCTTTTAGGCAATTAACACAGAATCCAAATCTCCTCAACTACCAAATTTGATTCGATTCGATCTATCGGGGAACCGTAAGCAACATATCAGTGGGTGGATTTGTAGAAGGCATTGATTTTCAGTGGTTGAGATTTCGAAAAGGGATTCAATGTGTATCTCAGAGTGGTTGGAGTAGGATGTGATTCTTTCTTTCTTCTCTCTCCCATTCTTCTATATATTGTAACAGGGGCACAAAAAGAGGTTGTTCATTTTCTTCCTGTACTCCCCTTTTTCTCTCCCTAGGGTCAAAAAAGGAGTTTGAACCTCCTCCCCTGCTCTGTAAAATGGTGTTTTTGCCTCTTGTCCATAGATGATGCTCTGTGTAAACTCTGAAGCAATAAAAAACATGTTTTGTGATGCATTTGTCCATCCTTGCTCATTTTTTGTTGTCTCTTCTTACCTCTCTTGATTCCAAGGTATCTATGCATGTTTTGAATGTTCACTTGCAGATCCGGGAGCTATGTTCATGGGGTTTTGGAACATTTTTTGTGTGAATCTTACCTCGTGGTCTCTGTGATGTTGCTCGTCCATCCTTTCCATTGCTCACCTCTCTTTGTTCCATGGCGCTTTGGTAGATGATTAGCATTTTCCTTCTCCTAAGTGTATCACCGTTTTAGTGTAGGCTCTATTTTTCCTTTTTTCTTTCTCTCCTTGTCTCCTTGGAAGTTAGATTAGGATTAGATTAGCTTGCATGCACAAGAATAGCTTGTGGTAGGTAGATTAGGAAGAGGAACTACCTTTTTTAGAGGATCATTCCCATTTGCAAGTCCCAACATTTGGGGAATGATCCAATGTTATGCAATCACACCGAGATGATTCTCGCTTAGAAAAGTAGATTTTAGAACTCATTTGGTGGTGCTATGATTTCACACTAATAGTTTTGGCAAGCCCTTGTGGGGCAGTCTCCAAGCACCTTACCAATTCACTTCATCAGGTTTAATGTGCTCTTGGTGAAGGTTTCAACCTTTGAGGCACTTTCAAGCACATCTAATGACTCCATCTATTCAAAAACCCATTCTTTGAGTTGCAAACATGTTATTTCCACCCATTTCCACTTATTTTCATCCATTCTTCTTTCCATCTCTTTCATTCTTTTCCATTTGATGAAGTTGTGAAATCATGACTTCATTCCCTTCATGGAATTCTCATTTGCAGCAGTAACATAACTATTTCCCTCCATCCCCACAGCTTTTAAAATCCTCCTCCAAATAATTTTTGTAAGTCTCATTATCCCAAAAATGCATACAACCCCCTTTTTTCTAACCAAAATGTTTATGAAGAATAGGTTTATGCAAATGATGGTGGAAACTCCTTGGCTGAAGCTGATTTTGAGAGGCAGATGCAAAAGATTAAGATGGACATGATGCAGCTTAGAGTCAAGTGCTCCATAATGGCAACTGAAGTTGGCTACAAGGCCCCTTGTCCATGGGTTGGCCCTGTACTAGGCTGGTTTAGCACCCAACACAAGCTACACCTCATCACTGAGATGTTGCCCCAGATTATAGAGTGGGTGGAAGGAATGGAGGCTCAAAAATCTAGCACACCTTCCATCCCTTCTGCATCCATCCTTCCATTTTCTTCCAAGTCCCCTCTACCTAGTTGTACCATAAATGAATAGCCCCCTACCAACGCGCCTTCCCAAGCAAATTTCATCGTGTTCGATGACTGTATGATAGTTGAAGAATGGTGTGACTCATATGACTCCGATTGGGAAGAGGAAATCATACGGTGCATGTTCTAGACAAAAATTAGTTAGCTCCAGAGGGTGCGGTTCTGAGGAGAACCATATGGTTTCAAGAGGCAACAAGTGCAGAGCAAGCCATAGAAGAACCTTCAGTTCTTCCTCCCACTTCATCCCCTTCAAACTCTAATGTTGAAGAAGAGTTTGAGCTTTCAAACTTCATGTTTGAAGATGAGGGGAACCATGGTGAGAAAATTACAGATTCGAAGGACACCATGGAGGAGGTCAAACACATGTAGTAGGACAATGAGGAGGTAGATTATCTGTCTGAATTGGAGGATTGTCTTGATGGAGAGGAGCTGAGGATATCACATCATTTGCTCCTCCATCATCTCGCCTTCCAAGAACATGAGTTTTCTACCACAGAGGAGAAAATCCAAGGACAACAACCTGCATCTCACAATGGCCCTCAGGAACAAAGGTTAGAATATCTTAATCTTCCATGTTCTTCTAAGGAGGAGGAAGGAAACAACAAAGACCCCATCTCTCCCACACCATCCACTCAAGAAGGTCCACAAGAATACTCCATTCTTGGAGTTGAACTTCGAGTAACAAGCACATCCATCGGATCAGATCGTGCCTAATCAAGTACTTAGCTTCATTGGAGCTAAGGGAGAATCCAAAACCACTCATGCCCACTCCAAGGCATGAGGATGAGCATCGAAGTGCCAAGGATCAGCTACTATACCTCTAGGAACTAAGTGAGCATCTGATTAAAAAGGTATTTATTTTGTTTCAAGTTGATACCTTGATGGAGGGAGTGGATAAACAATTTGTAGTTAGCCTTCCACTCCTAATGATAGCCATGTCTAGCTCCAAACCATTTGCATGGCTGCCAATTTTAAGGAAAGGAAGTTATTTTTCACAACCAATTGCAGTAGGTTTGTTTAGCTCACCTTTTCTCCTAGCTAACATAAAGTAGGTAGGTTTTCTTTCAATGTAAGAAGTGCTTTGCACACTATGCATGTCTCATATGAGGCCCGTATGATTTGTTCTTTGTATATGAATTTTGTTTTTATTGCTTGAGAGGGGCATAAGGCCAGGCTCTTCAATATTCATGGTAAGAAGACTCATAATGGTCTATAACAGCTTGCTAGCTCCAAAAGAAAACAAATGCAGAGCAACTAAAGTCATTTCAAAACAATCCATTTTAGAGACAGATGAAAGCCCCAGAGTTAAAACAATTTTCTACTCTCAGAAATTCCATTTCAAAGATTTCCTTATGAAAATTGAGAGTAAAGACTCGGGTCGACAAAACATAGAAAAAGCATACACCAAGCTAAAAGTGGCTTAGGGATCAGATCTTCAATAGTTCAGATCAGTTTTGTGTTTATCAGGAAGACTCCATGCCCAATGGATGCTTCAAGGCCATTGGTCTCTTCATCTAGCGGTAGATATCATTTAGTAGAAAGATAAAAATCATTTTTACAGGCTTTGGTAGGTAAAAATGAAGAAAAGTCTTATAGGCCAATAACGCAGAATCTAATATCTTCAACTACCAAATCTAATTTGATTCGATTTGTTGGGAACCAAAAGTGACATATTGTGGGTGGATTTGCGAAAGCATTGATTTCGAGTGGTTAAGATTTTGAAAAGAGATTCAATGTGTATCTCAAAGTGGTTGGAGCTGGATGCAATTCTTTCTTTCTTCTCTTTCCTATTTTTCTATATATTGTAACAGAGAGGCACAAAAAAGAGGTTGTTCATTTTCTTCTTTGTCTCCCCCTTTTTTCTTCCCCAGGGTCGAAAAGGGAGTTTGAACCTCCTACCCCGCTCTCCGTAAAATGGTATTTTTGCCTCTTGTCCATAGATGATGCTCTGTGAAAACTCAAGCAATAAAAATATGTGTTTTGTGATGCATTTTTCCATCCTTGCTTGTTTTTGGTTGTCTCTTCTTACCTCTCTTCATTGCAGGGTATCTGTGCATGTTTTGAATGTTCATTTGTAGATCTAGGAGTTATGTTCATGGGGTTTTGGAACATTTTCTGTGTGAATCTTATCTCGTGGTCTATGATGTTGCTATCCATTCTTTCCATTGCTCACCTCTCTTTGTTCCATGACAGCTTTGGTAGATGATTAGCATTTTCCTTCTCTAGTGTATCACCATTTTAGTGTAGGCTCTTTTTTTTTCCTTGTTTGCTTTCTCTCCTTGTCTCCTTGGAAGTTAGATTAGGATTAGATTAGCTTGCCTCGCACTAGAATAGCTTGTGGCATGTAAATTAGGAAGAGGAACCAGCCTTCTCTGGAGGTTCATTCCCATTTATAAGTCTCATAGCTTGGGAATGATCCAATGTTATGAAATCACACCGATGATTCTACCTTAGAAAAATAGATTTTTAGAAATCATTTGGGGTGTTGTGATTTCACACTAATAGTTTTGGCACGCCTAGTGGGATAGGTTTGAAGCACCTTACCACTTCACTTCATCAGTTAGATGTGCTCTTAGTGAAGTTTTCAGCCATTGGAGGCACTTTCAAGCACATCTACCGACTTCATCTGTCAAAAACCCATTCTCTAAGTTACAAACCTATTCTTTCCATCCATTTCCACTCATTTTCATCCATTATTTTTTCCATCTCTTTCATTATTTTCCATTCGATGAAGTTGTGCAATCATGACTTCATTCCCTTCATAAAATTCTCATTTGCAGCAACATAACTATTTCCCTCCATCCCCACGCTTTAAAATCCTCCTCCAAATAATTTTTGTAAGTCTCATTATCCCAAAAATGCATACAACCCCCTTTTCTTTCTAACCAAAATGTTTATGAAGAACAGGTTTATGCAGATGATGGTGGAAACTCCTTGGTGAAGTTGATTTTGAGAGGCAGATGTAAAATATTAAGATGGTCATGATGTAGCTTAGAGTCAAGTACTCCATAATGGTAGCTGAATTTGGCTACAAGGCCCCTTTTCCACGGGTCGGCCCTATACCAGGCTGGTTTAGCACCCAACACAAGCTGCACCTCATCACTAAGATGTTGCCCCATATTACAAAGTGGGCAGAAGGAATGGAGGCTCAAAAATCTAGCACGCCTTCCATCACTTTTGTGTCCATTCTTCCATTTTCTTCCAAGTCACCTCTACCTAGTTGTACCATAAATGAACAACCCCCTACCAACGTGCCTTCCCAACCAACGTCATCATGTTCGATGACTAGTAGGATAGTTGAAGAATGGCGTGACTCATACGACTCCGATTGGGAAGAGGAAATCATATGGGTGTCTATTCTAGATGAAAATCGCCAGCTCCAAAGGGTGCAGCTACGAGGAGAACCATATGGTTTTTAGAGGCAACAAGTGCGAACAAGCCACGAAGAACCTTCAGTTCTTCCTCCCACTTCATCCCCTTCAAACTCTAATGTTAAAGAAGAGTTTGAGCTTTCAAACTTCATGTTTGAAGATGAGGGGAACCATGGTGAGAAAATTGCATATTCAAAGGATATTATGGAGGAGGTCGAACACATACAACAGACAACGAGGAGGTAGATTATCTCTCTGACTTGGAGGATGGTCTCGATGGAGAGGAGCTTAAGGAGATCACATAATTTTCTCCTCCATCATCTGCCTTCCAAGAACATGAGTCTATTGCCACAGAGGAGAACATCCAAGGACAACAACCTACATCTCACAATGGCCCTCAGGAACCAAGGTTGGAGGATCTTAATCTTCCATGTTCTTCTCAGGAGGAGAAAGGAAACAATGAAGACCCCATCTCTCCCACACCATCCACTCAAGAAGGTCTGCAAGAAGACTCCATTCTTGGATTTGAAATTCAAAGCAACAAGCACATCCATCGGATCAGATAGTTCCCAATCAAGTACTTGGCTTCATTGGAGCCAAGGTAGAAGCCAAAACCAGTCATGCCCACTCCAGGGCATGAGGATGAGCATCAAAGTACCAAGGATCAGCTACAATACCTCTGGGAACCAAGTGAGAAGCTAATTAAAAAGGTATTTATTTTGTTTCCAGTTGATACCTTGATGGAGGGAGTGGAGAAAATATTTGCAGTTAGCCTTCCACTCCTAATGACAGCCATGTTCAGCTCCAAACCATTTGCATGGCTGCCAATTTTGAGGAAAGGAAGCTATTTTGCACAATCGCCTTCTGTGGTTTGTTTAGCTCACCTTTGCTCCTAGCTAGCATAAAGTAGGTAGGTTTGCTTTTAGCAAAAGAAGTGCTTATGCACACTCTGCATGTCTCATTTGAGGCATGTATGATTTGGTCTTTGTATATAAGTTTTGTTTGTATTGCTTGAGGGGGCATAAGGCTAGGCTCTTCAATATTCATGGCAAGAAGACTCATAGCGGTCTATAACAGCTTTAGCTCCAAAAGAAAACAAATGCAAAGCAACTAATGTCGTTTCAAAACAATGCATTTTAGAGACAGATGAAAGCCCCGAGTTAAAACAATTTTCTACTCTCAGAAATTCCATTTCCAAGATTTCCTTATGAAAATTGAGAGTGCAGACTGTGGTCAAACAAAACATAGAAAAGGCATACGATTAGGCTCACCTCAAATATTAGATCTTCAATAGTTTAGATTAATTTAATTTTTATCGGGAAGACTCCATGCCCAATGGATGATTCAAGGCCACTGGTCTCTTCATCTAGCAGAAGATGTCCTCGTGAGTCACCAAATTGTTATCCATATTTTGCCCCTCAAGAAAAATATTGGATAAGCCAGACCCCGCATGGAAATAATAATAGAAAACATGTTTAAATCCTACAAAGTGGTTGTGGAGGACTCTACCATGGAATTGTGGTTTCGTAAAATTTTAAACGACCTTCGTGCAAGAAGAAAGAGAAGAAACGACTCTATCGTGTGAATCGTGTCTTAAATCTATTTGTGATTCAAGCGGCTCTAAAATAAAAAAGAGGGGTGTTGAAAGGTCTAAGGAACTACGGAGGATGACAAGTGTCAACTCAATGCTCCTCCAAAGGTAAACTTTGAGCCGTGACGTCAAGTAAGTGTAGTGCCTCCACGTGTCCAATCTCGAAAAGAGGCATATCTTTCGACTCGTGGATTGAAATATTGCAAATCTTACATCGTTGGAAGCATCTCAATGTCCTCTATGCCATGGAAAGATAAAAAAAAAATTAGGCCCTAGTAGGTAAAAAATGAAGAAAATTCTTACAGGCCATTAACGCAGAATTGAATCTCTTCAACTACTAGATCTGATTCGATTTGATCTATTGGGAACCGGCGACATATTGTGGGTGGATTTACTGAAGGCATTGATTTCAAAGTGGTTGAGATTTCAAAAGGGATTCAATGCATATCTCGAGTGGTTGCGGTAGGATTTTATTTTTTCTTTCTTCTCTCTCCCATTCTTCTATATATTGTAACAGAGGGGCCCAAAAAGGTGTTGTTCATTTTCTTCTCTCTGTCGCCCCTTTTCCTCTTCCCCCTGTGGTCGAAAATTGAGTTTGAACCTCCTCGCCTGCTCCGTAAAATGTCATTTTTTCCTCTTGTCTATAGATGATGCTTTGTGTAAACTCAAGCAATAAAAACATGTTTTGTGATGCATTTGTCCATCCTTGCTCGTTTTTGGTTGTCTCTTCTTTCCTCTCTTCATTGCAAGGTATCTGTGCATGTTTTGAATGTTCACTTGTAGATCCAAGAGCTGTGTTCATGGGTTTTTGGAACATTTTCTATGTGAATCGATCTCCGGTATGTGATGTTGTTATCCATCCTTTCCATTGCTCACCTCTCTTTGTTCCATGGCGCTTTGGTAGATGATCGGCATTTTCCTTATCTCGGTGTATCACCGCTTTTAGTGTAGGCTCTTTTTTTCTTGTTTTCTCTCTCCTTGTCTCCTTGGAAGTTAGATTAGGATTAGATTAGATTTATTACACTCGGAATAGCTTGTGGTAGGTAGATTAGGAAGAGGAACCAATCTTATTTGGAGGGTCATTCCCATTTGTAAGTCCCACAGCTTGGGGAATGATCCAATGTTATGCAACCACACCAAATGATTCTACCTTAGAAAAGTAGATTTTTAGAAATCATTTGGGGGTGTTGTGATTTCACACTAGCAGTTTGGCACACCGGTGGGACAAGTCTAAGCACCTTACCACTTCACTTCATCGAGTTCGATGTGCTCTTGGTTAAGGTTTAAACCTTTGAGGCACTTTCAAGCACATCCGCAACTCCATCTAGTCAAAACCCATTCTCCGAGTTGCAGGACTGTTATTTCCATCCATTGCCACTCATTTTCATCCTTTCTTCTTTCCATCTCTTTCATTCTTTTCCATTTCATGAAGTTGTGCAATCATGACTTCTTTCCCTTCATGGAATTCTCATTTGCAGTAGCAAAACTATTTCCCTCCATCCCCACAGTTTCAAAATCCTCCTCTAAATTAGTTTTATAAGCCCCATTATCCCAAAAATGCATACAACCCCCTTTTATTTCTAACCAAAACATTTATGAAGAATGTGTTTATGCAAATGATGGTAGAAACTCCTTGGCGAAGCTTATTTTGAGAGGCGATGCAAAAGATTGAGATGGCCATGATGCGCTTTAGAGTCAAGTGCTCCATAATGGTAGATAAATTTGACTACAAGGCCCCTTGTCCATGGGTTGGCCCTATACTAGAATGGTTTAGTGCCCAACACAAGTTACACCTCATCACTGAGATGTTGCCCCAAATTACAGAGTGGGTGGAAGGAATGGAGGCTCAAAAATATAGTGTGCCTTCCATCCCTTTTACGTCCTTCCTTCCATTTTCTTCTGAGTCCCCTCTGCCTAGTTGTACCATAAATGAACAACCCCCACCGACGCACCTTCCCCAGAAAACGTCATCATGTTTGATGACTATAGGATAGTAGAAGAATTACGTGACTCATACGACTCCAATTGGGAAGAGGAAATCATACGGGTACCTATTCTAGATGAAAATTAGTTAGCTCCAAAGGGTGCAGTTCTGGAGGAGAACCATATGGTTTCAGAGGTAACAAGTGCAGAGAAAGCCACAAAAGAACCTTCAGTTCTTCCTCCCACTTCATCCCCTTCAAACTCTAATTTTGAAGAAGAGTTTGAGCTTTCAAACTTCATGTTTGAAGATGAGGGGAACCATGGTGAGAAAATTATAGATTCGAAGGACACCATGGAGGAGGTCGAACACACGCAACAGGACAACAAGGAGGCATATTATCTATCTGACTTGGAGGATTGTCTTGATGGAGAGGAGCCCGAGGAGATCACATCATTTTCTCCTCCATCATCCACCTTCCAAGAACATGAGTCTGCTACCACAGAGGAGAACATCCAAGGAAAACAACCTACATCTCACAACGGCCCTCAGGAACCAAGGTTGGAGGATCTTAATCTTCCATGTTCTTCTCAGGAGGAGGAAGGAAATAGCAAAGACCCCATCTCTCCCACACCATCCACTCAAGAAGGTCCGCAAGAAGACTCCATTCTTGGAGTTGAAATTTAGAGTAACAAGCACATCCATCGAATTAGACCATGCTCAATCAAGTACTTGACTTCATTGGAGCCAAGGGAGAAGTCAAAACAACTCATGTCCATTCCAGGGCATGAGGATGAGCATCAAGTACCAAGGATCAGCTATAATACCTCTGGGAACCAAGTGAGCAACTGATTAAAAAGGTATTTATTTTGTTTCCATTTGATACCTTGATGGAGGGAGTGGAGAAATAATTTGCAGTTAGCCTTCCACTCCTAATGACAGCCATGTTCAGCTCCAAACCATTTACATGGCTGCCAATTTTGAGAAAGGAAGCTATTTTGCATAACCAGCTTTGAGTGGGTTTGTTTAGCTCACCTTTGCTCCTAGCTAACATAAAGTAGGTAGGTTTGCTTTTAGCAAAATAAGTGCTTTGCACACTCGCATGTCTCATTTGAGGCATGTATGATTTGGTCTTTGTCTATGATTTTTGTTTATATTGCTTCGAGGGGCATAAGGCCATGCTCTTCAATATTCATGGCAAGAAGACTCATAGCGGTCTATAATAGTTGCTAGCTCCAAAAGAAAACAAATGCAGAGCAACTAAATTCATTTCAAAACAATCCATTTTAGGGACAGATGAAAGCCCCAGAGTTAAAACAATTTTCTACTCTCAAAAATTCCATTTCCAAGATTTCCTTATGAAAATTGAGAGTGTAGACTCAGGGTCAAACAAAACATAGAAAAGGCATACAATCAAGCTTGCAGTGGCTCAAGGATCAGATATTCAAAAGTTTAGATCAGTTTCATGTTTATCAGGAAGACTCCATGCCCAATGGATGCTTCAAGGCCACTAGTCTCTTCATCTAGCAGGCAAATGTCCCTATGAGTCACCAAATTGTTATCCTATCAGCCCAAACAACAAACTTCAGTTGTTCACCCCATTTTCTCTTGTTCAATTCCAAGGTTCTTCTGATAATCTTCAGCAAGTTCTTATTATTGGACTCAGCTTTTCCATTTCCTTGGGGATTATAATTAGAGGCATATGTCAAATTGATCCCATATTCTTTGCACATTTCCACCAGAGGTTTAGCTCTAAAACTCATGGCATTATCAGCTATGATTTTGACTGGTACTCCAAACTCCGTAAATAATATGGTTTAGCACAAAGTCCATGACAATTTGGTGTGTAGCCTTCTTGGTGGGGATTGCTTCCACCCATTTGGTAAAGTAGTCAGTGGCTACAAGAATCCACTTATGGCTAGCACTTGAAGGGTCTGAAATCTCACCAATGAAGTCCATTCCCCATTGCTTGAATGGGGATTCAATTAATACAGCCGCAGTGGTAAGGTAGGGAGCTCAAGCTTTCGATCTTCCATAGAAACACTGAAACTCTCACATCTTCTGACCAACATGGTTGCATCCTTGAAAAGAGTTGGCCACCAATAACCAACCCTTAGGATCTTATGTGTTGTGACTCTTGTAGCAAAATTCCCCCACAAACTCCTCCATGGAGATCAACAATTATTTTGGGGGCTTCATCTTCAGTGATGCATCTTAAGAGGACTCCCTCTGGGTTCTTCCATGCCAACCCAAAATCAGTAATGACATATTTCTGGGAAGCCAACTTAAGAGCTATTTTTGGTTCTTACTTAAATGCTCAGGGTAGTTTAAATGTCTGAGATAGAACATCACATCCTTATACCACTCAGAACTCATCAACTTTTCAAAAACACCTTGCCCTTTCTTCTTCAACCTCATTTACCTCAATGGTCTACAAGTTGCTCTCAGCCATAAGCTTAGCTAACCCCAAACCTCTCACCAACTTTGTGATTTGGATGTCCATATAATATTCTTGCAACTTGTTCACCCATCTACATCTTTTGCTTGAGGCCTTCATCTCTCGACAAGATGTCCTTTACTATGGTATGGGAACATAACCAACAACTTTTGAACTTAGAATATAAGGCCTGAAAACCTTTGTTGCTTTGACCAAGGCAAATGCCTTTCTCCATAATGGTTTATTTTAGTTCTACCCCTTGCAATGCCTTACTGAAAAAGGCAATTGGCCTCTCAGCCCCTTCATTATCCTTCTGTAGCAGGATAGAAGCAATAGTGTTTTTTGAAGCAAAGGAAAACAAATGAAAAGGATTTTTAATGTCTGGGGCTGGCAAAACAGGGGCATGCTTCAACACCTCTTTGATTCCATTGAAAGCTTGGATGGCAAGCTCCTCCCATTTGATGACCTGGTCCTTCTTTAGCATGGAAGTGATTGGGATGGTCAACTTAGCAAAGTTTGATATAAATCTTCTAATGAAGTTTATCTACCCAAAGAAGGACTGAATTCCTTTCTTGGTTCTTAGAATTGGGACTTTATTGATGGCCTCCACTCTTTCTAGATCAATCATCACTCCTTCTTGTGACACAATGTGACCTAGCAACTTTTCCTTCTGCACTCCAAAATGGCATTTCTTTGGATTGAGTGAGATGCCATATTCTCTACATCTTATCAGCATCTTCTCCAAGTGCAACAAGTGGTCACCTCTCTTTCTTGAAAACATTGTTACATCATCTTGGTAAACAACAATAAAATCATTGATGTAACTAGTAAAAGCAACATCCATTGCTCTTTGAAAAGTGGCTCCAGCATTCATTAGACCAAAGGGCATCCTGACATACACATATGTTCCCCAAGGAGTAGTGAAGGTTGTCTTGATCCTTTTTGATTCCTTTACCACAACCTGGTTATAACTAGAGAAGCCATCTAAGGTAGAGAGCAACTCAGAACCAGTCACTAACTGCAGCATGTGTTCCATGTTTGGTAAAGGATAGTTGTCCTTCATTGAAGCTTTGTTTAGATTCCTGAAGTCTACACACAGCCTGATGTCACCATTCTTCTTTCTTACTAGCACTAGGTTGGCAACCCAAGAAGAATACCTTGTGGGCTGGATAATCCCTCCATCTCTTAGTTTCTTCAGTTCTTCTTGCATTTTGAGAGATAGAGTGGATTGATTGGCCTCTGCTTCTACCTGAATGGTTTTGCATTGGGCTCCAAGGGAATCTCATGTTGAAACAAGTCCTCTCTATATGCTTTGAGCTTAGAATAGGTCCAAGCCATGCAATCTTGGTATTTCTTCAACAATTGGATGTATGACTGCTTTCCTCCTTGCTTGAGATTGCTGCCTAACCAAATCTTCCTTGGTTTTTCCTTTGTGCCAAGGTCATGCTCCTCAACATCCCTCGAGGATTCCATATGCCTATTAATAATGCAATCAACATTATCAAAATTCAATTCAAGAGCAACCAACCCTCTAGGAATGGTATTGGTCTTTAGCTGGATGATGCCTTTTCCAAACAAGGTTTCCCTTCCCTCTGTTACACATACCATTGGCTCCCAATCAATGTTTTGATCAACAAACTCTCCTCTGTTCTATAGAAATCTCTGGATCTGAGCATCATCATCAAAAACCTGCCAGTGTTTAATATTTTCAGGGACAGAGGGTCTTGTCAATACCTCAACATCATATTCACAATAAGGGGACATTATAGAATTGTCAAACCGAGACCCCAACACTGCAATATTGTCTACCAAGTCATTGAATTTCTGTCATGATGCACTATGTTGAATGAGTCAAACATCTCAATGAAATCCCAAACTGCATGCTTATATTGCTTCATTCGCTGATTTTTGGTGGCATATAGTTTTCTGACTTGCTTTACAATCAATTATGAGTCTCCTTTGACAATGATGTCTTTGACACCATACTTCCAAGCAATTCTTAAACCTAACAACAATGCCTCATACTCAAGCAATGTTGTTAGTGCACTCAAAGTTAAGCTTGAAGGAAAAAATGAACCTTTCCTGGCTTGGAGAAATCAAAACAACACCGACACCATTTCCAAATTTGGAGCAAGCTCCATCAAACAATAGAGTCCAAGGAGATCCTTCCTTGCTCAAGACACTTACATTCCTCAATCTTTTGCTCCTTTCCTCAAAGAAATCCCACAAAGTTGTCAACGATCAACATTTGTGTACAATACTTCATAGGACGCATTGTTGGGATCCTCAATAAGGTGCAACATTTTCTTCTCCCATACAACCTGACAAGGCTGCCCTCAACTGGGATGGTGGCATAAGACATGTCCATTTGAACACTCCCACCAACACTTGTAGCCCATTTTCTTGACAACAACATACCCCACTTGGTTGGGAAATCAACTATGACAACATCAAGTTTTAAATTTTTACCTAGGTAGGCTACAAGCTGCACCACCAAACCCTTCACACATCCCACTATTGGCACTTCTCTAGAGTCCATGGTAGTGCACTTCCCATATGTTGCTATTACTTTAATATTCATCTCATTCATGACTTCCAAAGGCATGACATTACATGATGCCCCTGAGTCAAACATACAATTATGGAGTAGCCTATCCTTGATGATCAGAGTGGTGAAGAATGGATCCACATTCAGCTGAGAGTCTACCAAGGATGTCCCTAGATAAACCTCAGGTGGTTCAGCTAGCTCTTCTGATGTTGATGGTGTCTCAGACTCTTCAATGACTGGAGGATTCTCCACAATGTTCACATTTCTTCCTAGGGCAGTCTTCTCTTCATTCAATCCCAAGTATTCAAATGCTCTCCTTTTGTGCTCAGGAATCCTAAGAAACTCAACAATTGGAACAAAGAATTTGATTTGACTTAAAACTTGGGAAATGTCATATGGGACATTCTTGGGCAAGGCAATATTGGAAGGAAAGCTAATACACTCATTAGGTGGTACAGGATTTTTGATAGCTTGAGCATGAGGAGGGGTATGATTTTTTCTTGGAACTATAGGGCCTTTGGCAGATGCATCTTTCTTAGGAGCCTCTTTAGGAATGTTTGAAAGTAAGGGAGATTTTGGCTTGGCTTGAGGCCCTACACCTTTGACAACCCTACTTCTTGTGTTATATTCCTTCTCTTGGGCAACAACAACATTCATCAACAACTGTCCTATCTTCCTCATATGGGATTCCTCCATCATACTTTTTTATCATTAAAGCCCTTAAATATTCAAATTCATTATTGGGAAATTCAAAAGCTTGTACATTATCTACTTCTAAAGTATGAGAGAGAGGAATAATAGGTACCCTATGAATGCAATCCCAAAAAGTGGCAATAGTTCTAGCACTTATCACCTCAGTTGAGGTTGCCCCTTGTTGTGAGCTAGTGGAGCAACCCATCATGCAAACATCATCATCATTATCATCATCAGCTTCTTCCTTATTTTTATCTTCTTCACAAGGAGCATGGGGCATGAAACATTTGTCACACCAATCAATGACCTCTTGTTTCTTCCACAACAACAACTCTAGTAGCCAAAGGATCAGGCACCATTCTATTTTCTCTGCCTTGGGGCTGCCTATTTCCAAATCCAATAGGTCCTTTGCCTCTATCATCAGTTCTTTGATGATTTGTAAATCTATCTTGGCCTTGTTGCTTGTGTTTTCCTTGTGAACTTTTCCCAATTCCTTTCTCAGCTCGAGCTAGTTTGTAGGAAATTTCTTTGAGCCCCCATGCCAAAGTCTTCACAACTTCTTCCAAATCTAGAAGCCTTACTTGTCTAAGGTTTTTCAGGTTAATTAGCTTCACACCATCCCTCTTAGGAGGTTTTCCTATTGCCTTGATATTATTCTCTATTTGTAGGGCCATAGTGAATGCTTGCCTCAAATTGGTAGGGTTCTTGTCCCTCAAGTAATAAGCAACCTTTTTATCAAATGCATCTGTGTATTTGATCAAACATGATTCATCACATGGCCTTATCCTAATAGGAAATCTCCTCAAGGTCTTATTAAACCTTGTGTTGAAATCATGTACTGACTCATTGGGATTCTTCTTGATATTCTCAAATTATTGATAGAAGAAACCTAGGGTCAGTCCTATCACCATATTACAATCTAAATGCATTGTTCATCTCAGCCCAAGAATCAATAGAGTTATCTGGTAATGCTTTATACCAGTCCCTTGCATCCTCTTCTAGAGTGTGAACAAACAATTTGATGTATACATCTTCATGTTCAATCTCAAAGTCTTCCATCATATTGAGAAAAGCTTTAGATGTTGATCACCAGTTATAGCATTGTTTCCTTGGAACTTTGGTAGTCTATTCCTTACATCTTGAGGTACTGCATTTGGATAACCAGCCATTCCCACAAAATTTATAGGTCCAAAGGTGTTTACAACAAATGGAGGTCTGGGTTGAGCCATATTGATTCGAGGAGGTGATCTTGGGGGAGAAACAAGTTGATGAGGGGCAGGGGGTCTCTGAAATATACAGAGTATAGTTTTCAAAATGAACACCCTCTAAAGGCCTTGCTTCTTGGAAATCCCTATTAACTTCTGAAAAGATAGGGGAAGAATGGGAAGCAAACCTTTCAAAATCAAATGAAGGCCCTCTCCAGTTGGAGAATTCAATTCCACAAAGAGGCTACCTGATTCAGAAGCACTTGAATGATAATCTTCAATGATAGGCTGGTCACTTTCATGAATGGGGATCTCTCTTCTTGACTGTTGATCTCCCACAACTCTCCAGGCTTCTTCCTTCTAACTTTGCTTTTCCTAACTCAGGAAACAATGTCCTAGTAGGATCCCTAGTAAAGAAAGATCTTCTTCCTTCCAGATTTTTAAAATATTAGTAACAAATATTACTTGACAGAGGTTTAAGACACTGGTCCTTATCAAAATCAAATCAACAGGGAGTTGCCACTAAGGATTTCCACCTTAGTTGTGCAAATGCACTAAAATATGATCTATCAAATGTTTTCAACACTTATAAACTGGAAATGAAAGCTCTGACCTTCCTTTACCAAATTTATCAATGAATACCAATGAAAAACTTGTAGAGACTAGAAAATTTGCATACAACACTTGTAACTTGAAACTTCATACAGTGCTCGAACACAGGATAATATTTAAAATAAATTTATGGCACTTTAGAGCATACAAGAAATGTTTACCGAGTGGTATGATGAATGTATCACAATGTCTCACAACAAAATAGTCCTACGGCGCCATTGGTGTTGGTATCCAAATTTGTTCTCCTTTTCAAGCCAAGCAACAACACAGATTCAACAGGGAGCTTAGAGGCAACTAGATCATAAATATATGTCATTTTGTAGCCGGGGAGGAAATCTAACTATCCCTTTGTTACTTGGATTTGTGGAGAGATGGATAACACCTTAAAAGGATGTGATCTTATCCTAACTATTTTAGGTTGTGCCTTTCAACCAAGGTAAGAGAACCTATTTTGTAACCTTTGTTATTTGAAAGGAGATACAGTACCTTTCTTTTACATAAATTTTATAGAGAAGACCTTGGGAAAATATGATCAACACACCAAATCTGACTCTCACGAGTTGTCACTTCCAGATTATGGAGATATTTTCAACACAAGGCTAAGGTTACTAAAGACATTTGGAATCCTGATCTGTTCTGCATACTTTAGCAAATGGATTTTGGTCTTGTGTGGGTATACAGCAAAAAAATGGGGTAGTATGGGTAGGATTAGATGTTTTAAATATATTTTTGGTGGGAGGGGAGACATGATGAACTTGACTCACCAGATCCTTGAGAGCTTATGCAAAATGGAAAGATTCAACCAACAAAATGCCACAAAAGTAAAAATGTTTCTTCAACTAGAATATGTGCTTCAATGGAGGCCCAGATTAGCACTCTTTCATACAACCTATGGGATTCTATCATGAAGGCTTGAGTCAGAAGAACCCAATAAAGCACCAAGATTCAAACCAAATCATGCCTGAGGTACACCCAAAGGCTTACAGATAATCTCTTGTCAACAAAATGAAAGAAAAGTGATTTTAAACCATTTATCTCACTCCCAGATGAAGGATCTTCTGAGAAATGAAATTATAGATGCCACTAAACTATCACAAGGATTGAGACCTATGTGATTGACCAAATTTTTGTACAAGATTGCAACAGAAACAAGAAAAACTACTCGCATGCATTCAGAGATGAAATAAATACACTTTACTCAAGATTAACACATAATAACTCAAGTTTGATCAAATTTATCAACAAGGGAAAGTTTCCAAAACAATCTCAAAGCTTTTCAATGGTTGTACACTTGCAACCACCTTGACACGATTAAATTTGACACAAAGAGGGATATACAGGCTTCTTAGATGGCTTCTCAAAAAGGATGGGCTCTGTCAAGATTTTTCTGCTAGAAAAATCAGTCCCGACCTCTCCAAAAACTCCCAACCATTTGCACGATAAATTTGTGCCATTTATAACCTTTACAACAAACTCCTTTTCCCCAAAATCTAGACATTGAGTGCTACCAGTGTTTTCCATGATCACGATCGCGATTCCTAGAATCAGATCTGCAAGAAGTTATCAGGTGCTCAAGGGAAAATCTCTTTGAATATCTCCCATTTCAACTCCTTCCTCTAAAATCATGCTTCCTTCCATTCGCCAACCACTTCCCCCCTAATCTGTCAAATTTGGCTCCTTGCGTGCTCGGAGAAGAAAAATAGAAAACCAGATCGAGCCCGATAGTCAAACCATTTTAATGGCGAAAGACGTCTCCAGATCTCTCCCACCAAACTCTAGATATCAAAATTAACTCACCCTCTATTTGGCGTGTAGAAAATAACAAGAAATCATGAAGACTCACACTTCCAGGAGCTTTACAAAAAAAATGGGGGGAAAATCAAATTTAGACACACAAATCTTGATTGATCTTTGATTTGAATTTGGGCGTCCACGTGGAAGATTCAAAAATGGGCTCAAGGGCTTCTTTTTGACTTTTACGACTTTTGAAAAATGGCTTCCATTTTCTCTTCCACTTTTTGGGCCTTCGACACGTTTAAGGTGGGTCCCAAATGTAAAAAATTTTACATTTTGCTCCTCTTTTGGAAAAAGGAAAATTTTCAAGTTTCCCCATACTCTACCCTTCCGCTTCAAGTTTCTAATGTGGGTCCCAACGGAACCTTGGTTCCTTTTATGCCTTTAACTCCTTTTCCCTCAAAGGGAAATTTTTCACTTTTCCTCCAAAGCCCACACCTCCGCCATTGACTGGAGCAAGCTTTGACCTTTTTCATTGGGCTCGCAAGTCA
Organism: Taxus wallichiana var. yunnanensis; assembly: GCA_018340775.1. NCBI lineage: Eukaryota > Viridiplantae > Streptophyta > Pinopsida > Cupressales > Taxaceae > Taxus > Taxus wallichiana. Next base: position 749,323,577 of record CM031234.1, read on the forward strand.
TTTTGATAATTTTAGTCATTTGAATATAAGAGGAAAAATTTCCAAGTTTCCCCGATGGTCCGCCTTCCCACCCCTTTGACCAGAAACAAATTTTGACTTTTCTTTTGTCGGGATTACGGGCCATTTTTGATATTTTAACCCTTTTGAGACAAAGAGGAAAAATATTAAGTTTCCTCCGATGGTCCACTTCCCCGCCCCTTTTGAATTTTCAAACTACCATGTGTCACAATGGCACACCTTGAGATGGTTCCCAAAATTTGAGACTCTAATGAGCGTGAGCTCGCCACATGTCCTGCCCTAGAAAAATTTGTTTGAAGGCTTGAAGCTCAATGGAAGGTGCCATGTGTCAAGATCTAAGGCAGTCTCCTTTGGCCATTGAAAATCCAAGAAAAATGCAAAGTGAGCGAGTCCTCCAAGTGTCCTCATGGCGCTTCTTCAAAATGGAACTTAAAAGGCTAGTCCCCAACATGTGTGGTTCCTCCACGTGTCCCGGACTCCCAAAAACCTTTTGAAAAAAAGACTAAGTATGGGAAGACCAGCGGAAGCCTCCACATGTCTCTATCCCACCAAACCTCCACGTGTCCTCCTGGTGCTACTCCGAGCCAAACCAAAAAGTAGATCTTCAAATGAGTGTCGTTCCTCCACGTGGACACATTTTTAAGTTGAGGCTTTTCATAGAATTTTTGAAGTACCCCACGAGCCACGTCCAACCAAAGGAGGCCACATTTCTTATCGATGAAAGGATGCAAATTTGACTGGGAGAAATGCCCAAACCATAAAATATAGAAAAATGACCATTTGAGCCTGAAAATGAAATTTTCTCAAGGATAGAGAGTTTAGAAATGTTACAAGGCTCAAATACATTCCTCAAGGACACATCAATTCATTTTTCTTCAAGTATCTAGGGTAGAAACGACAAGGATGACAAATCTTGACTATGGAAAATAGAGAGAATGGGAAAACGTGAGTTTTGAAGGAACAAAGAAATGAGAGACTCAAATTTCAGACCTTTTCCAGAGGAAAAAAGAAACAAGGAGATAAATATGGACCCATACATGATCTTTGACCTAGGAGCAGATTAAAAATGGCAACAAAGACTAACCAAGCACAACACGGGGAAGTAGAAAATGACAAAGGCCATGAATCAATAGATTTTCAAAGGCACAAATGGGGTGAGACTATTTTTGAGCACCAACAAAACACACGCAGCGGGACAATGAGGAGGTGGATTATCCGTCTAACTTGGAGGATTGTCTCGGCCAGAAAGGAGCCCAAGGAGATCACATCATTTGCTCCTCCATCATCCACCTTCCAAGAACATGAGTCTCGCTATCATGGAGGAGAACATCCAAGGACAACAACCTACATCTCACAACAAATGGCCCTCGGGATCAAGGTTGGAGGATCTTAATCTTCCATGTTCTTCTCAGGAGGAGGAAGGAAATAGCAAAGACCCCATCTCTCCCACACCATCCACTCAAGAAGGTCTATAGGAAGACTCCATTCTTGGAGTTGAAATTTAGAGTAACAGGCACATCCATCGGATTAGACCGTGCCCAATCAGGTACTTGGCTTCATTGGAGCCAAGGGAGAAGCCAAAACCAGTCATGCCCACTCCAGGGCATGAGGATGAGCATCAAGTACCAAGGATCAGCTCTACATACCTCTGGGAACCAAGTGAGCAAGCTGATTAAAAAAGGTATTTATCTTGTTTCCATTTGATACCTTGATGGAGGGAGTGGAGAAACAATTTGCGATTAGCCTTCCACTCCTAATGACAGCCATGTTCGGCTCCAAACCATTTGCATGATCCAATTTTGAGGAAATGAAGCTATTTTACACAACCATTCACGGGGTTTGTTTAGCTCACCTTTGCTCCTAGCTAGCATAAAGTAGGTAGGTTTTCTTTCAGAAAAGAAGTGCTTTACACACTCTACATGTCTCATTTGAGGCATCTATGATTTGGTCTTTGTCTATGATTTTTGTTTGTATTGCTTGAGAGGAGCATATGACCATGCTCTTCAATATTCATGGCAAGAAGACTCATAGCGGTCTATAATAATTGTTAGCTCCAAAAGAAAACAAACGCAGAGAAACTAAAGTCATTTGAAAACAATCCATTTTAGAGACGGATGAAAGCCCCGAGTTAAAAAAAAATTTACTCTCGAAATTCCATTTCCAAGATTTCCTTATGAAAATTGAGAGTGCAGACTCAGGGTCAAACAAAACATAGAAAAGGCATACAAACAGGCTCGTATTGGCTCAAGGATCAAATCTTCAATATTTCATATCAGGTTTCAAGTTTATCAGGTAGACTCCATGCCCAATGGATGCTTCAGGCCACTTTGGTCTCTTCATCTAGCAGAAGATATCCCCGTGAGTAGCCAAATTTTTATCCATATTTAGTCCCCCAGGAAAAATATTAGATCAACCATGACCCCGCATGGAAAGAATGAAATAAAACATGTTTAAATCTTGCAAACTAGTTGTAGAGGAATCTACAATGGAGAGCTGGCAAGGGGTCTGTAAAAGTTTAAATGACCACAATGCGAGAAGAAAGAGAAGAATGAGAAGAAACGGCTCTGTCGAGCGAATCATGTCCTAAATCTATTTGTGAGACTCGGGAAGGCTCTAAAATAAAAAAGAGGGGTTGTTGAAAGGTCTAAGGATCTGCAAAGGCCGACAAGTGTTAAATCGACACTCCTCCAAAGGTAAACTTTGAGCTGGACTTTTAAGTAAGTACGGTGCCTCCACGTGTCCAATCTCATAAAGGGCGTAGCTTTTGACTCAAGGCTCGAAATATTGCAAATCTTACACCATTGGAAGCATCTCGATGTCCTCTACACCATGGAAAGATAAAAAATCATTTTTGTAGGCCCTAGTAGGTAAAAAATGAAGAAAATTCTTACAGGCCATTAACACGAATCCAATCTCTTCAACTACTAGATCTGATTCGATTCGATCTGCTGGGGAACTAGAAGCGACATATTGTGGGTGGATTTGTAGAAGGCATTGATTTCCAGTGGTTGATATTTCGAAAAGGGATTCAATGCGTATCTCAGAGTGGTTGGAGTAGGATTCATTCTTTCTTTCTTCTCTCTCCCATTCTTCTATATATTGTAACAGAGGGGCACAAAAAGAGGTTGTTCGTTTTCTTCTCTACCTCCCCCTTTTCTCTTCCCCAGGGTTGAAAAGGGAGTTTGAACCTCCTCCCCTACTCTGTAAATGGCATTTTTCCTCTTGTCCGTAGATGATGGTCTATGCAAACTCGAAGTAATTAAAAAACGTGTTTTGTGATGTATTTGTCCATCCTTGCTCGTTTTTGTTGTCTCTTCTTGCCTCTCTTCATTATGAGGTATATGTGCATGTTTTGAATGTTCACTTACAGATCTAGGAGCTGTGTTCATGGGGTTTTGGAACATTTTACGTGTGAATATGATCTATGTTACGTGATGTTCTTTGTCCATCCTTTCCATTGCTCACCTCTCTTTGTTACATGGTAGTTTGGTAGATGATCAACATTTTCCTTCTCTCGTGTATCACCATTTTAGTGTAGGCTATGTTTTCCCTTGTTTTCTTTCTCTCCTTGTCTCCTTGGAAGTTAGATTAGGATTATATTAGCTTTCTGCCGGAATAGCTTATGGCGGAGTAGATTAGGAAGAGGAACTAGCCCTCTATGGAGGGTTATTCCCATTCGCAAGTCCCATTAACTTGCATGAATGATCCAATGTTATGCAATCACATCGATAATTCTACCTTAGAAAAGCATATTTTTAGAACTCATTTGGGGGTGATGTGATTTTACACTAACACCAATAATGTAGCAAAATATGAGGCATTGGTCCATGATGCATTACTTACGAGAAGAGGAAGATAAAGGCATTGCAAATTTTTGGAGACACGGAATTGGTCATTCATCATGTGAGAGGAAATGTGCCACAAAGAATAAGCTGCTAAAAGCTTATAAACATAGAGTTTGGGACATATTGGAGAGCTTTGATGCTCTTAATCTATAGGTGGTGCCTAGGAAGATGAACAAAGAGGTTGATCAAATGATAACTCTTGGATCACAATTCTCACCTGCTGAGGATTTGATTAAGGGAAATGTGCAACACATTAAGATGGTGGTCAGGCCATCCATTCGGATAATGAAACCAAGCTGGCAGGTGTTTGATAATGATGAACAGATTGTTTAGTTCATCCAAAATGAGGCTAAGTTTTCTTTGAATATGTAATCTGATTTACAGAGCATTTATGGTGATCAGATTATTCAGCTAAAAAAATATATATTGCCAAAGGGACTGGTCACCTTGGAGCATATTTTTGGCCCAATGATGAATTCAAAGGGGATGAAAATAATTTAGCGGTAAATAAAGAGGACTACTTGCCAGTCACTATCACACAAGGAAAGGATCTTTTTCTTGGAAAGGTATGTGATGAAAATGAGAAGAAAGATTTTGTTTCCTTATGTCAAAAATTTAGTGATGTGTTTTCTTAGGATTATGAAGATCTAAAGGGATTTAATCCAGATATTGTACAAAATTCTATAGATCTTGATCCCGCTTATCAATCCAATTAGGAAAAATAAAGGTCGGAAAACCTAGAATAGAGCCCCTTATGAGAAAGGAGTTATCCAAACTCATTAAGGAAAAAATAATTTTTCCAATTAAGTACTTTACATGGGTGGCCAATCTTGTCCCAATTAGAAAGAAGAATGGGGAAATAATACTTTGTGTTGATTTTTTTGATTTAAACAAGGATTCCTTAAAAGATCACCACCCTTTACCTTCTATGCGAAGATTTTGCAAACTTTTGTAGGGGCTGAAATATTCTCCATGTTGAATGTTTATTCAGGTTTTAATCGATTAAGGTTAGGAAGAAGATCAATTTAAGAATACATTTACAACCAAATAGGGTACACATGCCTATCAAAATATGCCTTTCGGATTATCAAATGCATGTGCCACATTTCGAGAGAGAAATGGATATTACTTTCAAAGGTTACATCAATGAGTTCATTATTGTATACTTGGATGATATTACCATCTTCTCACAAATAAGCAAGGATCACATCAGCCACTTGGAGAAGGTATTTGAGAGATGTAGGGAATTTTGGGTGTCCCTTAACCCCAAGAAGTGCAATTTTTCAGTCCCTTGGGGCAATATTTTTGGGAATATTGTTTCGAGGATGGCATTGTTATTGATCCAGGACATATTTTCATCCATCCTTTCTCTCTCTTTGCTAACTTGTAAAAATCCTTGCAAAAATTAATTTTGTTAGGAGATTTATTCCAAATTTTGTAGGATTAGTCAAGCCTATGACTTTGATGTTAAAGAAGGATGTAGTTTTAAAATGGACAGATGAAGGGAAAGAAAGTTTTGCCAAGATCAAATAGGAAATTTCTCAAGCTCCTACACTTGTCAATCCTAACTATGGTAAGGATTTTATTTTGTATGCATATGGAGCTGATGCTAGTATTGTTGTTATTTTAACACAACAAAATGATGAAGGTATGGAACAACCAGTGGCCTTCTTCAGTAAAACACTAAAGGAATATGAATTGAAATATAGTCACATTGAAAAATAGGTATTTTCCATCATGAGGGCTCTAATAAATTTAAAATTATGCTCTCCACTAGTCATATCAGAGTTTTAGTCTCACATTATAGTGTGAGAGACTTCATTATGGGAGTAGATATCAATGAGAAAAGAGATGGATGGGTAACTAAAATAATGGAGTATGATGTGACTATTAAGGAAAGAAAACTAGGAAGGGTAGAGGATTGTGTGAGTGGATTGCTTTGGATTCTCAAGATGACAAGGATACCTCCTTCATGAATGAATAACTTCCACATGATGTTGAAACTCAACAGGATGAATGAGAGGCGAAGTAAATAGTCATAATTTGGATGAATGACATGATAACTTTTCTATGTGCATACCCTCTTAATCTAAGTAAAATTAAATGGAGAAATCTAAGGTTACATTCTATTCCCTATGTTTTATTGGATGGCATTTTATTCAAAAGAAATATTGATGGGGTTCTACTTAGGTGCATCAAGATGAAAAAATAGATAAAGTTTTGAGCGAGAATTTCATGATGGATTATCTGGTGGTCATTTTTCAGCCAAATCCACAACAATGAAAATTCTAAAGGAAGGTTACTTCTGGCCCACATTATTTTCTAATTGTCACAAATGGGTCAAAAAATGTAATAACTTTTCTTTTTCACCAAAGAAGAAAATATTGGAAGCTCTTCCACTTCATCTAATCCAAACAGATCAACCATTTTCTCAATGGGGCCTTAATTTTATTGGAATGATCAATCCTCCATCAAGTGCTGGCCACAAGTGGGTCTTAACAACTACAAATTATTTTACTAGGTGGACCGAGGCTATGCCATTGAAGGAAGAAACTAAATTATTTATTCTTGACTTCCTTGAGGATATTGTCACAAGGTTTGGTATTCCCCATACCATAATTTCCGATAATGAAAATTATTTTCTAGGATCTAATATTTATAATTGGGCTCTTAGAATTGGTGTTTATTTGAATACTTCTTCCAATTATTACCCTTAAGGTAATGGTTTGGCAAAATCTACTAACAAGAACCTAATTAGGATTATGAAGAGAAAATGGATGTCAATCAAATACAATGACACACAAAGGTGAGGAATGCTCTTTAGGATAACATGATTACTGTGAAAAATCAATTGGTGCTTCACCTTACAAACTTGTTTATGGAAAAGAAGAAAGGCTACCTTTGTCATTAGAATTACCTTCACTTGAGTTGGTCCAAAAGTTAGAGTTTGAAGAGGCGGATCAAAATTGCAAAATTGGTAGAGCTTGAAGAACTAAGGAATTATACTATGATCATATTAGAGCAACATCAAGAATCAACCAAACAATGGTTTGATAAAAAGGCTAGGTTTCATATCTTCAAACTTGGTGATTTGGTCTTAAAATGGGATGCTTGACATAGCTAAACTAGGGAGACACTCCAAATTTCATGCAATTTAGAGTGATCTATATACCATTACTACTTGTAAGGAAGCAAATTATTTTGAGTTGATTGACCTTAATGGAGATGCACTACCAATCCCAATCAATGGGATTTATCTTAAGCATTCTCATTAGGATAGCTTGTTGCATCATTATACATATTAGATTAGATTTTTAATTCCTCCAAGTTCTTGTAGCACATTGTTTTGTTGGTAGTTTAGGTTTACTTTTGTATAAGTGTTGTGCACACTCTACATGTCTCACTTGGGACATGTATGATTTTCATGTTTGTACATAGTTGTGCCTTTGTTGTTGTTGCACTTTCCATTTTAGGAAAGCTCTTATAATGGGAACAATTAGTTAAGAGCTCAAGAAATTCATATCAAGTCAATTCCATGTGATACTTCGGATAAATTCGGGGTGAAATTTTCAAGTATTAGATCGCTTTTAGTTTTAAGGTGACTCCATGCCTAATGGATGCTTCAAGGTAACTAGTATCTTCATCTAGTAGGTAGATGTCCCCTAGAGGTCGCCAAATTGTTTTCCAAATTTTGCACCCCTTACAAAATTTGACAACTTATAGAGTTTGTACTTGACCATTTTACATGAGCATGTGATATACGATTTCGACTATCAATTTTAGGATCAAAAGCTAGTCTATAGCATGATAGATGAATAAAAACGGACGAGTTGCGTAGGCCATGGGAATTTTGGACCTCTTTGGTAGCATCAAAGGATGTTACCAGTCGAGCAAGATCGGTGGTGGGGCACAAAGGTGAAGTGCTAATAGAATTTTGAATGTTGCAGTACCGATAGCACCAAGGTGGCAATGGAGGACTGATCAAGCATATGTGGTAGGTGAATACGGATCTTTCTGACCATAGTAGCATCGGTTGTGCTACAAACCGGTAGCATCATTTGTGCTATTGAACGACAACAAATTTTACACTACCATATAGTTATGGAGAGAATAATGTTTAGGTTGTGTTAACAAAGGGTGCCGAGAAAAAAAAACATGCTACCGATTGGTTGTGTAAATGCACAATTGACTGACAATAAGAGAAATGGTAGAAGAATGCAACTAACCGACATGATAGAACTTTCTCTCGGACGACATAGAAGGGTTTATGCAATCGGGTCAATTTAAAATGAAATGCTACCGTCCAGGGGAAAAATATGCATACAACTAGAAAATCACAGGAAGATCAACATGAAATTTGGGAATTAACGATTCATGAATTAGGTAGCTCAACTACCTATCAGGGAATTAATGTATAATAGGTGAGGTGAATTTGCTATATATATATATGTAAAACCCCCACATTTTTTGGGGGAAGTTTTCTGAAAACGTAAAGGAACTCATGTCAAAAAATTCCCATTTATTTTATGAGTTGCGGGCCTCTAATTTGAGCATTTTTCAAAGGATACTTACCTTATGCCTATTATGTAATGAACTATGTATCCTTACGAGTAATAAAATACATGTTTTGTGGATTTTTCTACTCTAGCTTGTGTTGTGTTGTGTTTCTTGCCTTCCTTTACATCTGTAAATATTTTGTGATACTTTGTTCTTCTTGCAGGACTCAAATCTATTGTGCTCTACGAAGATAGGAATTTGAATGTTGTTTTGGACTTGTGGAACTTCTATCTACCCTCTCCTACTATGTTTTCTTCCTATTTTCACTCACTAGGAATCTCTCCAACCTGTTCTTGGTGTTATCACCTCCCTTAGTTTAGGATTTTAATTTTATGCATCTTCCTCTCTCCTGGTCCCTTGGAATTTTAGGTTAGTGTTAGGTAGCTACATTTCCCTTTCTAGGAGTAGTCTTAGTGTTAGGAGTAGGTAGAGGAATTCGGCCTTCTCTAGAGGTCTATCTTAGTTTAAGTCCCACAACTTGGAGATAGTCCCATGTTGTCTCAAGCCCCAAGTCAATCTGATTTGGGACGGGTGCATATTTGAGCTCCAACACTATCATAACCTCTCAATGTGTTTCGGTTGAAGAATAGTTCATCTCTCCATAACCTAGTTTTTTGCAAGAACGATAACTAGAAAATGTTAACCACACTCAATCATCAATCATGACTCTCTTAACATAATTATTGTATATCCATACTTGTAGATACAAAGAAGGATCACCTCTCCATGTTAGCTTGATGTCGGTGGACATCTTAGTGATATCAAAAAAAAAAACCCAAAGTATCTATCATGAGGTCCCGGATGATAGATGTCAAAGTTTGTATGATTTAATGGGGATTTTGGAGGATATGTCACATGAATTAAGTGATGAAGGCCCAATGATTCTAATAAATCAGATCGATTGCCTGGTGAGTTCTTCAACGAATTCAAAAAGGATATGTGAGAGAAGGTCTTGGTTAGGTTTGTAATTAAATCATAGGCCCCTACTATTGGATTAGGCACTATTGGTGCAACGACTTACACCAAGGGGTCAAAGGAGAGGTGGTGACACATAGTCATGGGTATGAGTAACGGCGTTGATTTCCACTTCAGTTTCTAACTCAAATAGGCCCATAATCTTAGGTTGGTTCTAGTTTTCTAAAGAAGAAGCTTCTCATGGATCAATGGACGTAGAGGCTTTATGATCGTTTTACTTACAAGATTCCCTTGTTGGTGACATGCGGGGTTAAGTTTCCCATTTTCGGGGTGCATTAGGAAGGGGTCTATATAAATCCCAAGAGTAGCATTTGCGGAGAAACATGCCCCATGTGGGTGTTCTGTGTAGGTGGTGTGGGTTAGTAGAGAAAATATCAATGAAGAGGTGTCTCTTATCCTCTGGAATATGTTGTATGAACTTATTATAGTCCCTACAATTCTAAGCATCGTGTCCTATAACTCTATGGAAACCATAATACAAGTTAGGATCATAATCTAAATGTCTTTGGTTTAGATTTTATTGTGGCCCATATTGTTGTTTTGATTATGATTGTTATAGTTATAATTTGGAGGCCTTTGACCGTGTTCTAATATTGATTTGGGAATTGATTAGGTAAGGGCTTTGGCCTTGAGTTTGGACCTATTTGGGAGGAGGATGTTTGAATTCAATCACATTAATGGAAGGGGTAAGGTTATTACTTCTCTAATTGTTTGTATTAGGGTTGTTATTATTTGCATTATTAGTGTTCACAACATTTTGTTTCTTAGTTTGTTCGGTGACACCATCCATTGTAACACCATGGTTTCAATTGAGGACTTAGGTCCTTGATTTTTTTCTTTTTTTTGATAATTAGGGTTATTCTGAGTGGGGTGACCAATTTCCCATTTGAGCCTATAAGTCTTGTGTTCATTTTCTATCCAGCTTTGTCGATATGAAGGGCTCCATCTAACACTTCTTCGTATCTCTAAGAGGAAAATTTTAGACTTCCTCCTTGGTTTCCTAGTTAAGGGAATGAAGAAAAATCACAAAGCTCCATTTGGTCCATGTTAGGACCATAACATAGAGAATAGAGGACATTTCTCCACCTCTCGAATTAAATGGGAAGTGGAATCATTATGCTCTTATTTTAATATGAATAAATTCTCTAATCCTTGTTATTCTCAATAGTTTTTCATGTCAAAATACTTTAATGAACTCAAATACGAGTTACTTAAATCGAGTCGATGGAGGATTTTAGGATTCTAATCTACCGATCAAGAAAATCCCTCAAGAGTCTTGGGAAATATCTTTGCAACAACTACATCCCAAGGGATTAGTTCTCTTATGGATGTGGCATATGCCTTTATATAGGCATTTGGATCTCCTCCCCCTTGAAATTTGGGAGGTTTGACAATGGTTACATAGGATCATAACACCTCGTATAGTAAAATCTAGAGGTTCCTTGAGGTATTCAGAATATATCCCCACTGCATATGATTCAACCATTGATGATCCTTGAAGGGAAGTGAAGGTGGAACCAAAGTTTGATACAACGTAGGTAGGCATTAGGCGGGGCATAAGGAACCCCTTGTGGCTATGTGGGACAAGTTGTCAATAGATGGGATTTGGAATAAATGTGCATATAAGGAGGAATCACACTAGGGTATGGAATTTTAGGCACAAAAATAGGGAATGTTGCATTGCTTGAAGGAGTGGCATTTGAGAATGTAATTCCAGATGGCCCTTGTGTTGGATATGTTTATATGAAGAATGAGGTCCTATACCTAGTGTGCCCAATCTTATAAGAAGGTATCCTATGTTAGAAGCACCCACGTAAGTCTGAGACGGTGGTTGTTAGTAAACACTACAAAAGGCATGTAACCTTGATTTTTCATGTAATGGGAAGTATTGTTTGAGCCCAAAAATTATGTAGGCTTGCAAGGTTTGAGGAAATTTATAATTCCTTAATCATACCCATTAATGATGAGATCACATCACTAGATAAAGGTGTTGTATTTTTTTAGGCGTGTGTTGAGCCTTGTTGGGTTGCTAAGGTATATGATACCCTGTTATAAATTGGTATTTTTATAGACCACCCCTCTTTAGATGTGTTTTCTATTTTGGGAGGAGGGGTGGAAACGTTGTTTTGAAGAAGAGTATCAGTATATCCTTACATCTTGTCCAAGGATTCATCCATAGTTTAAGACACTCACCACTTTGGGTGAGTCATGGTAGAAAATCATCATCTGGTGATAGATAGGAAGATAAGGAATAGATTACATTCTAATTTGGGGTCTAGATAGACCCATGGATAAAACCCTTTTTCTCATGTGAATGTCATGTTGTTAGAGTTGGAGAACTCTAGTTGTGCACTGTGGTTAGGTTAGTTTATCTCCTCAATCCTAATTGATGAACCGGTATTAAACCCTTGAGGAGAGGGGTGTGAGGAGATGAAAGATTTTGTGATTGATTATCATGCCACCCTCACAAAGAGGGCAATTGTTGCATACCCATCTAATGGTAATAGGATTCAAGACCCAAAATGGGTCTTTTGTATTCCTAACCCAACATATTTGGGGGTGTATAAACACCCATAGAATAATGGGAGAGAAAAGATGGATGAAAGAAAGGAAAGAAAGAGGTATACGAAAAGGAACTAGTCCTTCACATTAGGTTCACAATTTTGTGCGCCTAAGAATAAACATGTGACTCCTAGACATACGTGACTTCCAGGTCATGTCAGGATAAATGGCATAATGGAATGGATAGATAGGAATGGAATGGATAAATAAAAATAGTGAGAATACGAATGCTAGATGGAAAATCAAGGAAAATGGATTCTTTAATGAGCACAATGGGTATTTTCTAATTAAGGGAAATGAATTCTTATCTAACTTCTTTCGGGTGAAATGGAATGATGTGATAATAATGATCGACATAAAATATTTTGATCAATATCAGTTCAACCAAAAAACCTCGAATTGGTTGTGGAACTCGAGGAAATTCCTTCATTTCTCATAAATTTCTCTTCAAAGAGATAAGGTCATGAATATGGGACAATGAGGAAAAAGGATAAGTCTAGTCTCTACTTTAATGGTTTTCCCATAACTTTTGGCATTATCCACCTCGTCATTAAAGCAATCAACAATGTATGATGATCTAGTGCGGCGGGGAGTGGTATGAAAGATAAGTTTTCTAAGGCCTTGATCAATATTAGTCAATTGTATAACAATGTTTGGTTACGGTATGGTTGGGTCACAAACTCTTTGTCTTGGTTTCTTGGGTCTGGATGGTCATGTGGGCATGAAACAAGGAATCTATAGAAATAAACAAAGCATGCAAAAAGAAACCAAAAGGGGATAAGGCTATGTTCAATAACCTAAACCACTAAGGAAATGTGGGAGCTTGTGTTAATTCCAATATAATTAAATATAAATTCCTACTTTAAACAATCAATGCAAACAAATTCAAATTAAACAAAGTTAATTACTCTCCTTTAATTTAATTAAATCTATGTGTAACTAATTGATTAAATAAATGCAACTAATTAAATAAAGAAATGTAAACAATCTAATCTACTTTTTTTTGTATTTTCTAGATGTCTTTTTAAATGAAAGGAAATAAGACAAATAAACTAATCTAATTACTTTAATCTATGTTTTTAGGATTTTTCTCGGTTTATTGAAATAAATAAACACAAAGCTATAAAGAGAAATAGAAATTGCTTCTAATTAAATTAAAACTACTTATGTAAAAAAATACAATATAAATATTGAAATAACTAGATGTAGATATTCCTCTGTTGCATGAAGCTAATTAATTCTAATCTAATTTAAATAGAGATTCTTTCCAATTTGTAACTGTGGATTGTTTATTTCTTCTAATGCCTCACCTCAGAGTCACGGGAAGAAATGAAGCTTCTCAGAAGTAATTTCTTTCCTTGAAACTTCCCGGTGAAAACACTAAAATTCCACATAAGATATTTAATGTGAATAAATTCAACAAGATGCATAGACATAAATCCTCTTAAAATTTGTTTCCCTTGTAGATCCACAAGGATAAGTAGGTAGGATTCTTTTAGAATATTTGCTCGTATGCACACTTAAATCTAACTAAAGAAGGAAAAAAGCTACATGATATTTGAAAGTGAAGAAATGAAAAGCTATGCGCAAAAAAACTTCCACCAAATCCTTCCCAAACAATCCACGGGATAAGCCGAGAAGAAAATTCATCAATGGAAGCTACTTACGATGAATTCTTGCAAATTCTACCTTATAAAACAAGCTATTGATTTGATAAATAAATCTAAATTATATGTATAAAATAAAGCTTTAGATAATTAAAATTACACCCCCAACTTGGAAATGTAGATCGTGACATTATCCGAAGGTAGTTGTTCTCTTTTTATCCCCTCATCTTCTTTTGCAATGATAAATCCAAATGGTCCATGGAGATGTGTTGGATGTGTGTAGAAGAATTTTTGTAGACGTTGGAGTAGATTGGTTGTAGGTTATTTGTTCTCAAATGTAGGCAAGGAATACTTAACAAGGAAATCTTAGAGTTGCTTGTGTGGTTCTTGGAAAGAATTTGGCAGAGTAAAAATGTAATTCAATTTAATGGACTCCAACCAATGCTTCGGGAAAAATATTGGTTTTTATAGAAAGTTGGCAGGGAAATGGTGCAGCACACTTGGCAACCAAGAAGTGCCAAATCACCACAGGAAAGGGCAGTTAACTTAATAAGAATAGTAGGTAAAGAAGAAGAAGTTTATATGCATCTCTCTAAGCTCAAAGGCATATGATTTGGTCAAGAAACATGTGAGAAATAAACTTGGAAGAGAGCAACACACCTACAAAACTAGAAGTGTTAACTCTCGTATAGAAGCATATGGAACCGCAGTCTGCGCGAGACGGGTGGTTACACAACCATCGGGGTGGTTGCATAACTGCCACTCTAGGCATATCGACGGCTTATAAACCGCCACGGTAGTTACGTAACTTAAAGGCAAAAAATAAGGAAAAAATTGGAAAAGACTTGCAAAAGCATGAAAAGATAAGGAATGGATAAGTAAAGAAAACTAAATCATATAGGAACACAAAAAGCAAGGAAAAAGGACTTGGACATCATCATTTAATCTAGAAATGAAATTTATCATCATTGGGGATTTTACCATTCCAACAATATAGCACCATGCAATTTTGGGTGCGTACGGTGTCACACCTCTTTTTTTCCTCTCATGGACATAATATTGGAGTTCCATGTCACATGTAACTCCTCGACATTTGTCACACACTTCCTCCTCACCTCCCGAGGATTAAGGACACTAGAAACACACTAATCGGGTTTGCATAGGTAATGATGGAGTTATTTTGTAACTCATTTTGGCTCTCTTATTATAATTTAAGAGATCTCTCATCTTCTCTCTCATTTATTGGAATTTATTCTTCTTATTCTATTCTCTTATCTTCTTGTCTCTCTTATAAAAGATTGTAATTTAGAGAATAGTGTTTAAGCCTTCTTATATAACGTAGGGTTTTCTTTCGTTTATTTAGTTTTCCCACTTACTAATTTGTGTCTCAACACTTTTCATGGTTTGGATTATTTTGTGAGGTAATATTGTACCTTATTTGCATTTATTTACTTATTATTTCAACGTTATTTGTAAAATATCTTGTAGATTATTCTTTCATGGCATCAAAGAAAGGTTTTACTAACGTTTGAAACTAATTATTTTAATTTTTTTGTAGGGAACCAAAAATATGTGTTGGGTTTTGACACTTTTGTTCTGAGGTTCATACCCTTACAAACAATTTTTTTGTGTATTTTCATAACCATATATTATTCTTGTTATTATTTTTCTTGCAATCTAACATTTTGCGAGGTTTTGATTTATTATAAAAATGTGTTGGAAGATCTTTCAAATCAAAGTAAATATGATATTATACATTATCCTTTCTATTTTTATTTTTTATATTTATTCGCAAAAGAAAAAAAAAAAAAATTAGTTCATACATTTCTTTTCATTATATTATATATCTTCTTAGATCTTTTATACTCTAAGTGTTTTACATTTATTTGAAAAGAATTAAGAAAAAATCTTTCTTGTTTGGTTTGTTTATACTCTCTTTTTCTTATAAAACCCGTATAGATGTTTGATCATAATGTTTGATTAAATATTCATATTTCTGAAAAAAATTAATGGGTTTTTTCATTTCTATATTAGAAAAATGTTATTAAAATTTTAGCCTAACCAAAATCATGGTTTAATAGAAAAAAATAATATAGTTTGTTGATCTAGATAGTTAATACTCATTTTTTAAAAATATGTCCGAAAAACAACTCATAAATTTTAAAAATCCATTTCGATTTCTTATATTTTTTGGGTTTATTATGTTATATGCTAGGTAATTTGTGTAAAATGTTTTCACTAACCTAGATAATATTCTATGAGATAAATTTATTAAAAATTCAACAAAAAAGGAAAAAAATGTTTTTAATGTTTTGCGTGTGTTTTTTTAATAATTTTATCGACATTAAACTAAATTATTTTCATTTAATCTTAAGTGTATAAGATTTTTGCATTTTTTCCTTGGTATTGTGAGAATTCAAGGAGAAGACTCGATTATTTCCCGAATTTAAACTCACTTCTTCAAATTACCATTTATGGAAATCACATATGCAATACATCTTTACTTTTAAACATTTAGATAAAACTTTAGAGGGTAAAGAAACTATACATAATGAAAAGGCCTATGTTGAAGCCCAAAAAAGTGGAAAGTTAAAAATAAGGAGGATTTAGGGTTGATTGGTATGACAATGTCACTGAGCTTCATGTTCATATTGAAAGTTGTGTATTCTTTATTTGCTAGTGTTTGGTCTAACCTTAAAGATGTGTATGATGTTGTGAATGAATCTCAAAAAATTCAAGTTCAAGATCAACTTTCAGATTTAAAATATGTTGATTTCAAAACTATGGATGATTTTTTACTAAAGTTCATTCTTTAAAATCACAATTAAATGGTTTATGTGTTAAACTTTCATATTTGAATTTAATTCATATTATTATGAAAAAGAGTTTACCTAGGCCTTTTCAACAATTTATTATAAATATTCACTCTCACTTGATATTCCAACCTTAGCAATTGAGTTGATGTTCGATTTTTTTTTTGGAAATTTTTGCGTCAAGAAGAACAAAAATCACTTCAGTTTGGTAGTATTAAGGAAAATGAACATGCTTTTTTCTCAACACCAACATAAGAATTATCGTAATAATGATCATTCTAAGACCAACCAAAAATATGAAAAAATGAAAACAAGTCAAACTCCAACCCTAAGGGTAAATTTGTTTGTACTTATTGTCATAAAGATGGTCATGATGAAGATCATTTCTTTCACAAAAAACATGATATTAAAAATGGAAAGAAACCTGAAAACACTAATGCTAGTGCTAGTAACAAGACTCAAATTTCAAAAGTCTAACACTATGGATTCTTTTACTTGTGCTTTGCATTCTTCTTCTCTATTGAATGGATTGTTGATTCTGGTGCTACTCAACATATGACATCTAATGTTGATTTATTTACTACTTTAGAGCCAAACCATTCTAATAATTAGTTAAGTCTTACAAATCATGCTTCATGCAATGTAGAAGCAATTGGTAATGTTAGTATTCCTAATGGTGAATTACATGATGTTTTTCTTGTTCTTGATTTAAATTTAAATCTACTTTATGTTCCTCAATTATGCAAACATGATTACAAAGTATAATTATTTCAAAATACTTGTTATATTAAATCAGAAAAGAAAACTTTTAAGTTATTAGTACAATTTTTTTAGATAAAGATGATTTGTTTAAATTTACTGAATTATCTTCCCCTTATTCTAGTCATGCTTTAGTTGTTTCTGTTGATGGTAGTTTATGGCATGAAATATTAGGTCATATTAATTACCAAAGCATTGCACTTATGCATAAACTAGACATGGTGCATGGATTTCCTGAATTTCCTACTTCTAAGTCTATTTGTATTGGATGTATGGCTGGTAAAATTTGTATAGAATATTTCTGAGGAAAAAATCTTGGTGAGCAACTGAAAAATTACATCTTGTTCATAGTGGTATTTTAGGTAAAATGCAAACTCCTTTTATTAATGGTGCTAGATATGCTCTTACTTTTGTAGATGATTGCACTAGGAGAGTTTTTTTTTTAAACTAAAGATCAAGTTTTGGATATATTTATTGAATTTCATGTCTTTGTTGAAAAATAATATGGTTGTTCTTTACATATCATATGCACTGATAATGGTACTGAATATGTCAATTTTAATATTCTTGCATATTGTAATAAACATGGTATTAAACATGAAAATATTGTTTCTTACACAACTGAGAAAATTGGTGTTTACAAACATAAACATAGGACTATAATTGAAATGGATAGGTGTATGTTCAATGGTAAAATATGCATTATAAGTTTTGGGTTGAAGCTATGAATTGTGTTGTTTATATTATTAATAGGACTCCCACTAAAGTTGTCTTAAATATTACTCCTGAAGAAGCTTGGAGTGGTAGAAAACCTAATTTAAAGCATTTACGTGTCTTTGGTTACTGAAGATTTAAGTTAGATTATAAATCAAACACACTTATATTTATTGGCTATGATGAACAATCTAAGGCTTATAGTGTTTATGATCCTCAAACTAACAAAATCAAGATTAAAAGAGATGTTAGAGTTGCTGAAAATGGTGTGGTTGATTGTTCTACTACTTCTAATTCTCTTGATATTATTAATGTATATTTTCATTTTGATTCAAGTAATGATCAAGAAAATTTTCATAGTAGCGTTAAAACTCCTAGTGTTCCCTCCTCTTCTTGGTTTTGACCCACTAAGCCTATGCTTAAATGGGTGAATACCACTATAAAAGAATTTGGTGTTGATGTAGATGTTAATGATTCTCATAGAACTAGGAAACTATTTTGCAACAATTATTTGATGTGGGTAAGTGCATGGAATTGGGGGCTAAAAAGTGGACAAAATGTGATTTTAAGAAAAAGATGTATGTGGTTTGTAAAAGCGCATTCAAGCTTTAGAAATATAGGTTTGGTAATAAATGAACCAAAAGTGTGTATGCACTATAACATGTACTGCGTTCCTTATTCTAGGTGTAATATATGTGTTTGTGGGAGCTTTGTATTTACAAAAAAAAATGTTTAAGTATAATAAATAATAAATGCAAAATTTATACTTTAAATTTATACTTTATCGTCTTTAAATTTATACTTTATCGTCTTTAAATTTATAATAGTAAATATAAGAAATTAGGGTCACTTTGCACCTTATGGAACTAGTTTCACAACTCCATGAGTCACGGTTTAGGAGATAGTTTTTATAATCTAATCTAGTCAGTACATAGGTATTTTTCAGGATTTCAACATTCAACCTAAATCTTTTAGGGTTTAAATTCTATAATCGATGTCTATTTTAGGAAATAATATAGTCATTGTTTATGTTTTGGGGCCTTTTGGATTGTTTACTAACATTTGTAGGAGTTTTAGATGTGTCAAAATTAGAATTTACAAACCTCACAACTCCCAAAATTAGTGACAATCTATCAAATATATGGACTCATGAATTATTCCATGAGTGTGGAGTTAAATCCTAATTTCATGTTAGAATATGGTAGAATCATACTATAGATAAGTACCTACTTTGACATTGGGGCATGCATATTTAAGAGGACCCAATAGATCGATCCTCACAATCAAAAATGTGAGGAAGTGACCTTAGTTCCCATGTTGGCATCTATTTCCTTTTAGCCTTATAATATAGATTAGCAATAGTAAGGTTTGGTCAAGAAGATGATCTATCTAAGGACCCCATAATATCTTCATTTGTTCAATAGAAGAATAAGAGGTAACTTGAAGAGTTGGAAGCTAAAATAGTGCATCACATCAATATATTTATAACACTCAACAAAATTTAGGGTAGGAGTAGGTGAAAATGTGAAAAATCTTCCACACATTCATTTACTTTCCATGGAGAAAGAAACTCAAGACTTTCATCAAGATTTATGCTAAGAAAATTAGTTTCATTTTCACCTTAATGTCTTTGTTCCTCTCCACTAAAGGTTTAAAAACCATTCTCATCATAAAAATCACTTTCTACATGGGAACACCAAAACTTCTCACAATACATTTCTAGGACTAAGCCTTATGGTAGAACAAAGATTCATAACATGGTTTTATCAAAAAAATAGAGTCTTGGAGTATTCCAAATTAATGTATACATGCTTAAAACCTTCATAAACGGCATCCAAACATCTATATACCCATAAGAAAGTAAGGATGTTAATTTGATTATGGTTATTATATTTAGTATTTGACAATTCTTATGAACAAGAAGCTTACGGACCTCCACATAGATGTAACCCATACTAAACCAGCTACTCCATCCTCTCACTTGAAGCCATTTTCATGATAATTTCAACATCTGAATCATCATGGATTTATGAAGAAGAAGAAGATAGTTCCATGCAACACTCAAGAATCTCCACCTTGGCACTTAGCGATAAACTGACCCTTGGTTCTCGGCCAAAAGCTTCCATCCCTCAAGCCATAACCTGAACACCTCTATCAAAGCATGTATATGAAATTGCATGCTAATCGAGCACAACTCGAACTCTCATACTACTGTGTAGAAATAACTACCTGAAGAGTTAGACAAAATATTTTCCGTGCTCGAACCTTGAGCCATATCAAACATATTCCTTCTTCCAATTGATTGATTCGATCAATCATCAATTCCTCCATACTTTCACAAATGTCCACCTCTTCATCTTCTTCAAAGCTTTCAACTACAGTCCACACCTTTTCTAGGAAGCCTCTCATGGCGGCATTCCTAATTTTTCATCCATCCAAGAAGAGAAGGACTTATGCACCACTTCCCGGTTAAAACATGTTTCCTTTTGTGACTAAGGCCGGTGACCAGAACCATCCTCCATCCTCTTGCTAATAGTTAGAGGTACCATGAACATAACCAAAAAGTGCTACAACTAAGATAGGATAAAAAAGTGAGAAGTGATGAATTAACACCCCAGACCAAGCTTAAATAATATATTTTCTAATGCTTCACACCAGAAGAAACATGTGTGATTACTTTGAATCCTCGTGAAGATATCCCTAAATTAATCATCATAATTCAAATAATGGTTATAAATGCTAGATGGAAATCACAATTACTCCCCATGCTTTACCCACCACCAACCTAGCATCCCTTGACATAAGGGGACGTGATGTCATTGGAAAGATCGTCTCTCATACTTAGCACTTTAAATAGAACTTGTCCAAAAATCAACCCCCTATTGCTAAGAAATCAACCACCATATTCCCCTTTCTTTTGATATGTGAGAATCTAATCTCAGAGAATGAAGGGAGAATTGATCTAATATTCACACATTCGGGCTTGAGGACCGGGATTTAGAAAAATTACCTCAATCAAAACTAATATTGGTTTTAAAATCTCCTTTAATCCAAAGTTGCCATCAATTCTATTTTTTACCTCGATAAAAAAAAAAGGTCCATACCTTCAGCTATATTGTTGGAGGAGACACCATAGTCGCATCCAGGCTAAAAGCTGGTTGATAGCTAGAATCTCTAAAAATACACCACATCATGCATTCTTTAGGGTTACCTCTAGAATCCCCATCAAAGTTTAATTTAATCCAATTGTCATCGGAGGTCTCCACACATATGATTTATTTTCCTCACTCTCCTTATCTGGAGACCTTACTGTTCAAATTCAGTTATATAAAAATAAATACATTTTTTGGTTTCTCAACCCAATGTGGTTATTAATATGGGTTGCACAAAATTTACTAGTTGAATAAGTTGATTTTCTACCCAAAATGTGCCTCTAAGTTTCCATTCTATTTCCTTCAGGACAAAGATCAAGTAAGGAGAGAATAATAAAGGAAACACCTATTAGATAAAGTAGGAATTTGAATTCTTAAAATATTAGGTTTTGTGGGAAAACAAGTTTTCAAAGATATGATCTGAGGAGATAACAAGAAACAACAAGAAGGTAAGACTTTATTCACCCAAAATGAGGTCTAAGACATCAACACACCAAACTTTCTTGACATAACTTTTAATTACCCTTGCATAATTTACCCTAGTTTACCATATTTGAGTCATATGAACTTAATTACGATGATGTGATGAGAATCGGGGATTAGTTTGTGTTAATAACATCATGCATAGTACATCAAATGTGAATGTATGATGTGTTTTTGGGTTTTATGGACCCTAAGTACATCATTATATGAAATAATTAGTTATATGGGTAAAGAGATAAATCACCCAAAGGTATATGGTTGTGCATAATAATGTTGCGATGAGGAAGGATGTTTCCATAAAGGAGGATTTGGTCACTTTAGACCATCAACACACACGTGATTGCACAAATCCATATGATCGGATGATAGAAAAATAAAAGAAAAGGGAGAGAAGATTATGTATCTGTAGAATGAAGGTTGTGCCAAAAATCCCACCAAAAGGACTAGAGTGAACAAAATGTTTCCATGGTGCACAACTAAGTACGCATTAGAAGAGACCACTAGTGGAAATGTGAGAGACTCTAATCGAGGAGTGTGAAGATAAAGGCACCCACAAAAATTTGAGAGAGTAAAAGATAACCAAGAGAGACTATGTCATGATAGGTCATTATATCCAGTAGAGAGAATAACCACTCTAGGATAAGTCTCTGGGAAGAATAACAAGTCTTTCAAATCTCTAGAAGAGAGTTCTAAGCTCCATGGAGAATAACTACATGTAGATAGGTCATAAAGGTCTGTTGGTGAAATAATTTTTCACAAGGGAAAATTAGGGAATTTCAACATGAAAATTAGGGGTGAAATAATTTATCACAAGGGAAAATTAGGGGATTTCAAGACCTGATTCAGCTTGCAATTTTCCTTTTTAGTCCATTTTCCACTTTAGCCCTTGTCATGTGCGATAAGTTGATTTTCCATTAGATTCCAAAATGAGTATGAACCAATATAACACATGTACCATGAGGAGGGTCCAATTTAATCCAACTTGACCTTTTGTTAGGCTCCTAACTCTTCCCGAGGTGTCCAAAACCATTTGAGAAAGTTCCACCTTGTAAAAATACCCTTGTGTTGGATTGGTGGAAAAAATTTTACATCTCATACTCCTAGAATTATTCCTTGATTATTGAACCATGAAGTATTCCCTTCATAGTTCTAATTCCTAGTATATGAGCTTTAAACACTTCAAAGGCTCTTGAAACTCTTGAATAAGGTGACTAGATAATTTGGAACATGCATTCCCCAGTGCCTTGCCCAAAAGACCCAATTTTCTCAACTTATTCTTGACCTTAACTATCTCCGTCGAATCTTCCTAAAATATTTCAAAAAAATCATTTATCTCTTATATAATTCCCAACTAATTTTAATTTTCATTGTAAGCTTCGGAGGATACTTATAAGTGACAAAAATACCAAAAATAACCATTTTAAAGCCTCAGGAATATTACTTTCTTTGGATCTTCATAACCTCATGAATCATCTAGATAAACTTCCTTGGACATGAAACCCACTTTAAAATCATGTTATAATATTCCTCTCAGCTATAATAAGGGTAAATCGGTTGAAATGTTCACCGGAGGAAAGGTTTACATTGACCAGGAAAGGAAATTTCAAGTGTAAGTTTAGTTGTCATGACCAAATTTTTAAATTTTGCATGCTATACATTTAGCATGACAACAAGGCCATTGAGTGAATGAGAGTAAACCATTGAGTTTCATTCCATTGTGTTAACTCTACAAAAAAATTCAAGTGGTCACCACCTTTTGTGTCATCATTAGTCAATTTGTTTAGCTAAAGAGACAATTTAGGAAAATTTGAGACCACTAATCATAGTTATTACTATGTGATGTGAATTTGGACTCAATTGGGGAAATCAAGGTGTATATAAGTGCAATTTTTATGTGTTGAGGTCTAGGACCTTATTTTTTCCAATAAGACATGTAATGTCTTTTCTCCTTGTTAGAGATCTCAAATTAGCTTGAATCAATTTTCTGCCAAAATTAAGAATTTGAATTTTAAACTTGTAAGCTAGGATTTGAGGCCATTCTAAGGTCTAAATCTTGTTATCTTTGTATGTTTCCTTCAAAGTGAGTCAATAAACCTATTGAAATATATAATAAATTTTTATCACCTTATGTCTTACATACACATGTATTAACCTAAACAAAATCCGTTGTTCTATCTTGGGTTGATAAAATAAAGGTGGTTATGTTCCTTGTAAGTAATATTTTGAAAAAGGAGGGTTGTAAATCTCATTGATGTGAATATAGAAGGATTCAAAAACTTGGAAGAACAAGGTTTTGAATATTTTACGTCTTATTAAGCCCATGAGGACTTTTCTAAAGATGTCAAGGATTTAATAACAATGCTTTGGTCATTTATTGTATTCTTTACTCAATGATTATGTTTGTATTTTCATCAAACTTTGCTTTCTTACATAAACATGAATATGTGGTGTTTCAAATTTTCTCTTGATATACCTAAATATTTAAATGGTTCCCTTACGACTAGTTAAGTGTGTAGATGCTAGTGGTTTGATGTAAATATATATGAACCTTCCATATGTCTCGAGGAAAGTTCTCGGCATGTAGATTCTCTACCAAAACAATAACATGTTTGTCTCGAATCTATTTATACTTCTCTATTATAAGACATTATTTATCCTAATAAGATGAATTTTTGTTATCATATATTCATAATTTAGAAGGTATACTATTGGGTTAATGTAAGTTTAAGGTATGATTTACTAAATAACTTTGTTTTCTACTCTCCCGTATCGGTAGAAATCCTAATTTGATGTTAGAAACTTATTGAAACTACTATCAACTAGGCACATTCAATTGGATCACTAGAATAACTTCCATAAGGTTTAACATAGACTTGTTTTCAAGCATAAAATATCATATATGATGGAATTCATGCATTTAGTCAAGATTGTCACAACCTGACTTCTATCTCATCAATACACTTGTTTGAATCCAACTTATTGTTTAATCATTTAGAAGTGAATCAGAGGTATTATATATTCATCAAGGTAGATGTTTGGGAGTGTGTAATTGAGTCAAATATCTTGAATCCCTATTTATCCAATAGTAACTATCTTAAATTGATTGTAAAATCAAGAACCTTGTTTGAAAATCATTCTCCACTACCTTGTGTATGAAATCACACCTCCATATTTAGAGTTAAAAGAGTGAAATGAATACAATTCTGATGGTATAATAATAGTGATAAATTCTCTAGAATAATTTTTTTCTTGTCTTAGAAATAATAAATATGTTAGAAGGAATTATGAATTATGTTTGGTGATCATTAAACCAAGGAATTTCACAAGTTAGTTTCTCTCACATGAGACTCCCACTTAAAATTTTGAGAAAGAACACACATAAAAACAAACATCCTAGAGAGTTATTTTAATGGAATACCCCATTATTTAGTTATTGAAAATAGTGATGGTATCATTTTTATCTTTAATCCTTGTTTATAAGTTAGCCCTATTCAAGTCTTGAAGGAGAGATCCAAAGCCACTTTGAGACTCATCATAAGAAAAATATAGAGAAATTGGATATATTGCATAAGTCTTGATATTTTATCTTAGTAAGGGCACACACAAGGATGGTAAGTAAGAAAATGGAGTAAGGAAAGTACAACATAGAAGTTGGGTGATGGCGACTAGTGCACATAACTTATGTAGATACATTGTGCGATGGTTTGATTGCACTATGCACATTGTTGAACAAGGTAAAGAGGACTATGTTTCCATGAAGTTATGAGGAAAGGAATATTATTTTTCCTTGTGGTGTTTTCTCAATGTTTGCACAATGTCACGATATAGTCATGTGGGTTGAGAACAAATCCTTAGTTAATGGCTAACCAACACATAATAATAGTACACAAATGACATGACTTGCTAACAAAAATGTTAGAGTGAAAAAGAGTCACGAAGAGAATATATCTATGGACATGCATCACCAAAATAAACAAGGTCAACATATAGGCATGTCTCACAAATTATCTTATAGATATGTAGCAATATCTCAAGGATTGATTATCCTCAACCACCATATTAGAAAAAAATGTAATAGGTCATGTAGAAAGACAATGTGGTGTTTTAGAAGAGTTATTGAACTCATTGCTTGTGCAAAAAAATAAAACGATAAAATATAAAGGGATTTATTTTCACCATTTGAGGGGGTAGAGTGGTGAAAATAAGAGAAGAAAGCTGAGCCAAACTAAACAAGTGAATCTTGAAGGGTCTGAGAAACACCATTGTAATAGATCAAGGATATTAGTTCATTTTATTTGTAAGTGTCCTTATAATTGGAGAAGTATTTGTAGATGTCGTTAAGGATGTTAAAATTGAGATAAACCTAATTATATGTGTATTCTAAGGCAATTTGTGAGTCCATGTATTCAACTAAATGTCAATATATTGGGAGTTGTGAGGTTTGTAAATTTAATTTTGACACATTCAAAACTCATATAAATGTCGGGATCTAATCTAAGAGGCCAAAAACCCTCTGAAAAATGACTATATGTTTTCCCAAAACAAACATCGACTACAATATTTATGCCCTAAAAGCTTTAGGTCCTTGCTGAAATCCTAAAAATGAGTAACTACTACCCAAATTAGATTTTGAAAAACTATCTTCTAGATTATCACTTTTGGAGCAACAAGATCCATTATATCAGTGTAGAGTGACCTAATTTTTATATTTACTAAAAATTATAAGATTTGATATTTTTATAGTTCACATTTATTTTAGTAAATATGCCCCCTTCCCTCAACTACTGACATCATGACATTTCCACATTCATAATATTAAGAAGGTTTATCGTTCATGACCATATGAATAGGTGTGCTCTATAACATGTATGTGTTATAGTGCATACATGTTACATTGGTTCTTCACACAAACTAAGACCTCCTAGCCTTGGAAATGATTTGTTTTTTTTTCGAGCATAAGGCTTGAAAGTGTTTAAACACAAAAACTGCGTGTTTTGGACTTAAACATGTATAAATTCATCTTCCGCCATGATAAATCGTATAAAAACTATCAATACCTTTATTAAAAATATGCCTATGATGTCTAAAAAAGTATCCTCTTTATAAATATATCAATTTCAAAAAAAAATACTATTGTAAGGTTTACATCTATATTTATTTCAAACTGTCTTTTATACCTCTATTTTCAGTGATTATACATGTCTATATTTCATCATGTATCTTTTTTTTAACTCATCCAAATTGAATAAAAATTATACAGTCCCAAACTAGGACTAATTTTATACATATTCAAAAAATCTAAATTTCAATATTTTTTGAGGTAGTTAAGGGGGCATGGTCGAATATCCCTTATTTTTAAATTTCAAAATCCTTTTACTTGGAAAATCAATAAAAAATTACTAAAAAATTATTAAAAAAAATCTATCCCAAATTAGGTGGTCATATCCATCTTTCCACCATAGGGTTTTAAAAAATATTAAATAGTGCTCAAAAATGAGGGGGCATGATAGAATCTCTACTATGTTTTTTCAAAAAATAGGATCACCTTATAATTTTAGCTCTTTGACCCACTTACACTTAACCATTTTAAAAAAATATAGTAGTTTAGAAACTAGACTCAAAATTCTACAATTCATGCTCTTATAACATCTTCAAATTTTGAGTGTAGCTATCTCAAATAATTCATACAAGTTAAGGTTTATTGTTTTCTAGAAAAAAATCCCACCTAAGACCCATTTTGGCCCCCATTTCCATGCACTTACCCATATGTCTAAACTTATGACTCACATCATCCTCAAACTCTTGAACAAGATATGCATGATGAGTACTACTCCTTAATCTAAATCTATGCATGACGATTACTACTCCTCATTGGAAAAAAGCTATGCATGATGAGTACAACTCCTTAATCTCTAATCAAACTTGGGACTTAGTCCCCTCCCTAAAGGTCAAAATTTGGTTAGTTGTAAATGGTTGTTTAAAACTAAATTTACTTCTGATAATCAAGTAGATAAATATAAAGCTAGATTAGTTGCTAGAGGTTTTTCTCAAGTTGAAGGAATTGATTATAATAAAACCTTTTCACTTGTTGCTAAGATGCCCACAATTAAGGTTGTTTTAACTCTAGCTTCTCATATGCATTGGCCTATTTTTCAAATGGATGTTAAGAGTGATTTTTTGAATGGTGATTTACATGAAGAAATTTATATGTCTCAACCCCTAGTTTTATTAAGAAAGGAAATGAGCATCTTGTTTGCACATGAAAGAAATATATTTATGGTTTAAAGCAATCACCTAGAGAATGGTATTCTAAAATCTATCATTTTTTATATAGATCAAGGATTTACTCATAGTCATGATGATCCTAATTTGTTTGTTAAAGATATTGCTAATGTCATAGTTATTATATCCTTATATATTGATGACCTGATAATCAATGCTAGTAATTTTTGATTGGTTTTTTCCTCTAAAAATGCTTTATAAAACACCTTTGAAATGACAAATTTAGGGTTTTGCATTATTTTTAGGCATGTAATTTTGGCTAGAAAAGATAACATTTCAATTTCTCAATCCAAGTATGCGAAATGAATTATTGGTTAATTTCAATATGCTTGATTGCAAACCAATTGCTACTCCTTGTGAACTTGGTGTAAAATTGCTTAATGATATGGAAATGAACTTGTTGATCCTACTTTATAAAGGCAATTAGTTAGTTCATTTTGAATTATCTAACTCATACTCCTCCCGACATTGCTTTTTCTATTGGTTTAGTTTTATGTTTGAACCTAAACTACTCATTTCAAAGATACTAAAATAATTATTTATTATAGTAAATGCACCTTATCCCTTCACATCGAGTATACCTTGAATAACAATTTTTCTTTGGTAGGTTACAGATTGATTGGGGTGGTGATCCAATGATCATAGACCCACATGTAGCTATTTTTCTCATTAGGATCTGGTGTAATTTATTGGAATAGTAAGAAGAAAATAATTGCATTTGTATCTTCCACTGAGAAGATAAGTATAAAGGATGTAATCATGTTGTCAAGGAAGTAGTTTGGCTTAGAAGACTTCTTATAGATGCAGGGCATCCTTAAACTTCTCCTAATTTAATTTTTGGTATGACCTTGGTGTCATTGCCTTATAAAATAATATAGTTTTTCATGCGAGTTCAAAGCACATTGAGATTCATCATCACTTTCAAAGACAACTCATTAAAGACAAGAAAATTATTCTTTCTTTTGTCCTATTGAAGAGAAAGTGGCTAATATTTTCACTAAGCCATTATGTAAAGACAAATTTGTATTGTTTTGTAATATGTTAGGATTGAGCAAGTTCTCATCGAGGGAGTGTTAAGTTATTACATCCCCTTCTCTTTTAGGTTATTTTTAAACCCCGATTAAATTTTAAGGGGGTAGCATTAGGATTATCCTTTATTTGGGGTCAAAGTACATAAGTGTTTCCCACTTTTTTACATTTTTGTGACTCTAAACACATGAATTCTTGACATCATTTGAAATTGTAGACGCAATTGGTGCCATAAAACTACACAAATTTTGAAATGTTGTAAACTAGTGCAATTTTACATTTTGTGTCTATAATGTACATGAATTTTGTTTTTGAAATAAAAAATATTTTTGGGTTTTTAAGTTATTTTTTCAAAGGTTGTTTCTTATTTTATAGTAGGCGACATTGGGAAAGTGTCTTGTAAAGTAGTCAAAACATATTTGTTTACTATGAAATTTTAGATATATGTTCTAGACTTGAATATCTATTAAATGAATATTTTTGGATTTTTTTTTGATATATATCTTAATTTTAATTTATTTTTTTAGTGAATATATTATTCAATTTAGATATGTACACATATCTCTTTATTTATTTCAAATTGATTTTTTTTCAGGAGTGTAATGAAAACATTAAAATTTATTAGAATATATTTTTCAATTATTTTGAAAATGATTTACTATTTTTCATAGTGTCTCAAATGGGGCATACCGAATTTCTTAAAATACCACAGTTTAGAAATAATTATAAAAAAATAGCAAAACCCATTCTTAAAAATTAAAAGTTATATTTTAGAAATGTTGACCTAAAACCCCAACAGGGTTGTGAGGTTTAGGCACGGATCGATCAAGGTTAAGGATGTACGCGGTAAATACACCACCACTACGCTAAAGATAGAAAAGTAAAGAACAACATGCAAGATAATTGAATCCCAAAACTCAATCTTTATTTATATATCAAAATGCATTACATCAATACAATACATATACATTGCTTTCACTCAAATCTCTCTTATATTTCTTACAATATCTCAAATTGGTGCTCTCACATAAGTCTTCATGAGGCACACTTTACATAATACATTGATTATAATAAATATACAAAATACAATCTATTTTAAAGGTCACTTCCTTTCACTCGCCATGACTTTGTTTTACTTCGACACGATCTGGTGTGATTTATCTTCAATCTACAGATGTATTCAACTTGAAAGAACTTATTCCATTCCTCCACGGCTTTTTCTAGTTTATCGTGTCTATATAGTCCTCGGTAGATTCTTTCCTTTATGCGTGACTTTACTTCATTATGCGGCTTTTCTCCTTTACCCACGGCTTTCCCTACTTCTTCACGGATAACTTTATTATATCGCTTGACTATTAATTTACTTATTACTGTTCTATCCCTTCGTGGCAATCTCTATCATTTCATAGCTTTATGTCTAAACTCCTACCAACATTATCCCCCTTCTTAAACTTTGTCTCATCCTCAAGACAATAATCATGATGAATTTTACACCTTCAAAAAATTTATTTCCAAAATTTGGATCAAATGGGCATCAACCTCCGGAGTTAGGCGTCTAGTGTAGGAAGAGTTCCCTCACTTGACTTTCTGACTGGATTTATGGGATGCCAAGGTATAAAAGCATCAACCTCCCTGGAACTTACATGTATGGCATAAGGAAGGGTTCCCTCACTCGACTCACCTGACTGGGTTTTATGGGATGCCTCGACCTTTTATCTTCTAAGGTGTACTTTGTGGTATGTACTTTGAAATTTGGGGAATGATATTATTTTCATAGTTTAACCATGAAGTTAAATGAGTATTCACTGATTAATCCATTCCTGCAGATTGTGTATTCTCTTGAATCAATGACACCAATTTGGATGGAGTGGGATGTGCTTGTAGTTTCTTCCATCGATCTTGGGCAAGTGTAGTTTCTTGTTGCATCCGCGTCAAGGCTTTATCTAGTGTAGTGCTACAGGCTTACATGTCGTAGATATTTTCTTGCCACTCCCTCTATTGATTTTGATATTTCTCTGTAAGTTCTGCTAGTTTTCTCCTTTGTGAGCCATCCTTATCATTTCCAATGTCGTATGTTGTGGAAATATTATGTATTTCCTGTTCAATATTTTCCATTTTCCGCTTGTCTTCTACAGTCATGCTTGGCCATCCAACAATGTATGTGTAGTATATTGTGGCATTATTCAGTTCTATCTTGAGCTTCTTCACCATTGTTTGAAATTCAGTTCTTTTTTTTTTTCTCAGCTATGTGAGGTTTCTTGGTGTCTTCTTGGTGTTCTCTGATGGCAAAGCTTTGTGAATTGTTTCTTTTTCTACCTCCAAGTTTATGTGGTGTTCTTTCAAGATTTCTCCTACCACATATTTTGTAGATGCTTCAACTAACAGTGAAGTATCAATCTGGATCTGTGGCTTATTTTTTTGAATTCTAGTGAGCATGTTTTGCATTGCCTCCTCTAATTATACACACCTTTGCATCCAGTCTTGAGTGGCACTCTGCTCTAACACCTGACTGCAACTAGTTTTTGTAGAGGAGTTAGTTTATCTAAATGGACCTTAAATCCTTCATGGTTTGCTCAACAACTCCTGTTGTAATTGAAAAGATTGTTCTTGTTTCCTCTTTTGTAGAGCCTACTTGATTCTAGCTAGTGAGTCTCATGGTGTTGGTGTGGTTAATAGGCTAGAAGATGATAGTTGTAATGCCTATTCTACCTTCTCCTTTTCTTCCTTCTCTTTTTCTTCTTTTTTTTGTTCTTGCTTTTATTTTTCTTTCTTTTCTTCCTCTTCCTTCCATTGTTTCCTTCTTCTTCTCTTCTTCTTACCTTAAGCTTTTACTTATCTTCTTCCTCTTTCTTCTTATTTTATGTCTCTTCTTTCTTTTTCTTTTCTACTTCTTCTTTCTTCTTCTTTTCTACTTCTTCTTCTTTCTTTTTCTTTTCTTCTTGTTCTTTCTTATTTTTCTCTGCTTCTTCTTCTCTCTTCCTTTTTCTTCTTGTTCTTTCTTCTTTTTCTCTTCCTCTTCTTCTTTATTTTTCTTTTCTTCTTGTTCTTTCTTCTTTTTGTCTGCTAACTCAATTTTTAGTTTTCTCTCTTCTTCTACCTTTCTCTCCTTCTCCACTTTCTACTTACTAATGTCTTCTTCCTTTTGTTTCTTATCCAACTCTTCTTGTTCTTTTTCTTGTGTTTGCCTCTTTTGTTTTGATCTTCTGATTCATTTCCTTTTTTGATCTTCTCTCTCCTTATTTTGTTTCACCAATAGGACAATTAGCTCATCCACTTCCTTTATGCGTTGTAATACACTCTTGGTGTGGAGTTTCTTTTGTTTAAGAGTGGTTTGTTCTTGTTAAATCATGGCCAAACGGTGTGTTTTCTCTCTATCTCGATTTTGTCTCGTATTTCTTACACGCGATGATGGTGTAAGAAAGTGACTTATATCTTCAAGTATGAATGCATGTTTCTCTAGATAGTATACTATGGATTCTGTAATAGCCATTTATTCTCCACCTGTACTTGTAGTGTATTCTTGGGAGAGCTATGAAATTCCACCAATAGTTAGACCTTCGATAGTAGCTATAGGCTTGATGGCTAAGCCTTGTTTCTTCTATTAGTTTCATGTCTTCGGATGGAGTGTAATATTTTTCTTCCTCTAAGTTAGAAGTGACTTCTATTTCTTCAGATTTTATTTCTTCTTTTCCTTGGTTGGCCACGACTTCTTTCATCTTAGCCTTTTCTACTAGATATTTTTGTCTTTTTGTGAGGGTAGGGGCTTTCTTCCATTTGTATGTCTTGGGAAGGGATTTTCTTGATTCTTCCTTATCTGCTTGTGTGGATAATTTCTATCAATATTCTTCAAATGTCTCTTCAATGATCTCATCAAAATTAGGCAACTTGGCTTTGGTAGAATCAACAGTAGACTTTGAATTGCTTCTATAGATGTAGCCACTAGTTCATCTGATGCCTCATAGGGTAATGGAGGTATGTGTTTTTGCATGAACGGCCTTAGGCCAAATGATTTAGTATAATCGAATGTCGGCAATAACATACACCTCCTTTTCTATTTTTCAACATCTTTCTCAAATATCCTAGATTTTTCTCCAATGATTTGTTTAAGACTTTTTATCCAACCTAACAATGATGTGATCTGAGTTACTACATCCAAAGTAGCCATATGTTCCCAAATTTATTCCGTGATAATAATGGTATAGCTTAGATACCAAATGATAGAATAGAATAAGATTGCAATGACCAAAGAGGGACGGAAGCCTCACAAATATTATTGATCATGAAATCAGATTATATTACAATGCAAGAGCTGTAATATTTATAGATATTAGACAGCCTCATATGGATAGACATGACACCCTAGCAGACACCAACTACGAGATGATAAGACCCATCTCACATGCACATGTAATTACTACTAATAACAATATTGAATGTTATCCAACATAACAATATTGAATGCAATTCACTAGACTAGAGTGCACATGTTGCACATTATTAAATAAAAGACAATGCAATAAAATGCAATAAATATGCCTATGCTAAATTATGCTAACATTCCCCCCCTTAATTTTGCATAGTTTCCAATGAAGTGGAGAGGAACTCTCTGAACAATGTGAATTTGTCACGTGTAAGTGACTTAGTGAAAACATCTGCCTTTTGTTCAGCAGTAGGATAGAAATAGAGTCAGTATGTTGTGCTTCAAGACATGCTCGTATGAAATGAACTCAGTACTTTGCAATATGTTTGGTTCTCTCATGAAATACTAGATTGCGAACAAGCTTTAGAACTCCTTCATTATC
This sequence comes from Taxus wallichiana var. yunnanensis, assembly GCA_018340775.1. Classification (NCBI taxonomy): domain Eukaryota; kingdom Viridiplantae; phylum Streptophyta; class Pinopsida; order Cupressales; family Taxaceae; genus Taxus; species Taxus wallichiana. Next base: position 749,357,175 of record CM031234.1, read on the forward strand.
AACATATACTTTGAGTAGATTTACGTTGTGGTAGACCAATTCCTTCCAATATTCGGCGTAGCCATATTGCTTCACAAACAGCCTTCACCTACTGACTCGATACTCGCTTCAGTAGAAGAGCGAGAAACAAAGTTCGCTTTTCTTGCTTCCCATGATATCGGTCCGATCCCATAAAGAAGACGAAGCCTAATGTTGACTTCCTATCATCCATGTTTCTGCGTGATCTCGAATCAATAACTGTCAAGAAGAAATTGTCATTCTTCAGATTTTAGACCAAGGTCAAATGTACCCTTTAGATATCTTAGTATTCTCTTTCTTTGCTTTCCAATGACATATTTTCGGTTCTTGCATGAAGCGTGATAAATAGCCGATCGCAAAGCTAATATCTCGGTCTAGTATATGTCGTGTAAATGAGACTCTGATCAATTGCTTGATAGAGAGTTGCATTCACCGGTGGTGATGGATCAGAATGAGATAACTGAAGTCTCGCTTCCATAGGTGTAGCAATAGGAGTGCAGTCCATCATCCTGAATTTCTCGAGCGTTGTCTTGGTGTATTTCAACTATGACACAAAGATATGATTCTCTTTTTGCCATACTTCCAACCCAAGACAATAGTGCATGAGCCCGAGATCTGTCATGTCGAACGATCGATTAAAATCCTTCTTTGTTGCATCGATCATCTTCACAGAACTACCTGTAATGACTAGATCATCGACATAAACAACCACAATGACAATCTCCCCCCTTGCTTTTTGAGGTAGAGATTGGGGTCATAAGGATTCCTTTCGAATCCATGACTTATGAGATGCTCATCAATTTTGATGTACCATGCCCGGGTGCCTGTTTTAGGCCATATAGAGATTTTATGAGTCTGCATACCATCATCTCTTTTCCTGGTATTACATAACCCTCTGGCTGAGTCATATAGACTTCTTCTTGCAAATCTCCATTAAGAAAGGCACTTTTCACATCCATTTGGTGGACTTTCCAACCAAATTGTGCAACTAGAGCAAAGATCATCCTGATTGTCTTGATCTTGGCTATGGGAGCAAATGTCTCCTCATAATCAATGCCTTCTTGTTGTGCATACCCCTTTGCTACAAGCCTTGCTTTATACTTGTCAATAGTCCCATCTGATTTGTACTTAGTCTTGAATATCCATCTGCATCCAATGGGTTTCTTCCTGGTGGAAGGTCGAAAGTTGCCATGTGTTGTTCTTCATCACTGACCGATACTCTGAATCCATGGCATCTTTCCAAGCTTTTGATTGTAGGGCTTCCTAAATCGTAGATGGCTCAACTGCTTCAACAACTCCTACTGCTCATTAGGGCATAATTGACCTCTTCACGAGCTTCACTTGCCGAGTTCTAGGTCCAGATTGGACGATGTGCTAGGTGCTTCATCCAAATTTGCACCTCTTATTAATTGAGTATACCATTTAGGTAACTTCTTAGCTATTCCATTGGCTTGGTGGATCCAAGTTTTCACCATCATCCAATTCATCACTTTGTCATCTTCGGTGGGAACATCAAATTCTGTCTTCACAAGAGGTGTATTCTGCATGTTTGTTGAGTCGTTGAGTGGAGCATCTGCTTGTTTCTTCTCAAAGAACTCAACATCCCTACTTGTGTATACTTTCTTTACTTTCGGATCCCATAATCTGTACCCAAGTGCTTCTTCACTGTATCCAATGAATATCAGTTTCTCAGCTTTCATATCCAACTTGTTCCTATTCTTCTTGGGTATGTGCATGCTAGCTTTACACCCAAATACTCTTAGGTGTGCAATTGATGGTTTCTGATTTGACCATGCTTCTTGAGGTGTCACTCCTTGAGAGCTACTTTAGTGGGCACTCTGCTCAACAAATAGATGCAGTTCTTGCCTTTCTACCCAAAATGTCTTTGTTAAACCTGAGTCATCAATCATACATCGCACCATTTCCATGATAGTATGATTCCTTCTCTCAACTATACCATTTTTTTGTGGTGTGTGAGTAGGAGGCATTTGTCTACGAATCCCATGAGCTTCCACGTAAGTCTTGAACTCATTTCTTGTGAATTCCCCCTCAACTCGAGGCGGAGAGTTTTGATCTTGCGCGACTAACTTCATTCTCAACAAGTGCTTTGAACTTCGAAATGTCTCAAAGGCTTGACTCTTGTTTCTTAGACAATATATCCACATCTTTCTTGAGTAGTCATAAACACAAAGCATGAAGTATTGACATCCAGAATGACTTGGTTGCATGGGCCCACAAAGATCGGTGTGCACCAAATCAAGCTTTCCCTTAGCTCTATATGTGTTCTTACGGAAGGGTACTCATGTGTTGCTTTCCAGCTGGCAATTGTGACACTTGTCAGTGTTGTGCTTGAGTGTAGGCAATCCTTTCACCATGTTGCCCTTTTGAAGTGTTTGGAGATAGCCAAAACTAATGTGACCATATCTGCGATGCCATAGTTCTCCCAGATTGTGTGTCTTTGGCCACCAGAGCTTGATCATCCTTGTGGACAAAATCAAGTTGGAACATCGTCCCACATTGGAGGCTCTTTGCTTACAATCTTAGAACCTCTTGACTTATCTCTTATCAAGCACACTTTTTCTCCATTATTATCACAAAATCCAACTTCAAGTTGTGATCAAGGAGTTGACTAACCGATAGCAAATTCTTGGTCAACCTGTACATACAATACATTTGTGATTTTGAACATGCTTTCCGAAGAGGTAGTGAAATGTTTCCAATCCCTTGACACAGTATGATGAGTCATCACCTAATGACACATGGTTCTTGTTAGGTGAGTCACACAGTGTGTAGAACCAATCCTTACGTCCGGTCATATGTCGAGTTGCACTTTGAGTCAACATATCGGATATCTTGTGTGGACTTGGTTTCTTCATCAAATTGAAGCGAGAATACATGTGGTGTCCTTCATCTGAATCATCCTCATGTTCGGCAATGTACCCTTGTTGTTTGGGTTTTCTTTGCCAATTACCATTTTTCTGCCCTTGATTGTTGTTGTTGGACTTCCCTTTATTTGAATTATTGTTACCCTGATGGTTATTGGGTTTTGAATTGCTTGATGAACCCTTTTTATAGGAATTGTACCAACAATCTTTGATGTCATATCCCCTCTATTGCAAATGGGACACTTTTTGGTGTTGTCTTGTTGACTTTGGTTTTGTTGGGACTTCTTGTGATTGGACTAAAATTTCCCCTTTCCTTTATGATTGGAAGATAGTGCTTGCTCATCTTCATGATCTTTGTTGTTCATTGCCTCTTCTTGTTGGAGTAGATTGACCAACTTCTCAAAGGTGATTGTGTGTTCACTCATATTGATAGTTGTCACAAAGATTCTGTAGGAAGGAGGAAGTGCTCGCAACATAATTGGTACGAGGTCTTCATCACTTATCTCTTTTCCCAATGCCAATAGAGATGCCCTCAAAGTAAAGAACTCGTCTCAAAAAAAACTTCAACCTTCTCATTGTGCTTGAACTTGAGAGTATGCAGTTGTGATAGTAGGTTGAGGATGGCATTCTTGTTCTTTGCCTCATAGACTGTGCTCAACTTATCCCATGCATCCTTGGCCGATGTGGCATCTCTAATGTGGGGTTGCGCATGTCGTCATTACGCTAAACAAGATGATCAACTTGGCCTTTTGATTGGCCTGTCAAATTGAACTTGTTGTCTTCCATCATCAAGTGATCTTTGTTTTTCCATCTACAACTATCCATAGGTCTTCAAACTCAAGTAACGCCTTGATCTTCGGTTTCCATGCAGGCATAGTTGTCTCCTCTAAGCGAATATGGCAGTTGTGAATCTAAATTTCAAACTCGAATTTCGACAAAGGGTAAGGCTCTTATCACTCCAGGTTTATGGTCTCCCTCTCAATATACCGTCAGCCGATATACCAAACCTTTCTATATACGCTCCCTTCCGATATACCCATCGGTACGTGGAAGAAGATCACCCTTTCAATATACCCGTCAGTACGGAAAGAGGTGTTAACGCACATGAAAGAATTTAGTACGTGGTACTTAGACAGTACGGAGAGGGGTTTGTGCAAGCACAAACGGATGGGAGGGCTCAAATGTGTGTGTATTGTGTCCTTATTACTCCTGTCGATTTTATAGGATCGATGCCTGACGATGTTTAGCAGGTGTGTTAGGCATTAAGTGCGTGTAGTAATCACGACAACATCACCCGTAAGCGCTTCCCAAAGGCACCGTATATACTGACGTTCTTTATGAGATCAAAGATCTCGTGTGATAGAACCAAACATAAAATAAAAAATGTGCACTTTTTTTTTTTTTTTTTTTACACTTTATGCACCAAGATTAGTACAACATCCTCTCAAAGTACATCAAAATGAAGTTTTTGTGTCCCCCCTCTTTACAAAAAAGGGTCTAGAATCACAAAATACACAATTTAGGCCAAAAATATTTTTTTACCCCCCAATAGGTGTTTTTCCGCTAAATTTAGCGGTGGCTCTAAATGTGTTTGGTGAGCTTCTAAATTTGGAAATCTCCCAAAATTTATTAATTTCTCCAAATTTTCCAAAAAAATAATTTAAGAAAAAATATGGAGAGAGTGGGAATTGAACCGCTGACCTGTTTGTTCCCAAGATCCAAACAAACAATCTGAATATTGTTTTCACCTTTTCTCACAAACCGTGATCTGAGTTTTTCTAAAATTTTGACAGCAGCATCATACAATATTTTTCTTGAAACCCACAAAATTTCAGAAGAATTGGAATCTTAGTTTTTGAGATCTTACCAATTTACAAATAGATCTTATTTTTTTAGAAAAAAATGATCGACTTGCATGACTTTTCGTCACATGTAGAGGCCAAATCAAAGATGATGTAAACTGCAAAGTTGTGTGCCTCCTTCTTATCTTTCTAGAAAAAAATGGCACATCAATCCGACATTGTATGAAAAAGTTACGTCCTTTTTTCTAAGAGCTATCTGCTAGAATTTTGTTGACGGGACTGCTTCAACCTTTGCTCCCGAATTCTTCACACCTCCACTTTCGGATCTCGATTTTTTTTTTTTTGATCTGATCTTTTTTTTTTTGATCTGCAATTTTTTTCAAGATCTCTCTCCTCTTTTTTTTTTTTTTTTTTTTTTAAGATCTCTTTTTTTTTCACAAATCTTTTTTTTTTTTAGATCTGCAATTTTTTTCCAAGATCTTTCTCCTTTTTTTTAAAGATCTCCAAATCTGAAATATTCCGCCAATATGTTAGATCAATTGGCTATGCCAATGACTAATAAAAAAATTTACCTTCCAAATAAGTGGATAGGTCAAATTTTAGTTGATGGATGCTTGGGAGGAATGGAGGTGATGGATGCTTCAATGGCTCTCCTTTGATGCAGATCTTCTTCTCCAATGGATCCTCTCCAATAGTGCTCCTCTTCAACCTTGCTTGGATAGAACCTGCTTTGATACCAAATGATAATAATGGTATAGCTTAGATACCAAATGATAGAATAGAATAAGATTGCAATGACCAAAGAGGGACGGAAGCCTCACAAATATTATTGATCATGAAATCAGATTACATTACAATGCAAGAGCTGTAATATTTATAGATATTAGACAACCTCATATGGATAGACATGACACCCTAGCAGACACCAACTATGAGATGATAAGACCCATCTCACATGCACATGTAATTACTACTAATACCAATATTGAATGTTATCCAACATAACAATATTGAATGCAATCACTAGACTAGAGTGCACATGTTTGCACATTATTAAATAAAAGACAATGCAATAAAATGCAATAAATATGCCTATGCTAAATTATGCTAATAGAAGCGTAGGCCAAATGATTGTATAATCGAATGTCAGCAATAACATACACCTCCTTTTTGTATTTTGCAACAACTTTCTCAGATATCCTAGATTTGTCTCCAATGATTTGTTTAACCCTTTTTATCCAACCTAACAATGATGTGATCTGAGTTACTACATCCAAAGTAGCCATATGTTCCCAAATTTATTCCGTGATAGATTTATCTACCTACCACTCTATTGTGTTTGTTGTATGAGGTAGGGTTTTTTTGAATTGCGTAGCCAAATAGCAAAAAGTATGCTTCCCCTCTTTTATCCTCCTAGTATTTTCATGGAATTATGCCGCTAATAGTTCTGCAAGATTATACTCTAAATGAAATTGAACCATATCTAGGGAAATTTGTGCGCTAAGCCCGTGGGCACCATCTTCTCTATTTGTGTGATATATTTTGAGACATATGGCTTTAGTTGCATACCTTAATGTGTGATTGGAAATATCTAATATTTATACTCCCCATTTTGATTTTGTGACGCCCATTGCTCGAGCTATTTCTTTCAATGCCATCTTCTTTTTGGTAATTACTGCAGATGGCCTTTATCCATAGGTGAGTAACCCTAGCTATCACCTTTGTATTAATATGATATGGTTCATCTAAGTACAACATCTGATTGTGGAGCCTACTCAATAGAACTTGAAGTACGAAATCTTCCCAAGGAAAGTAGGGTATTTGACTCCAAGCGTCAATTTTTAATTCCTTGATAACTTCAGCATTCTTCTTGTATACCAGTGCCTTTGTATTTGGATCTTCTTCTAACAACAATGCTCTCTCTACCTTAAGTGTTGTGTGATCATATTCCAGAATTTGCGAGTGTATGTATTTTTGTAGATCTCTCGCATGTGCAACTTTGAATGGAATGTGCGAGAAGGAACCCTTAGGGTCACTGGTGTATGAATTCATGGAGTGCTTAAGAAATTTCAGCTTGGGAAGGTCTTCCTGTGTGATCTCGACTAGAACATCCATTTTTCTTTCACAATTTTCCCTCGTTGTGCCCTAGTCTTCTTCTTTGCACTTGTACTCAATTTTTCTTCTAGCTTTTTGTGCCTTAGTTTGGTTCCCTTCGACACCTTTTATACTATTTTCATTCCACCTACCACATTTATTGATTCTTACATGGAAAATTTCTTCTTTGTTGTCTGCGGTGTTACTCGTGTATTTTCCACATTTTTGTAATTTCCTTTATTCGGCATTTTGTTCATTCCGCATGATTGTTCCTTTCATTGCTTTGGATCGTAGATTTTCTCATCCTTCGTGTTGCAGCTTTTTTCATCCTTTTTCTATGTTTTGTGGCATCATGTATTATACGGATTCATTGTGTTCCTTATCCTTGGTTTCGTTGTCTCCTTCTTTATTTCATGGTTTTGTTGTTTTCTTTTATTTTGTGGCTTTTACCTTTCTCCTCATACATGCGGGTATGTTATCTCTATGGCTTATCTTTATCATTCTCCTTCTTTAGGATAGAGACGCCCTTACGGGTTTCATCCTACCCCTCACCTATCTGCCGAATTGACAGTTTTCAAATAGATTGGTGTTTTTGTTTTATTTTTATTTTTATTTTTATTTTTCTAAGGGTAGAGATACACTTGAGGGTTTCCATTCTACCCCGACCTATCCACCGAATTATCGGTTTTCAAATAGGTCAATGTTTTTAAATTTTTTATTTTATATTTTATTTTATTTACTACTATGTTACATATACCTTTAATCTTGCTCCATTTACATATCCTAGCAACTCGTTCAATTGTAAGGTTTGTAGCTTTACTGCTCCTGAAGGTATTATTTCCTTTACAATATAAGGTCCTAACCATCTGACCTTCAATTTTCCTGGATGTTTGTATTTTCTGTCATACAGAAGAACTTGGTCTCCCACATCAAATTGTTTCTTCTTTATATGGTAGTCATGTCATGCCTTCTGTCTTCTTTTCTTGTGTCTGAGTTATATGCTACTATGAATCTTTCTCATCCAACTTCTCCAATTCAATCAATCGTTCATGTAATGAATCATCCTCCATCATCCTAAATGCTACCACCACTCTCATACTAGGAAACACAAACTCTATGGGAACCGCGACTTCTAATCCATACACTAATATAAACAGAGAGTACTTTGTTATCCTTTTGTAGGTTGTGTGGTATGCCCATAGAGTGGCTAGTATATCTTTAGGTCCCAATCTGCGGTCTGTAGTGAGCAGATATTTGTTAATACTTTCTCCAATACCTTGTTAAATGCCTCAACCATTCCATTTTCTTGTGGGTGGTAAGGAGTTCTCCTATGATGGTTTATCATAAACCCACTTAACAACTCTTGGATTGTCTCATTCACAAAATGCTTCCCTTGATCACTTGTGATGCTCAACGAGACATCCAAACCTCATGATTATGTTTTCATAAAGAATTTTTTTGTTGTCTTCACAGTACAATCCTTTGTGGGGACCACCTCTACCCACCTTGTCAAATACTCTATCCCTGTGATAATAAATCAGCCTGAGAATGTTTGGTGGTTAGTTTGATTGGTCCTATAAAATCGATAGCCCATTTCTCAAATGGGGCAAGCGCCAAGACAGGTCTTAGCGGCATCTCATCTCTTGCATTTGGCTTCCCTACTCTTTGATAGATATCACATGCTATGACATGTTTGTGAGCATCCCTGAATAAAGTAGGCCACCATAGGCCAACCAACATCACTTTCCTTATGGTTTTTTCTCCTCCATTATGTCCACCCACTATTCCTTCATGTGCTTCAATTAGCACATTTTTTCTCTCATGTTCTAATGTCACTCTTCTCAAAACATCATCTTGACCCTTCTTGTATAATTTCCCCTGAATTAAAGTAAAAGGGAATGCTCTACTCGTGAAAAAAAAAATTTCACGAGTATAGTTACTTGGGAATTCTCCTGTGTGTAGGAGCTGGGAAATTTCATCAAATTCCTTGGGTATAGCTTCAATGCGGAATAAATGTGCTCCTGGAAAATCATCCTCAACAGGTCCTTCATCTTCACCATTCTCAATTCTTGATAGATAATCTAGTCCATTATTGAGCTTCCCTGGTTTTACCGCCACTGTGAAATCAAATTCTTGAAATAACATCACCATCTAAAATTTTTTTCCTTGTAGCTCGGGTTAGTTAATCGGGTACTTGAATGGTTCGGTCCTGCGTATAGAATGTAAAGGAAGTGGCTAATAGATATTGTTGATACTTCATGAGTGCGTATACCATACTTAAAGCTTCTCTCTCTATAGTAGTATAATTTTACTCCACTTTGGCCAACTTCCTTGTCACAAATGCTATCGATGATCCATCTTCTCCTTAGGATGGGTTAATATAGCCCCAATGGCTATCCTTGATGCATCCACATGTATGTGGAATGGTATCTTCCAGTCTGGAAAAATCAATATTGGTGCATGAAGGATTTTATCTTTTAGAATCTCAAATGCATCTGCACATTCTTTGGACCATGGAATTTGCTTGTTTGTCCTCTTTTTCAATAGTTCTTCTAAAGGAGCACTTATCTCTACATAATTCTTGATGAACTTCCTATGGTATCCAGTATACCCCAATATTGTCCTTACATATTTTTGTGTTTTCGATCGTTAAATTGAAAATCACTTAAGTCTTCATAGGATCAATCAATAGGCCTTCCTTACATATTATGTGGCCTAATAACGTACCAAAAGGAGTCAAGAAGACACATTTTTTCAAGTTCAACAAAATTTGTAATGCTCAACATCTTTGAAACATCAACCTTAAAAATTGTATGTGATTTTTCAACAAGTCGTACACCGTCCAGTCATCAAGATAAACTTCTAAGAAATCATGAATGAAGTCTCTAAAAGCATGTATCATAATTTTGTTGAATACCACTAGTGTGTTCTTTAGGCCAAATGGCATAACTATATACATAAATGATCCCCATTCAGTAGAAAAAGTGGTCTTTGGTTGATCCTCGGGGTGATTTTGACTTGGTGGTACCCAAAGAAACCATATGTAAATGAATATACTTCTCTTCCCACCACATTCTCTAGCACCTCTTCTGTAAAGGGGGTTGGAAAAGGGTCATGGATACATGATTTTTTTAGTTCTCAATAATCTACACATACGTGGATCTCTCCAGTCTTTTTATTTTGGATCACCATGGGGCTGATCCATTCTGCATCCTCCACTGGTTTGATTATTCCTGCATTTAGCATTTTATCTAGTTCAACTTTCACCTTTACTTTTAAATTTGGATTCAGCCTATATGGCCTCTTCTTCAATGGTTTGAATCCTTCCCTGATTTGGATCTTCATCATTCCAACTTCTTCCTTTATCCCCTTTAGTTCTTTAAAATCTTTAGGGAAAATGTCTTGGAATTATTTTAGTAATTCCACTATTTTAGAAACTTCTTCTTTTGTCCAATAATCTCCAATTTTGGCCAGTTTTTTAGTTCCTTTTGTTCCAATGTTTTCATTCCTTATTTTTAATGGTTGGTAATAGTATTTTTCTCCTTCATCTTTATTTTCTACCACTGATCTCTGATCTTCTATGACTTTGTATCTTAAGTTCTCTAGTTTTTCTTCCTTATCTTATTTCTCTACAGTAGCATCTTGCCAGCTCTTTTATTTATATTTCCTTTCTTACGGTATTTTAATTTCCTCTTACGGATTCTTTGTGTTCAGTAGAGTATTGTTTCTTGCTTCTTCCGGAGTTAGAAACAAGAATGTTCTAATCTTCTGTAGCACCCTCCAAATATTCAAATCTACGTCCCAAAAAAAATGTGGCAAAAGTCCTTCACAATCTGATCCCAATATTTTGTTTCCCGCCTAACCTCTTGGTGTGTATACCATGACCGCGGTATGGGCCCGAGGGTCCATACAAATAATTGAGTCCATAAGAGAGGAGAAGTCTCTCTACATATCTTCCAATGTTGCTCACATACTTGGACATGTTTCCACAGATTTATTTCTCTAGTATACATGGGGATCGCAGCGTAATATCCTTCACTTTCCATGAATCTAGCTTTGAGTAAGATAGTTACTTGATTTCCATCGAGATATATTTGCTTTATGTGTTGCCCACCAACTCGCATAATTTATAGTCAAGGTATCATCCAATGATTCTATCCTTGTTCATTTGGAAAGATTCTCTCCATAATATTTATGTATCCTTTTATATCTCCAAAGCCTTGAATATTTTGGTAGCATCTGATGAGATGTTCCTCTACTTAATCTATATACTCGTTTTATTGGGAGGTCCTTTATCTTTTCTTCTTCCACGGAAAAACTCTCTTGAGCTGGTATAAGAATGTCATCTTCTTCTTCTTGAGTGGAATAATATTCTTCTTCTTCATCAAAGTAGTCTCGGTGGGTGCAAAAATGTCACCCGCAATATCATAGTTATCCTCCCATGTGATGAGTTGTGGTGGTATTCTCCTTGCTGAATATAATTTCTACGTGCTTGTTTCTACAAACCCATGAATCCAAGATTCCACCGCATGATCTGACCCTTCCGCGGTATCCTCCAATTTGACCAAAATTTCTCCATCTAAGTTGGGCTCAAATTCTTTGTCAATGCTAGAAAATTTGTTTAGTGCATATACTCCTTGTATCTCATCAAAATCCTCCTCCTCAAGGTTGGGCCATACCTCCTCTATCCACGCGCACTCATCCTAGCATGTAAGGGTACATGAACACATATCCCATCTGAGTGTAGAGTTACTTCTTCTTCTTCAGAGCTCAAAGTGCCATTGCAATCTACAAACCATTCTAATACTAGGATGACATTATAAGAAGGATTTTCAGCAACATTCTCCACTACCTCAAAGTTTACCAATTTCTTGATTCCCATAAAATTCACCTCAACATTCTTCAATACTCCTATAGGTTGTCTAGAGGATCCATCCAGCCAATCCAATAAAGTACCTCATAGGATCCAGAGTGGGTTTTCCAAGCATTTCCCATGTGGTTTTGGACATCATGTTAACATTCATGCCAAGATCTAACAAGACCTTGGTGATGGTAGTGTCAAAAATATCCACATCTAGATAAATGGTGGACTTGCACCATGTTCATTGTGTGTAGAATGCATTTCTTTTTCTAGTGGGTCCTCTTTCAATTCGATGGGCATGATGCATCCTTTCCTCCTTATTCCAATATTTTTTGAATTGTTTGAGTTTTTCTACTAAACCCTGATTGATGGTCATCCTTGCAATTCCTTTAGTGCAATCACTTCTTCACTAAAGAAATTCTTCTCTCTTTCTTCATTTGCTTGTGCTTCTTTTACCAGTGCTCTACTCTTCTCAAATTATTTTAAGTGTAGTCCTAGTCTAATTTCTTTGGGATTCCACTCTTCTTCATCTAAATAATGTTGTTCTTAGGGAAGCCTTATTATTTTCTTCTTCTTTGGGACTGCCTTGGTTTTAGCGACACTTCTAGTGGTGACAACTACCCTGTACCGTGGTTCTTCAATACTTTTCCCTTCTTTTGTTTCCCTTCTCCTCAAGTAGTTTTCTCTTGTTTCTTATCTTTTGTCCTTATCTCATGCGGTTCTCCCTCTTGAAGTATTAGTCCTCAAGTAGTGGTTCCCGATTATATTCTTTTGTTAGGACTCTTTTATTAAGTAATTTTGTTGCTCTAACTCTACATTATTTTGATCACTTAAGGCCAAGATCGACTAAGTATACAGAGGCCCATGGAATTATTTCATGTGTCCAATCAGCCGCAACCCCAAAGATGTTGCTTTGAAGTAGGTTTTCAAACTTGCGGAAGCTCTCCACATGTCCAGGGTTCGACGAGGTCACTCCCAAAGCAATTTGAAGAGTCAAAGATATGTCTACCTTGCGGAAGCTCTCCACATGTCTATCCAGCGCAAGTTTGATATAAGGTTGGGAAAGAGGACCCTAAACAAGTGTGAGCCCTCTCGTGGAGCTTCACTGGCCGATACTTAGCAACAATATCGAGTAGGGAGTAGATGCACGGGTTTCTATAAAGGATAAAATCGTATTCCAAGTCTAAATTAAAATATTGTGATGGTAGCGCTACATTTAAAATATTGGGGGCGAGCCATAAGGATAAGAGAAAGGCCTAATAAAAATTAAAAGCAAAAAGGTGGTATTTAAAGTAACAGAGAAAAGAGGTCCTTAAAAGGAGGAAAAGCGAAAGCAAAGAAGGGGTGTTTTTAGTAGAAGAACAAGGAGGAAAGCGAAGGGTTCTCAGTATGTTTTGTAAGGTCTAACCTTAGTAATCCTCTGTCATAAAAGAGAAGTGTAACATGTGCTTTCAAGAGACTTATGTACCAATTCTCTATATGAATAAAGAGTTCTTATTCGTAATTGGATTTTTATATGTTATGAATCTTCATTTCTTTTATGAGAAGTAGTTTTAAATGATTTAGGAAATGTGTCATGCTTGACGCCATTAGAATTTCCCTGTTTCATTTATCATCTATAAATCAATCATATCAATTCCTCAGACATTTGAATTATCAGAGTAGTGGATCGTGTTGTGTATCCCTTCAACTATTCTAGATAAAGGTTTCAAAGTATTTTTTCACTTCCCCTTCTCTTAGATTGGCACATCACCTTTTTATTTTTAGTCATTTATATGCTTTCTTCTAACCCTACCCCAACCACTAGAGAAGATCCAACTTCTTTAAAATCTAGAGGTCACCTTAGGGCACACATCTCACCAACCTAAGGTTTCCTATGACTCTGATGGTTCATCTGTAAGGATCATTGTCAATAGTTTTCTGGCATGCTCGGTGGGACATTAATCCCTAGATTGGGTAGCATCAAAAAGCTATCAATGAAGTAAAGATCTAGGTCACCCTCTTGAAGGAACAAATGAATGTGAACGAGGGCAAGAGAAAGGGAAGAGGGTATAATCAACTATTTGCAACTATCTCCTCCATGACATAGAAGAGGAAGACAGGTTCAGAGGTCTTCGTCCCCCTCCTGGACCGGACTCTCTCAACCCCTCCACTAGGTAGGCCTTTTACACAGTCAACTAGGACCCTTAGACCTATCATTATGGCTCATCTTCAGCCTCCACCTCCGAGACCATTTGTTTCGTGGGATCAGGGAAGCCCACTCATTTTTCCCATGCCCCTGGTGGTATGGAACCCTATTCTAGCCAATGCATTAAAATCATTACCCAAATTCAATGGTGAGGATTTCAAAATCCTCGAGGAGCATCTCCAAGACGTAGTAGAGATATGTGCACTTGATACATTTAAGGAGAAAGATGTTTCTTTACATCTGTGGCCGCCTCTTTTAAGGAGGGCCACTGAATTGTACCAATCTTTAACCCCTAACTCTATTGGTACTTGGGACCAGTTAGGGGGGCCATTGGTGACAAGGTTCAAGAAAAGGAGATTGGTCATCACTCCTACAACAACTAATTGGTATAAAAAGGGTCTGCAAGAATTGATGATAAATTTTAACACTCGGTTCCATAAAACCTGGCAAAGGATTTCGGCCTTGGCTAGACCACCTGCAGGTATGGCTATTGTCTTTTACCTAAAAGCCCTAATTCAGATATTTTGGTCATGATTCAATAATTAGGAGGATTCTTTGCCATGCACCTATAACATTGCGGTCCAAGATGAGAATAATCTAATAGATGCCGGGAATCTCCCTCCCATAACTCTTTTACCAATAAATCCCGAGATAGCCCCCTTTCCACAAGTACAAACACCGAGCCCGGCCTCGACCCTACATCTTTATATAATTACCCCTACAGTTACGGTTCCCATTCCTACCACTACGGCCTCATCTTCCTCTCTCGGAAATGGATGAGATGAGGAATATCCTGAGAAGTTTTTCTAATGAGATAGTGAACCTTAAAAGGAATCAAGACAACTTATCCAAGGTAAAATTATCAAAGTTTCCAAGGTAGCCAACCCGCTTATCCCTCTACATACCAAAATACTCAGAGGCTGCGACCACTCAACCATCAAATCAAATAGTCCCTATACCAACTCCTCTTGAACGCTCCCCAATAATGAGAAGATAACTCGTCCCCCAAACAAAACCATCTGGCCGAGGAGCCCAACGCTTGGTGCTTCCCTTGCAATAATTCTCATATGCCGAGAGAATTCCCCCAAGGGAACTTGTAGCTAAGGATAGCTGAAAAACGATCAAGAGAAGGTTATGATGCATATATAGCTGGACCCCATCAGTCTGAGGGAGCCCAAAGCACCGCTTTCACCACCCAGATGCAAGGGATGTCCCTAGAACAAGAATTGGAGATTGCACTAGAGCATGCCCTTTTCTCTTGGGTAGAAGGGGAGGAGTCCATCTTCATAAATGAGGTATCTGTTCTGAAGCTTTGTTCATTTTAACTACAACACCCACTTCAAGAAGAGGATCATTGAAGTAGATGCACCAGCTCCAACTTTGATCGACAAGGTGTATAAAGAGCCTCGATTATCGTAAACTCACCAAGAATAAAGGAAGCTCCAAAACCAACTGTACATGATCAAGAGGTCCATCACCTTGATAAGGAAAGAATGAAGCATTAGCCACCTCTCAAACCATCACTTTGGTTAGACCCATCAACGTAGTCCAATAACCGAAAAGGGCTCTAGCCAACGCGCGTCTTTGTGGGATCTTCTAAGCATTTCCAGCGAGAAGGAGTTGCTCGAAGCGCTAAAATTAGAAGGGGATGGCCAAGATAGGTCCTCGAAAGGACAAATCAAATATGCTCGAGTGCCTACGAAGCCATATTGCTAAATCAACAAGGAGAGACGGGTAAGATGAGGTCCAACCCCTTCTTTTTAACTCTTATTATAGATAAGAAGTTATTACATAATTCCATGATAGATTTCGGTGCAAGCATCATTGCTTTGTCATCCCTCGAGCAAATAGCAAATGCTTTAGGAGTTCAATATGAACCCTTGAAGAAGGGAGTTATGCAACTAGATGGGAAATTTTTTCCAACCATAGGAATTATCAAGGGACTCCCATTACAGCTCTATTCCTATCCAAATATAACTATTTGCCAAGATATCATGGTGATTAATGTCCCACCGTCTTTAGGATCTACCTCTCCCGAGATTTCATAGCTAAGATTGGTGGGTATATGTCTTTGGATTGGTCCCATTTAATCCTATGAACCAAGTACGGGTCTAAAATGAAGGTCTTGTCAGAACCACTCTCCAAAGAGCATATAACAGACCAAGTGCCTTCTAGTTTTGAGGCCTCCCATGCTATGATCACCAGAGAAGAAGAGTTGTATGTAGAGGATGGAGAGCCCCAGGAGGGTGATCATCTATCTAATATTCCCCTTGGAGATCCTTTTGGGAACTTTGATTCAACCAGCCTGGCACTTACGTCATTTTCGACGAAAAACCCCACAATCCCAAAGGTGAAAAGAGAAGGTGATGCACGAAAGACAAGCTCTCCAGTAACCCTCCAATGTGGACCCTATATTTTGATGGGGCTAGAAGAAAAATGGCTTGGGAGAAATATTTTCCCTCATATCTCCTGCTGGTAAGAAGATACTCCGGAAATTTGTTTCCAGTTCTCTAGTACCCGATAACGAGGTAGAGTACGAGGCCTTGGTGCATGGTTTATCTGATGCCCGAAAAGAGGGTATCAGTGACTAAGATTATTTGGTGATTCAGAATTGGTGGTCACACAAGTAAGAAATACCGCCACCACTAAGAACCCAAGGATGAGATCCTACCGACACCAAGTATGGGATTTAGAGGATGATTTGAAGCCTTGATATTAAGGTAGTTCCCAGTGCTCGAATATAGAGGCGAACAAGATGGCTACTATTGGGTCTCAATTTGACCTAGCCTAGGATCTACTTGAAAATAAAGATACCATAAAAGTGATCATTCACCCTCTATCCCTGACAACATACACCATTGGTAGGTGTTCAATAATGACCAACAGATCATACATTTCCTCCAAAGTCCTGAGCAATTCACAAATCAACTCCACCAAATATTGAAGAAGCATATAGTGACCGGATAATACAGCTTAAAGACGAACAAGCTCCCAAGAGGATTAATTACTCTTGAGAATATTTTTGACTCAGATGATGCTAGTTCAGATCGAAGAAGGTTTGAGGTAGTAAAAGAAGACTATGTAGAAGCTGGAAATAGCTAGGGACAAACGATTGAAAGTCGGTGACCCAAAAGGAAAGAGACCGACTCGTGGCCTTATGTCACAAGTATGATAAAGTAATGGCCTGGACATATGATGATCTCCATGGTTATGATAAGGACATTATCCAACACACCATTGACTGGAAGAAGGGACCAATCCGATACTTCAAAACAGAGGCCCGTGAACTTTAAGGTGGAAGCCCTCATGGTGAGGAGTTAAGAAAATTATTAGAAGCTCGTATCATTTTTCCAATCAAGCACACGACGTGGGTCTCCAACCTGGTTCCAGTGAGGAAGAAGAATGGTGAAATATGAATTTGCGTAGACTTCAAAGATCTAAATAGGGCCTCCCTGAAAGACCATTACCCCTACCCTCTATGGAACAAATTTTACAGATGGTCACAGGCTCGAGATGTTTTCTCTGTTGGATGGTTTTTTGGGTTATAACCAAATATGGCTCGTGGAAAGGGATCAGCATAAAACTACCTTCACGACCAAGTGGGGAACCTTCACCTACGTAAAAATGCCTTTTGGGCTCACAAATGTAGGGGCTACTTTTCAAAGAGCCATGGACACTACATTCGAGGAGTTGATAAACAAGGTAATCCTCATATACCTTGATGACCTTACTGTGTTTACTAAAATGGTGGAAGAGCATTTTGATGCTTTAGAAGTTGTGTTTAAAAAATGTCAAGAGTTTGGAATCTCTCTGAATCCAAAGAAATGTATCTTTGGAATTCCCCAAGGAAAGCTCTTGGGACATGTTGTGTCAAAGGAGGGAGTTTCCATTGATCTCGAGAGAGTTAGGGCCATTTTGGAGCTTCCCTTGGCCAACAAGAAGGTTGTTCAATCCTTCTTAGGAAAGATCAACTTTGTTGGCAGGTTTATATCAAATTTCACGGGAACTATCTGCCCAATCACTCTCATGCTGAAAAAAGACCTAGTTTTCAAATGGACTGATGAGGGTCGTCAGTCTTTTGAATCAATAAAAGAGGCTATTGCATCGCCCCCATACTCCACAACCCTGATTTCTCAAAGAGTTTCATTATGTATGTATAGGGAAATAGCATAGCATCTATGCTAACTTAAAAAGGAGAATGACAAGGGGAGGAACACCCAATCACTTTATTTTCAAAAACCCTCCATGACTATGAAACAAGATACAATTTTGTGGAAAGGCAAGCCTACGCCATAGTCAAAGGTCTGAAGAAATTCAGACACTGGTTACACACAATAAAATTCGGGTCATGGTGGCTCACCCCAACATCAAATAATACATAATGGAGGGTGAGATAACTAAAAAAGAGAAAATTGGATAACCAAGATCCTAGAATACAACATAGAATTAAAACCCACAAAGCTTGTGAGAGGCAAGGGGTTGTGTCAATATTTGACACAGGAACATGTTCCCGAAGTGAATAGTGAATCGGAGGAGATAATGTACCTACAAGAGAGAGGGATGAGACCTAAGGGATGGGTCTCTGGCGCGAAATTCATTTTATGCAAACCGGAGAGTACCTAGGCCATCTCCCCTTAAAAAAGAGGAGATATTATAGGCAACAAGGGACTCATTTCACTATGATTGACAATTTCCTTTTTAAGAGGAATTTTAATGGGTTAATGTTAAGATGCCTAGAAGATGAAGAGGCCAAGAGAGTCTTAAGGGAATTACATCACGAGACTCGAGCAGTCACTTTTCGGCCCAAACCACGGCTATAAAGATCTTGCAAGTAGGATATTTCTGGCCTAGCCTATTCACTGATAGCTAGGCGAAACAAACAAATGCAAGGTTTGTCAAGTTTATACAGGTTTTCAAAGAAACGCGGTGTTGCCCCTCAATCCCATCCTAATTGAGGAACCCTTCACACAATGGGGTCTTGATTTCATTAGAATGGTTAACCCGACTTCAAGTGTCGGACACTTTGGTGGATTCTAATAAGCAATGATTATTTCACACGGTGGATGGAGGTAGTTCTGCTCAAGGAGTCCACTTGAAAATGTGATCCTAGGACTCTTGTAGGATATCACCACACATTTTGGTCCCCCCCACACCATTATATCTGACAATGCCAAAGATTTCCTAGGAGCTAAAGTGTCTGATTTTGTGGTCAAGCATGGGATATATCTAAATACATCCTCTAACTATTACCCTCAAGGAAATGACCTGCAGAGTCTACAAATAAGAATCTGATAAGACTCATCAAAAGGATGGGACATGAGCATAAAAGGTTATAGCATGAGCACGTTAAAATAACCTTATGGACCAATCGGATCACTCCAAATCAGATCCTGAAAGCTTCACCATATGAAATAGTCTATGGAAAAAGTGTCGTGATGCCAATTTCTTTGGAGATCCCCGCATTAAAACTACTGAAAGGATTTGAGATAGAGGAAAATGGAGTGATGCCAGTAAGGCTCACCAACTGTTTGAGCTCCAGGAAAGGCGTGAACTCACCCACGAAACAATGATCAATCGCCAACAAATAGTCAATAAATGGTTTGAACAAAATACATCGGAGTGAACTTCCAAGTCGGAACCACCATCTTAAAGTGGGATGCTAGATCACCAATCCCGGGAACCATGGGAAGGTCAACCCCTTGTGGACTGGACCATTCAAAATCGAGTGAATGTAAGTAGCATAACTAGTTTGAACTTGAAACCATTGCGGAGATCCTTTGGCTATCCTAGTGAATGTGATTCACCTCAAACCCTATGTTTAGGTGTCCTCGAAAATTGTATCATATTTACATATATGTTTCCCTTCTTTTGATTTGTTTTCACCTTTGCTTTCTTTTGGGTATTTTTGCCACGTGTTCCGCCGCCCGCTTTTTCTCACATTAAAGTCATTATCAAGGGTAAGGCCCCTTTTTCTTGATAAAGAGATCCATAATTAATGCAAGATCTATCAAAAGGTGCCAAGTTTGGTGCCTTGGGTCTCTCGCTTAGGAGAACGTTATAAGAAGTGACACCAAGTACGTGTGAGATTTTACTCCTAAGTAAACGACTATTAAAGGTGCGTCGAGCTATTCGGAAGGGTCATTTTGAAGCATTTTTATTTTTGAGTTAATCGGTGAATATCAAAGTATCCAAAGCCTCCAGAGTCATTTTTAGATTCAGAGACACCATGGCCGCCTCCAGCTCTATTCAGCAATAAAATCTTACGCAGGGTAACCCATTCCTCCTCCTCCACACCAAAGATAAGTTAAAATACCTATATCCTTTGTCCCAGACAATGACCCTTCACTAGTCGAACTCCAACCAATGATATATTTGACCCCAATGATCAACAAAAGGCCTAAATATTTAAGAGAAGCAATATGCACCAGGTTCAACCTTCTCAGAGACTCTGAGTCATTCAACTCCAGGACCTGGAGCACAACTCTTGCCCAATATTTGGTTCCTCTTACGTACCCATGCTCAAAGCTCATATAAATGTGTGCAATGCTTGTTTTAGCTCGTAGAGCCATACAATCTAAGGCCAAAATATAGTTGTGGTAATTACACCATAGGCTATCAAGGACATGTTAGCCTTGACCTATGATCGACAAATAGTTTCTATAATATAGCTAAACTTCAAAACGTATGGACCCTGTGTCAAACAAAGGTCCCATTCCTCACCAAGGAGTTAAGGCATCAAACACACTAGCGTTTGAGTGATTCCAGGTTTCCCATTCCCTTAAAATCCCTCATGCCTGACACTCAAGATGCCTGTTCTATGTTGGCTTTTATTTTCGGGCAGGACTCTAACAAAGGCATTAAGGATTGGCAGATGGCGGCACTTTTATGGATGAAGACCGTCGGTCACCTAAGAAAAAAATAAATTCACTTTCATGAGGTCATTGTGTCATAAATTTGTGAGCAACTCGGACATTTTTCGATGGTGTCCACCTTCAAGTATTCATATTTTCTTTTCCACCTCATTTTGTATCAAAATGCTCAATATTTTGGCCAGTTTATGACTCTGACCTTGTGGGATGCGAAGTAAATCCCCAAAATATTATCCGGTATCTGCATGGACCCACGTAATGTCTCATTCTTCATATGTTTATGAATTTTTCAATTCTTTTGTGGAGCTCTTTTTCTAGAGCTTGATCATGAAGGGATCAATAATAGAATGAATGACTTTGTGTGGTTTTTCTTCTCGAACCCATCAGCATACTTACACTACTTCTTCGCAGAGGGCATTCCATGATTCGGGTCCATGGATTCAAGGGTGAATCCTTCATTCTCCTAAGGATTATCACACCTCGAATTTCCAGGTCTTGAGGTCACCGAGACAACTCATCATCCTAGACCTGGAGGTCAGCTCTACCCGAAAGAAGAAAGCAGTCTATGAGCTTCTTTTTTTAGGAGGGGAGGGATTAGTGTACTCAAAAGGCGAGCAAGACCATTTTCTATCATAGAAGTTGTCCTCCTATGGTTTCTCCTTAATCAAGGACTCATGGAGGTATGATCTGGATGAGAAAATGGCTACTACTCTGGCTACAAATAAAATCTCTAACTCTTGCAAGCGTGATCTCGAGGCCATTTTGTGATTCGCAATGGAGCCCCAGTGTCAATCACTCAGATATTTTGTTGAACTCTAGGACATCCCAACTCCGGACTGGGAGTCATTCCACTAGGTCAAATATGCATTTGACCCTACTCTGACAATTGGAAAAGGGCTTCGAGTAGCCTTAAAAAGAAGGGACTGGAGCCCCAGGAAAATTGAGGCCTTTTGGAAATACAGCAGAAATTGGCCGAGACCACACACAGAGCTTCGAGGAGGTTCTTCGTGGCGAGTCAGGGAGGATAAGTAGGACATGGAGCATAACTCCCATCCAAACAAGTGATGATATAGTTGTGCTCACTTTTGAGAAATCTCTCGGAGTCAATCTGTGGAATCTTCTCGAGCTTCCACAACAATGGATACTAGAAGCTCCTTCGTCTACCGCTTCTCTTCAGACTCCTTCACTAGTTTTTCCATCACCCGACCTCTCAAATCAACAAAGTAAGCATACTCGCTTTCAGTCCGGCCCAAAAAGGTTGAAGTCGTTCGTAGTCCCCATAATGTCCACACCACAACCTAGGACTTCTCTCTTTGTAACACCTCCACTTCCACCTTTCCCTTCGAAAATCCCCTTCGGTCTGTCACTTCATCTTAGAATCTTCCTCTACCTATCGCTCCTCTACTTCTATAGTTCCCTCTACTGCCATCCCAAGCTTCTCACCCCACATGATCACACCCTTCTTCAGCCCTAGTATCTGCAGATCTCAATTACCAGTTACTATTCCATACGGCTTACCACCCGGTTTCCCATTTGTAGGAGGAATGGTCTCTTCTCCTTCGATTTTTCGATCTAAACAAAGTCCGCTAAGTTAGCCCAAAGATCAAAGGAGATTAAAGTAGAGAAAGAAGGAGATGGAAACTCTATCAACTAAGTAGGTGTGATCCTTGTATGATCATCAACAAAGCTCTTTGACCATCACTCACCTTGTCCCTTAGGTATCCAAGCCCGCAGAACAAATGCAACATGATGACTATTCCATTAGTGCTATCATGGTGGACCTTGCAAATTCTAGCCTCAAGACAAGGTTGAGATGATGAATGAAATGGTAGCAGTAGTCACTCACTACCGACTATTTGAAACTCAACAATCAGCTTAAAAAGGCGCAAGCCAGCCTTCAAAAGGTAGAGGCTACAAGAAGGTGAGATGCATGGCCGAGCTTAAGGCTAAGGATAGAGAGGTAGATCAACTCAAGAAGGAGTTGAAGGACACATCAACTAAGCAAGCCCACACATCTTCTCAAGCAGAGGCAAAGCTCGAGGGCTAAGCTTGCTACATCTAAGGCCATGGTCACTTCGCTCTCACTGAAATGAATGGCCTTCGTGCCTAGATAAAATCTTTCGATGAAACGGTCAAGGACTTGACCAACCAATTGGGTAATGATCCCAGAAGGTGGGAATCATATCATTAGTGTAGGGATTGTATGCCTCCTGTTGTGACAAGATTGCCATCACTGCTGCAAATCTAGCCCCGACACTCGGATTTATATCTGATGCACAGGAGTTGTGCTCTAAGGTAGAAAATGTAGTCTCCACCATCAGCAATGCCTTATCCGCCAAGGTCTAGGAGTCAAATCTTTTGATTCAAAAACTTTATGATGCCTCAAACCCCACTCTTTAGAATGCAGGAATCGCTGACAAGCGGTTGATAGTGACAAAGATCAATGAGATTTTGAGTTGTAACAAAGCTTCTATCAAATGTCAAAATCTCTTGGCACAACTTCGCCAAGGATTTAAAAAGAAAGTAGAATATCAATGAATTAGTGTAACTAGGTTTCCCCTCTCCCTTCCTAGATGAGTCTATGGTCTTATCAAAGGATCAAATTCAACAACTTTTGATCGCTAAGTTCCGTGACATGACGGTATTACAATCCTTGAAAAGAGGACTCTAGTGTCGCTGAGGTCGAGGCCATCATTAATCCTATCATACAGTTAGAGTTTCACCTGCATGTAGTAATGCAAAGCCTCCAGGGTTTCTCCCACAAGGAGATAATTGAGCTAGACCGAGCGTTTCAAGCCTTGTAATGAAGAACCTACCCAATAGAGAAAGAATGGCTCGGATACTAGGATTCTTTTAGAAGCTCTAAGTGGCCCTCTGTGAGCCACATTTTTATTTTTGAAAGGTAAGAGATGTCGGATTCTTCCATGACCGGCACGAAATCCCTTGGTGAGTCACCAAAATAATTATATTCTTTTGTTAGGACTCTTTTATTAAGCATTTTTGTTACCCCAACTCTAGATTCTTTTGATCACTTAAGGTCAAGATCGACTAAGTATAAAGAGGCTCATGAAGTATTCCACATGTCCCATCGATGCAACCCCAAAGATGTAGATTTGAAGTGGGTTTTCAAACTTACGGAAGCTCTCCATGTGTTCGGGGGTTCGACGAGGTCACTCCCAAAGTAAGTTGAAGAGTCAAAGATATGTATGCCTCATGGGAAGCTCTCCACGTGTCTATCCCAGCATGTGTTTGATATAAGGCTAGGAAAGAGGACCCTAAACGAGCACAATCCCTCTAGGTGGAAATAAAAGGAAGCTTCACTAGCTTTAGAGACTCAGCAAAGAATACCAAGTAGGGAGTGGATGCATGGGTTCCTATAAAGGAGTGAAATCTTTATTCCAGATTCGAATTAAAATACTGGATAAAGTGGTAGCACTACATTTAAAATATTGGGGGTAGGAGCCAGAAGGATAAGAGCAAGGCCTTATCAAAATTAAAATAAAAAATGTGGTAGCTAAAAGTAATAGAGGAAAAGAGGTCCTTAAAAGGAGGCAAAAATGAAAGCAAAGAAGGGGGGTTTTTCAACAAAAGAACAAGGAGGAAAGTGAAGGGTTTTGTATGTTTTGTAAGGTCTAGCCTTAGTAAGCCTTTGTCATAAAAGAGAAGTGTAATCTATGATTTTGAGAGCCTTATGTACCCATTCTCTATATGAATAAAGAGTTCTTATTCTGTGTAATCAGATTTTTATATGTTCTGAATATTCATTTCTTTTATGAGAAGTAGTTCTAAATGAGTCAATAAATTCATCATGTTTGATGCCCTTGGAATTTCTCTATTCTTTTATTATCTATAAATCAATCATTTCAATTCCTCAGACATTTATGTTATCAGAGTAGTGGATCGTGTTGTGCAGCCCTTAAACTATTCTAGATAAAGGTTTCAAAGTATTTTGTCACTTTCCCTTCTCTTTGATTGGCGCATTGCCTTTTTATTTATAGTCATTTATATGCTTTCTTCTAACTCTACCCCAACCACTAGAGAAGAATCAGCTTCTTTAAAATCTGAGGTCACCTTAGGGCACATGTCTCACCAACCTAAGGTTTCCTACGACTTTGACAATTCATCTGTAAGGATCATCATCAACAGCCTTTACTAGTAGCCCTTGCGGCCTTATCTTTTCTATGGTAGCTTCATCCCAAGGAATTATGGTTATGTTTTGTACCTTCCTCTAAGTGTCTGTTGCCAATTCTTATTATCTTGTTGATCCGCTTCTATAGAATTGTGTAGCTTTTGGATAGTGGAATGCATCGTGTCCCTTCTTATGAAAAAATCCACATGGATCAGGTTCTGTACAATTTCTTGCAAGGTGTCCATCTTGCCCACATTTATAGCAATTCATTGGCCATTTGTCTTGGTATCCACCTCCTTGATTGTATCCTCTGCGGTAACCACCATCATTATGTCCTTGATATCCTTAGTAACCTCTACCTCCTTGGTAGTTATCATAGCCTCCTCTATACCCTCCTCTATAGCCTCCTCTAAATCCTCCTCTAAATCTGCCGTGGTACCCTCTGTGGAAACCCCCATCATTATAACCTTGGTAATTTGGATTGTAATTGTTTCCTTGGTATCCACCTCCAAACTGTGGTTGACAACTTGTTGATTTGGGTATTGTGGTGTAGTTATAATTTGTTGAGATGGTTGTGTAGGTGTTGTAGGTGTTGTATTCATCTGTGGTTGTGTAGGAGGAGGGTTAGGTGTTGTACTGCCTTGTAGCCATAGCTCTCCTAGCAGTGTAATCCTTTAAATCGTCCAATGCATCAACCGAAGGGAAGGTATGGTGATAATGATTGTAAGACCCACATGTAGTATAATACATCAATTGATTTGTAGGTGGTGCCACTTCTAATAGAGGACAAGTTTCTTGAGTGTGCTGGTCCCAAAGCCTACATATTCCACACCATGTTCATTCAGATGGAGCTATATTGCTAGATGAAGCTTTATGTGAGGAAGGTACTCTTATCGTGGTTGTTCTTTTTGCGTTTTCAAAGTAACAAAATTTAATTATGTTATGTCGTTAATTATAACATACCGTACACAAAAAATTTTGTCTCAAGTTACTCTTTGCAGGGAATTACTCCTTAAACCTTCAATCCTTTGAATTTCTTGTTGTAGTTTCAACTTGGATAGTTCTAGCTGTACTCTTTCTAACTTTGTCTTCATTGAGGTTTCTCCTTCTCTTCTCTAGGGTTGTGCTTCCAATTTGATAGCCAATTCAATTGCTTCTGCCCATGATTTGAATTGTTGTGAATCTAGTGTTGCTCTTAGGTAAGGAAGTAATCCTGAAGTAAACCACTCTATCTTTTGTTTATCTTTGTTAGTGGTTCTTCCAACTTCCTAGTAACATTCTTGAATCTTTGGCTGAAATCCTTTATGGAATCTCCTTCATTTTGCACCAGGTCCCTCATCCTACTTACTCCTTCTGCTAGGGCTTTCAGGAAATGGAAATATGTTTTGAACTCTTACACAATATCATCAGGGTTTCTGTCCTTGGGAGACCATTTTCATATACCAATGTAAAGCATCATCCCTTAATGAACACAAAAAGTCTTCCTTCTTATCATCATCAGATGTGGTATTGTTCTGCCTCCAATAGTGGTCCAATAAGAACAAATGTTCTAACACATCAGTTGAATCCTTGTCAAAAATTGGTAGCTTAATCTTCTGAGCCATTTTGGGCCGAGTACTTGGTCTTGTTGGTATGATGGTTTCTTTTTTACTTAAACTTGTTTTACTTTCTTTGTTTGATTGTGAATTGTTGATGGATTATTTCTCCTTCCCTTGTCTCTGCTTAATTCAATATCAAAATAGAGTTCTCCTAACAATTCTCAAACTCTCTCATATTTGTTTCCTTCACTGACTCTCTTCTCTCGGTTATTGGATCTATCTTCCAATATATATATATATATTTCCAATTGGCATGTCAAGTGGCACATGGAATGGCATCCACTCGGGGAGTCACATCTCCTTTATGTTTTTGCGTTGGTTGGGGATGTCCCTTTATTTGACGTCTTTTCATAACTAACATTTTCGATAACTACTTTTCTATCTTTAATATTTCTTAATCTATGATCTACCTCTAACTCTTCATCACTTCTTCTCTTCTTATTCTTTTCTTCTTTCCTATCCTAGTCCTCTTCTCTATCTCTTTCTTCATTCTTCTCTTCTACCATTTCTATCCTTTCCTTTTTTGTTTATTTATATTTTCTTTTCTTCCTCCTTCTCATATGCTATCTCTACTTTCTCTCCAAATTCCTCTAACAAATTTCTAATAGCATTGTCTTCTTCTTCTCCTCTCTCTTTAATCATCAACGGGGTCCTTGTCTCCTCTTCTTTCCATCTTTCTACTTCTAAAACCTTTGTAAATGTTGGTCCTAAACTATCTACTAATTGTTGTAGATCCTTTGCTAATATTGTTTGCCTTGTCATTGATTTTGAATTGGACTCTCTACAATATATTGTACCATGGGATTCCGTGGAGTAACAAAACCTAACTGGTCTCCACAAGATGTGGGTATTATAGTGAGACTTGAAGTGTCCACCTCCATTTCTAGGTGAGCCAATTGCTGGCCTCCACTTGATGTGGGTGAATTTCCTATTTTCTCTACCTTCTCTTCTCCTTTCCTGACCTTATTCAACTTCTCCTTTCTTTCTTTCATCTTCTTTTCTCTCTCTTCTCTTTCCAGTTTCTATCTTTCTACCTTTTCTTTTAACTCCTTATCTGCAGCTAATATTTCTCTCTCTTGCATTCCCTTCATTTTAACTATCTCCTAATCTCCTTTTTAATTTTCTTAATCCTTCTATTTTAATCCTCTATATTTTTATTTTATTTTTCTCATGTCGGCCTATTTCTGCCACCCCAACCAATACCCCATTAATTCTGATCAGTCATGATTCCTAGATCACCCCCTTCACTTCCACCATCCCGGTGCCTATCCCCCTAAAGAAACTTGTCTGCTTCTCTAATTAATCATTTTTCGATCATTAACACCTTGATTAAGAATGAAACTGATTGAAGGAAATGACCACGGGCTCTGCTTAGCACTTCTTGTTTCTTGTTATCAAAGCTCATCCAACCCTGTATTTCCCACATGATTATGAAAGAATCTAGTGTAGTCTCATACCAATAGTCAATTTCTCTGGTCCAAGGTTCATCTAGGTATTTTACTATTGTTAATTTTTCTGCAGTCCACTCAAAATGTTGTCTCAAATACATGCGCTTCCATTCGGTCCTTTTTGCATGTGCTAATAAGCAAGGCCACAACTGATGAGGAAAATAAGACCAGAATTCTTCTCTAAATTCTCCAAAATTTTCTACTTCTACCGCTTTATAGGTGATTTTCTGTCTTTTTTATTCCCCTTTCACAAATATGTCGATATGCTTTTCCCACCAATTTTCAATTTCTAATAATGTAGGTTTCCAGTATCTAAGTGGTGAGATCTTTCCTGACATCCACTTAACATGAGAAACCTAGGCTCAGACACCAAATGTTGACCTAAAACCCCAACGGACTTGTGAGGTTTAGGCGTGGATCGATCAAGGTTAAGGATGTACGTGGGAAATACACCACCACTATGCTAAAGACAAAAATTAAAGAACAACATGCAAGATAATTTAATCCCAAAACTCCAATCTTTATTCATATATCAAAATGCATTACATCAGTATATACATTGCTTTCACTCTAATCTCTCTTTTATCTTTCTTACAATATCTCAAATTGGCGCTCTCACATAAGTCTTCATGAGGCACACTTTACATAATACATTGATTACAATAAATATACAAAATACAATCTATTTCAAAGGTCACTTCCTTTGACTCATGCCTCTATCGGCTTCTAACATGATCTAGTGTGATTTATCTTCAATCCGCGACTTTCAAAACCTTTCTGCAACTTCTTCCATTCCTCTGCGGCTTTTCCTAGTTTATTGTGACTTTATAGACTTCAGCGGCTTCTTTCCTTTATGTGCGGCTTTACTTCATTTTGCAGCTTTTCTCCTTTACCCGAACTTTCCCTAC
Source organism: Taxus wallichiana var. yunnanensis (assembly GCA_018340775.1). NCBI lineage: Eukaryota > Viridiplantae > Streptophyta > Pinopsida > Cupressales > Taxaceae > Taxus > Taxus wallichiana. The sequence goes on from CM031234.1 coordinate 749,385,975, forward strand.
TTCTTCGTGGCTAGCTTTATTACATCCCAAATATTTTATTTACTTCTCATCCTATTCTATCCCTTCACGGAAATATCTATCATTTCACAACTTTATGTCTAAACACCGCCAACAAGAAAGATCATAAAAATGAATTTATGTATTAAATTTTATAATTGATTTCACCGGTTAGACCTAAACATGTGACATCTAAAGTGGTATATTTAGGCATATAATTCCAAATGGATTAAGGGAAAATTAAGGATTCATCCAAAGGGGTTCTTCCCAAAGGGGATTTACCCAAACCCCTTTAGTGTAATTTCCTTGATTCACTCTTCAAATAATATGTGAGGAAAAATATCCACAGGGGGTTCGCTTGAACCCCAACCCCCGTCGAGCGAAGGGGGTTCAAGCGAAGGGGGGTTCATGTGAACACCCTTTTTAACAACATGGAACATTGAGAAAAGGGTGTTCTCCAACACCCTTTAAATTATTGATGTGAAATTTTATGGGTCGCATTTTGGCCCACCAAAGTGGGACACACTATTTTGTGTTTACCCTTTTTGTTTTTTTAATAACCTAATGTTTAATTATGTGTGTGTAGGTATATTCCCATATGAATTATTTAATTCATATATTTAGGGAATATGTGAGGTGTCACACCTCTTTTTTCCTCTCTTGGAGAGAATATTGGAGTTTCATGTCACATGTAACTCATCTTACACTGTCACACACTTCCCCCTCACCTCATGGGGATTAAGGAAACTAGGAACACACTAAGAAGGTTTGCATAGGTAATGATGGAGTTATTTTGTAACTCCTTTTGGCTCTCTTATTCTATTTAAAGAGCTCTCTCCTCTCCTCTCTCATTATTGGAAGTATATTCTTCTTATTCTATTCTCTTCTCTTCTTGCTCTCTCTTCTAAAAGATTGTAATTAAGAGAATGGTGTTTAAGGCTTCTTAATACATGTGGGGTTTTCTTTTTTGATTCGATTTCCCACTTACTAATTTGTGTGTCAACACTTTTCATGGTTATGGTTATTTTTTTGAGGTAAAATTTTACCTTATTTGCATTTTTTTATTGTTTCAATGTTATTTGTAAAATTTCTTGTATTTTATTCTTTCAATTGTGGAGTTTTCAATCTAGTTTCTAAATTCTATTTTTAAATACCCAAATGAGAAAACTATGCAAAATAGATGCATTTCTAAGAATGATAGAGTAACATTTTGTGAAAGCATAACAAAATTCATGTGTATGGACACATTGTTTTGGAGAAAATTAATGAATTTTCATATGAAATTATATACAAGGATAAAGAAAATGTTAAATAATCTTGAGAATATGTTTCTTATTTTTTTAATAATATTATTTAATTTAGTTTACATGTCAAGAAAGTTGAAAAAATGAAACCATAAGTGTATGAATTTTGACCTTAACTTCACAAATTTCAAATTGTTTCGAAAGCATAGCTAATGATGTTTAGATTATTGACATATACATTTTAGAAAATTGTGATTAACTATTGAAAAATTATTAAACCATATGTAATTTTATATTTATAAACCATAATTATGTATGTTATGTATGAATTAAGTAATAATTAATTTAATGTCAAAAAAAATATATATTTGGAAACTACATTCTCCCCTCTATAAACCCATATAATTTTCTATAAATAAATATATCTAAAAAATTAAATGTATTTTTGAAGGTAGATAAAATTTATAAATTTTAAAAATACATGTTAGCTGGTATGAAGAAGGTCTAAGGATTCAATTTGGATCCTCCAAGCCAAAACCATGGTTTTCAAAGGAAAAAAATCAATCTAATTTAAAGTCAACAAAATAGTGCACGCCCATCATAAATGGTGTGCACCCTACTAGAATGAGTTTGTATACAATTTATAGTTAATTATAGTAGGGAACATACCATTTATAATTGGTGTGCACCATTTTATTTACTTTAAATTAGATTTATTTATTTTCCTTATCCAATAAAATCATGAAACAAGACCTATGCAAAGGATGCATTGGTTGATCTTGGGAAAGAGGGGAAGGGAAGCATCCTGGAAACCATGGAGGAGGCAATTTTGGAAATTGAATTTATTAGCATAGATATTAAAAATATGAAATTGGATACACAATTGAAGGCTCCTTGTCTAAATATTTTGGATGAGGTTGTTGCAAGATTTGGATGCAAGAAGTCGATGTTTTATGTAGCCAAGGATGATGGATGGAAAAATAAACTTCATGATACAAAGGGAAAATTAGATTCCACTATAGAAAACCTATACAAACTAAATTTGGCGATGGCCTATTCTAAGGATCTTTTTGTATAACTAATTTTTACTCGTTGGGTCTCTAAGGTATATGCATTATTCTTAAGAGAGTGTTGGATTAGGTTCCACATCTCTCGAGATCTTAAAAAGGATTCCCATTGTCATAATGACTCCAACACGCTTTGTGAGGATTTTTGGGTGGCACTTGAATCTTCCAAGAACCTCTTATGTAAGGTATATTTGCATGCATGGATTCTTCTTACCAATCATGCTAGAACCTAGTTCTAGTTTTGGGGGATTTTTCATAAGAGAATTTGTGTTTATTTAGAATTGGATCAATTAATGAAACATGTAAGTGAAAGATATGATACTAATGAATATGAAGCTCCTTTATGGCTAAGAGGTGAACACCCTCATCCTCTTGAAGTCCTCGGGGACTTGAAGGGAAAATGAAAGAAGTGAACTTCAAGAAAGAAGTCATTCTCACTAAAGAGCTAGCTCGGAATGCATATGAAACATTGGGTCTAGATTATATTATGAAATCTTAATCTAGATAATTTCATGGATGGGAATTGCTTCCAATTAATATTAAATTAAGAGAAACTCATGCACCTAAGATCCATATGATGTAATTTTCAAGGATTTTATTCTATGTTCACTCATTCATTTGGGCTAGTGAAGATTAGATTAAGCTTTAAACACACTTTCCTCCAACCTTGTACCCTTTAATGGACTAGAGAAGGCCTTTATCATTAGATTTTGTTTATGAGGCAGAGAAATGAAGTCAGTTGATATGCCTAAAGGTTTTATACCTTTTAATTCCTCTCCTCATAGTGTCCAATAAAATGGCATGTTGGATATGATGAATGGGGAGGAATATGTTGATCCTAATAATGTAATGTTAGAATTTTCTATGGGTTACATTTTTTCAACCTAGTTCTATTGTATAATGCTTTGGTTTTTTTTGGATAGCTTTTTGGCGCTCTTTTTTAATTTTGGATTGGTTTTTATTTTAATAAGGACCTATACTTTTCTCACTCAAACCCATAAGGTACTCCTTAGGCTATTTTGTAAGAATGGATTCAAGCCCTTTATAAGTTATAGTTAAGTACTATATAGAAATAAATTTGTAAGTACTTGTTTTCTTAATGTATACCTATTGAAAGATCTAGAGGAAAACATTTATCAATAGTAAAAAAACTATAAATTGAAGTAAACAAAAGGGTGCATGAATTTTATAGAGGGTACAAACCCCTTTAGTGTGTAAATTTTTGACCTATTCATATAAGGTTTGGCATGCATACTCTAAAATAAGAGTTCCTCATTTAAAATAGTGCTCGCATGTTTGGTGGAATGTTACACTTTTCAAAAGTTGCACCTTTTTGTCACCATATTCAGGTATCTAGCTAGATATTAAATGCTCACTTCCTAAGGTATTTAGGATAAATGAAAAATATGTCAGGTTGAGTGTTACTTGGTAGATTTGTATCATACGGGTCCACATAAAGTATGTTTTTTTGTAAAAGTGGATCTTTTAAATTATTCGAGGATATAAACCTTAGCTTTAGTATTATTAAGTCAATATTTGATATTGTAATCCTTTCTTGTATTTATATCCTTATTGGTAGAGGTATAATGGAATTATTGTTTTCATTCTCTCCTCTATTAGGATTGGAATTGTTCTAAAGGTTTTCCTTGTTGGGTTGTAACTATTTCTACTTTGTGCCTTTATACCTTGAATTAAAAATCCTAAAATTAGCCAAATATTTGTGTTGATCCACCCTACCATTATTTGAAAAGGATGGGGGAGGTTTGAATGTGGATATAAGATCACCCTTCCTTATAGTGCTAATAGAAATCATTTCTAGGACATACAAACTATGAATCAATTGAGCTATATTACTAGTGCATCCTTAACTTTTGATAAATATAACTTGTAATTATATGTAAACTTGACATGACCTAGAAATCTATTTAGTGATTTTTTGTATTGGATTTGTGAATTTTTCAAGTAATGCATGAAAAATTCCAACAAACTATATGAATCGAGGTTCTTTTCCACTTAAAATTCACCAATGTAACCTAGATCCATGGGAATTTTTTTAATTAAATGAAGATAAAATATTAACCCAATATTAATATCTAACTAATGAGATGCTTGAGGTACATTTGTGAAATCACTCAAAGATAATGCATAACCTAAATAGGTGTAAGGATTAAGGTTTATGTGAAACCCTAATATGTAGAATCAACCTTAAATTAGAAACCATAGAGGGTTATAATAAACCCTAGGTTGTGTATTTAAAATTAAATATTAGGTTCACTCTGAAATGTATATATAAAATTACAAATAGGGTATAACTAATGAATTAATCAAAGTGTCGATGATAAAAAAATATCCTCATATGTTGAGTAGAAGTGGTGAAGATTGTCATCAATATTCTCTGTGAAAATTTGGAATTGACAATGCATGTAGAATAAGTTCAAAAAGGTTATTAGGAATGAACTTTGATTGAGGTATACTTTATCGGTCCGAACATGTATATAAGATATGAACATATTTAGGAATGACCATATGGACAAGAAGTATTCTATGTAGCTTTACCTATATGTATTCTTCGTGTTTCGGAATTGGAATGTTGTGATGTAGCGAAATTGTCTTCTCATTTTAAAAATGCCCTATCTTGTCTTGCCTTGAAAATGATAAACATATGGGTTAGCATTTTGGGTAAATTTAAAAATAACAACCCCCAAATAACGATTGTTTCCTCATATTAATATATATTAATGACCTCAAACCCACATAGTTATCACATAAACCTATGATGATATGAAATAAATAATATATAAAGGAATTCACTTATAATGAAAACCATGATTTGGATTTAACAATTGAAAACATGAATTTTGAACTTTGTATACTTTATATTTCACCTATTTTATGATCTAATATTTCTCTTGGAAGATTTGAATTTGCTTTTATAGTGACTCTAAGTGATGAGGTATTTTCTAGATAATTCCTATATGGTTTGAATGGCTTAGGGTGTATTTTATTAAATAGATGAAATTTTCTAGTGTATGTACCAAGATTTAGGTAAGGGGGTGAGCATTTCATTGAATATATGAACTGGTCATCTAGGATCAATTGATTTTTCCTTATAATCATATTTATAAGCATGTATATGAATGTATGGGAATTATCTTGTACTAAATGATTTTTAAGATGTTTTCATTTTGGAAGACAATGCAAAGCTTACTTGTAAAATTTCAGCCACTTCTTCCCAATCTAGATGCTTGGTTCTATGAGTATCCCACTAATTTTTGTGAACCCATTAAGGTCATACTTCAATGTGGTCACTCTCATTTATAAATAAGGTACATGTTCTTGTAAATTGATCAGGAAGATATCTAAGTTCATAGTAATTTATTTTGTAGAATCTATGTTTCAAATGCTACACCATCCTAATGGGACACATTTCACGTTCCCTTCACATCCAGTGATTCATATCAACACCTTAGTCTCCAATGATTGAGTAATCCAAGCTCTATCAAAGATAACTTTCTCCATTTGGCTATGTGTAATCTTGGCATGTCTCTATAAAATCATATTATCCCCTCATTTTAGACTTAGTGGGTGGCTAGATAACATATAATAAATATTCATCCATGAAAGGTTTATTAGTTTACACAACTCAAGGAATATCTACAATATTTTTTAGATATTTCATATCCTTTCTATCTTCCATTTCTTCTAGAATGGTCGATGTACACTGTTTGTGCTCATTGACATAATGGCCCACCTTAAACCAACTTTAAGATTCAAGTTCATATAATGACATGGGCTCCTTTGGGATGGTATAAGAACTCTATTATGCCATTTTGATAGGTGTCATAATGACATAATCATCCAATTGTTATTCCATATGATTAGAGAAAGTATTAATGGTCATATTTTTGTACCAAACCCATATTTTCTAATCAACAATAGATAACGAGTCTTAAATGTATTCATGTCAACTAATTACAAATACCCTCCTAGGATAAGTTTTAACCCTAATTTCAACATCTTCTAATTGGCCAATTGGTTCCACCATGCCATAATATGTTAGAATCGAGAGACACAAGACTATATGCTAAAGCGAAAGCTTACCCATGGCTTCCCATGTGACCATGGCATCATGTTTACTATGATAAAAAAATAAATACATTATCCTTGATTTCATACCTGTGATTATGACATTCAACCACCGTACTAGCTTATCAATGTAAAATTAACCTCATACAAGCTTTCCAATATATATTTTAGTAAATTGGCCACATTATGATATATATACTCATTTTCAAATAATTTTACCATCTTGAGTAGGTTTTTGAGGGATATAAAGACTCATTTATTTATTATTTGTAGGATTTGGCCACATACCCATGTATTAATTTATTTAGAATTCAAATACTCTTATCCCTATTCTAGATAGATTTGAAAATGGAAAGGATTCATCTAGAAATACCTTTTCCCTATTAGGGTCGAGGTACTCTTCTTCTTATGATTTTATTATTTGGAGCTCTGTTGGTATTTCCATGGTCACTATCCCTTGCCCCTTGATCTATAACTTTGTCACTGCATGCATGTTACCATATTCCCTTAGTACTACATTTAACATTTTGACATTGTGTAATCATTTTTCCTTTCTTTAGTTTTGAAATGTGGGAAAATACATTGTGGATTCACATACTAAAAATATGTTATTACATCCATTGATAAATGGGGATTTAATATTGCTTAAATTTCATCTAATATAATGGTTTATTAAAAGGGGTAGAGGGATTTTAAATATAATGTGTTTTACAAAAATAAAGGGGGTAACATACGTGGGAGGGTAGAAGGGAGAAGGAGGCATTCCTTGAAGGATAATTTAGTGGCATTCCTCGTAATATGTTTTCCATTTTTGAAAATTTTGACATTTCTCCTTGAAACTTCTCCTAAAAATTACTCTCTTGATCTTTGTCATGTGACCAAGTCTCCGCTAGGTATGCCATTTGTCAACAATATGATATATCCCGTATGGAGGATGAATCTTTTCCCGAAGTGTTTGATCATCTCTCTACGAGATTGAAATCAAAAGAGTTTGTTGAACAAAGATTCTTTCGATCCCATATTGGAAGCTGCGCGACAGAGATTTGTAATAAATTTTGAGCTTCTAGATTTATCTCTCAATGAGACACATATTTTTATTGTGTTTACAATCAAAATTAATCTTTTCACGCGCCACGCAGATTATAATATAGAATTTGACTAACTAATAGTAAATTATTTGTTAATCCGCATGCACGGGACATATTACATCGTATAACATTCAATTTCTATGTACCAATCGAGTTTTGAAATTTTTCATAAAAAAAATTGCCTTCCTGCGAAAACCGGTTTTGGGGATATTCACTAGGGATTTTCCACCTCCGATTTCCAAGAGGTCTCTTAAAATGAACCCCGCTCGTGTGTTTTCCTTGACCTTGACATTTCTCCTTGAAAATTAACTCTCTTGATCTTTGTCATGTGACCAAGTCTCCAACCATAATTGTATGGGGAATATTTTTCGCATCTCTCTGTATTGAAAAATTCATCCCATATTGGAAGTATAATAAATCCCAGCTTAGATTTATCTCTAATGAGATTTTACTAATTAATCTAATCTAACTAATATAAATTATTTGTTAATCGAGGACATAACATAGGCCATTCAATTTCATGGGATCACACAGGGACAAATTAGGTGTCTCCACTTGAACATGTGGCAAAGTAAACTTATACGGGGTTAGAAAAATAGGCCGGGATCAAGGGACACTCCAATTAGGAAATAAGTTAGGGAGAAGAATGGAAATTTGGAAGGGAAAGTTACTACCGTGAATAGATTACAAAGTTCACACCCAGTAACAAGAGTAGTAAAACATTCAATATAGATTAAACACAGTGAAGCCATCTAGTGAGATGGACAAATTGAGACACCAAGTTCTCAAATTTGTCTATCAAAGATACAAAGCTCTAGCATCACTATGCTTTCAAAGTGTATAAAGGAGATAAATAGAAGAACTATGATATGCTTGTAAAAACCATGCTTATCGTGTCAACGATGAGAGGAAATGATGCATACAAAGCTACACACATTCATGCATCTTGGAAAGCAAAAACTATATTCCTTGATTGAAATTTACACAATTTTTACAAAGTAAGGGAAAAGAATAAAGTGGAAGAAATTGTAGCTTTATTTCATGTATATTTGTGACACAAAGTCCAACAAACACAATCCAATATTGCACAAGTAGAAGTCTTCAAAATATAGAATCCCTTGGAATGGAGAGGCCATCCCAATTTATAGCAATCTAAATTGTCCTTTCACCTCATTTATAGGAAATTTCATTTCCATATTTCTCTTGTGACCTTTAATTTTCCATAAATTAATCATTTCTCTTATAATTTTGAGATAATCAATTTACACATCTAAAATAGGTCACTTAAGTGAATAAGACAAAATATAATGATTATGCTCAACGAAGAATTAGAAAGGAGAGAGAAAGGAGAGGGGGAGAAAGGGAGAAGGAGAGGGAAATGATGATTTATAGAATGGATGAATAATACTCCATCTATGATTAAAATTAGCTCCACTGATGATTTGGTGAAACATTAGTTGCAAACCTTTGAACCATGAGAAAATTCCTCCTTAACAATCCATGAAGGCTTGACACAATTGTTTGTGTAATGCACCCATGAAAATCACTCCTTGAAAATTGATTGATTAACCTCTTTAGCTCATTGAGATCAACTCGACCAACTTAATTCAAATCACCCAACTTACCGAGTTATGGTGATGGATCCACCTACTGCGCCTTCTTGATGCTCAATATTGCTTCCGAACACAAATTTGATGCCTTAAGACCTCTGAGAAGGATAAATAACTTGTTTGGGATATGAAACCATCTTGAAACCCTATGAAGATGATAAAAATTAGAGAGATAGCTGAAAATGGAGTCTACTACAACTTTTTGTACCTTGAAATTGGAACTTTCTATTTTTAGCCATCGGGATCCAAGAGCTGCTATTTTGGGAAATGCTTATTTTTGGGTTCTAAATTTCACCTTCTGAACCTCTTGGAACATTCCATCCTCTTTTGTTTTTGATGCATTGCTATTTTTAGCACATTTCTATTTTTAGCAGGTTTTTTTTCAAGATCTGTTATTTTGGGAAAATTGTCATTTTTGCCATGTTTACCATTTTACACCTTCTTTGATTGTCCTAAGTGATCCAATCTTTCAATTCAGCGGATTTACTATTTTTAGCATGAAGAAGAGAAAAAAATATGCTATTTTTAGAAATTGGAAAAAATTCCTCTCTTTGTGATGGAAATACATTTTTGGATTTGGCTCGTCATCACGATCTCGTGCTCCAAATTTCACTTGGTTTTGCTAACCTAAAGATCGTAAATAAAAAACAAAACTTTTTCTAGTGAAGCTTCTTCACACATGAAGCATCCATGGCAAAAATTAATGGAGTCTTGAGTTTTTTTATAGTGTATTTTTCCACCTTTGATTGTAATGAAACAAACTCCATCAAGATAGGTTTTTCTCCTAGATTTTGTGTGCAAAATTTTAGCTTCACCCGCTTGCTAGATTGATGGGAAATCGAAGGAGAAGAAGCTAGGGAAAAAAATGATTTTTTATTCTAGTTAATAATATAGGGAATCATTTTATATTTTTTTGTTTCATCTTTATGGCCTCTGAAAATAAGGAAGTCTGCAAAAACCTCATTTAATCCATGCTCTAGATTGTGAGATATGAGCATTTCACCATTTTGGTTCATGAGGGTTTCTAACACTGAACAGACATGGTGGCGGCTAAAAAACAGACTTTTGATGTTATTAATTCCTTGAATTGTGGGAATAATTTTGGGAATAATAAATGAGGAGGGGAAATGGAGGTTTGTAAGTTCTCTACAATTTTCTTCCGGCAGTGAGTTTCACGGGCAACAATGGAGAAACAACACGACAATTAGTTTTTTGCAATTTTTGGCTTTCCAAAGCTTCATGGAGTTGGGTGAAATTTTTTGTCCCAAGTTTCCAAAGTGTTTGGGACATTTGGTACAAAAATTTTTCCCTCACCCTAGCTTGAAAGTGGTGGAGCGTGATTCGATGACGAGGGTGCTAAGGAATGGTGCATAAGGGCTAAATTGGCTTGTTTAGGCTCCACGGAGGTCATATGAGGGTCTAAGGGTCTAAAATGAGGTTGGGCACAATTTTTTTCACCTGTTGCACCAAATATTTGGTGCAATTGGTGCAAAAAAGTACACCACTCTCCCATTGGTTGGATTTCCAACCTAGAAATTGGCTAATTGTTTGAACATGTGCCTTGGAGAGTGACTTGTCGGGACCATAACTTGAGTTCCAGGAGGAGTTTTTGATGAAATTTTTATTATCTTGACTGAAAAATTTCCTTCTAAATCCAATTTTGGGACTTTCATACCTTTATTCCACCATTTACCCCCTAAAATTTAGGATTTTTTTCTGGATCTAAGGTTGTGCATGAGAAAAATTGATGGGGGCATAGTGCACCAAGGTGTTGTGAAGAATATGATTCCACCATATTGTATAGATTTTAATTAATTTCCTATGATATTTTTTTGACTCTTAACTCCTTCCGGAGCTCCCATAATCACTTCCTGAAGCTCGGGGTGTTTTTACATTGTGCACTACTTAGGCCTCCAAGACCCACTTTTGTTAAACTACTCCAAAACTTGTGGAACCTTCCAAAAATGATTGAAAATTTTCTTGGCTCTCGGGTATCCCTCCTTGATGGTTTTATTCATTTTGTTATGATCTGGGGGATGTGCACCAGCTTTAATAAGACTAGGGAATAACCTTTCCTAAAGCTTGCCAAAAAGCATAACTTGATGAATCCTATTTTGAAAGCAATTGATCTGAATGTATACCCCTAAATCACTTATGAAACACTTGAATGACAACTTAATATACTCCAGAGATGGGGAAGTAGGGGATGACTTAGGGATTAGGGTGACCTGGGAAAGTGTCTGGAAAGGCCTACAACCAAAAGTTTTGACACTAAGGTCCATTTTCATGCTTGAAAATTGAGAATTTTCTATTACACATTTACATGACAACATTGGCTCTAGATTGGGGACATGTTATGGATCGATTGCACGTGAGAACATAACATGAGAACTCCATAATCTCAAATGTATTTCTTGGTCCATTGCCTTATCCATTGGGCTTTAGAGTCACTAAAATATATATACAAACTTCTCTTATTGAACACACACACACACAAAAAAATAAATAAATAAAGGAAACAAACCAAAATGAAAATGAAACACAACATGAAAGGAAACACAAAACAATGACAAGTGGAAACAACCTAAATCACTTATATACATGTGAGGAAAACCTGCTTTCATGAAGTGCAAACTTGAATTGAGTGCTTACCCATAAATGGGTGTCACTGAATGCCATTCTTCTACAAATCCATTGATAGGTTCACTAAGTATGAACCTCTCCTCATCTTCTTGAGAAATCTAGCTTGATTTCTAGTGCACTTGATGATTTTCTTATTCATTACACCACCTTTATTGTTTTAGCACCTTCTTTCCAGATTCTCCTTGTCTTTTAGGTTCTTTTCATTTGTTATTCTTTTTCTGCCATCATGAATATGTTTCTTGGTTGTACTTGACTTGCTATTTTCATTTTTACTACAAGAAATTTTTCTTTCATTGTGCATCTGCTTCATGACCACTGCTTTCATGGGTTGATTCTTAGTAGATGTCTCATGAACTTTGACATCATGTCCCTCTTCTTGATTTTCTCCATTTTTAAATTTTCCATGAAGTCACCTTTCTCATGCTCCAGTCTTCTGCCATGTGTTTTCTTATGCAGTGTGTTATGTGCATTGCATCATTCTCTTGAAAATAGAATGAACTCAAGATTGGGCACACATCATGTAAAGTTTCCTCTTCTTTCTTTCCTTTCCCATTTTGGTTTCATCCTTTATTTCTATGTTGAGGGCATCGATCTCTTGAGTGGAGTGAGCACTAAAAGGTTGAAATCTATTGAGAAGGTTTCCATTTTGAGAAAAACCAACTTTAGGAGCAAGAAGAACAATTTGTTTCTCCATTTTTTTTGAGAATTTTCCATCCTTATGAAGTGGAAATGAGCATAACAATGGAGCTTTAAATGTCACCATCTTCATCTTCCCGTTCTTGATCGCTTTCTGAAAATTAAGAACTCCATTTCCACATAAAAATCATCATTTTCCTAGGTATGCTCCATTTCAAGTTTGAGAGGTGAAGGTACACTTCCATCCCTTCTTTCCTTTCCTATCATCTTCTTCCAATGAGAAAGAAAATATTTTGAGTTCACTAGAACACTCATCACATGAAGAATCATATTGATCTTGGGAGAATCATTGAAAATATTGAATTTATATGTTAATAATGTGTTGAACATCATTCCTTCTTCTTGGTCCACATCTCTCATCACTTCGAGATTGCTTTGTTGTAATTCAAGGTTCCCATCACTAACCTCAGTATCCATTAAAGAAAACTTCATTTATACCTTCATCCCATGAAAAGTACACCTTTTCAAACTCATCTTTCATCAACTCTTCATTGTGTTCTTTGAATGCTCTGATGCTTGGATATTCATCCACCGAAAGCAAGGGTAGCTAAGCTCCTCTTCAAAGGTCATGAAGAATTTTTCAGATTTAAAATTTTGGCATGGGATGTTTGTTGTTGGGTCATTTGGTTGTTGAACAATATACTTCATTTTTCTAATGGGAAGTAGCTTCTTTGTTTTACCATTGACCGGGATGGTGGCGTGTGACCAATTCAACTGCATATCTCCTCCAACATCTCGGTAGAAGATAGATCCCAAAAACATGTCGTATGAGGAAGGAATTTCTACTACAAGTATCCTCATTTTGATTTTCTTGTCAGGATAATCTGCTAATTCTACCTCTGCATCTTTAACTTGTCCAATGAGAGGCACTCATTTCATCTCCATGGAGAGACATTTACCAAGAGGTAGGGAAAGGGAGAGACCAAGAGCTTTAGCAACTTTTGTGGGCATGATGTTGTTTGAGGCACCAGAGTCAATGATGCAATTGTTTAGCTTATACCTATTGACCAACAAGGCTATGTAGAATGGATCAACCTTCTTAGATGTAGAGGGTGTGGAAGCGAGGAAATTCGAGATGGAGTTGGTTGAGATGCACGTGGTGGTTCTTTGGTGGAGGAATCTTTAGAAATAGGGATACTACCTTTGACATGTTGAATGAGCCTCTCCAATTGTTTGGGATGAGTTCTTAAGTATTCAAATGTATACATTTGGATCTTGACTTTTTAAATGATCAATGATGTCTAAGGATGAAGAGGTGGTGGGAAAATCATGGGTTATGGCAGCATTGACATGGATGTTTTTAGGAAATTATTTTCCAAGAGAAGTAAAAGGAGACTTACTTGAAGAGTAGAAGGATTTTTGGTTGGAGTGGCTTCATGCTTCTTCCTAGTTGTCCTTGTTGAATAAGGATTTGATGATCCTCCTTTCATTATTTTTCCTAGAGTCACCATTTGAGGATTCACTTTCTTAACTTGGGAAGAGCCTTCTTTCTCCTTTTGGGATTGGGTGAATACCGTATATGAATAACTATCTAGTGGGTTCTCCATCATTGAGTATGCATTCACAAAACCTGATTCCAGCATATTCACTTTCTTCTTCCACTTCATATTCAAAACTTTCTTCTTCCTCATCTTTGTATCTCTCACATTGCATTAACTGGTGGATCTTCTAAGGCAAGCCTTTGGGGTGATCTGGTGATCCGAGAGTGTCGCTTCTTCATAACCATCATATCATTAGCCATTTTTTTAATCACTGGATTAGTGGTCATTGGACCCAAACTCTAACCTTTCTATTTACCTTTGGGATTATTTACCTTACCAAACAAGATTAGATCATCTCTTCCATTTCTCAAATCTCTCTAGGTTGTGATCTTCTGAGGAAGAACCCAACTTCTGGTTGTAGGGCACTAATAAAGAATATTTTTAGATTATTTTGAGAAGGCACTTCATCTTTAGGGATCCTTCTAATTAACCGTTCGTATTTATCTACAAAGTCTCTCATAGATTTTGTAGGCTCCTTCGAATTACTCGTGTGCTTGCATTTGCACCAATTGGACCAAGATGTATTGATAGTCTTCAATGGTCTTGAATCTATGCTCAAATCTTTTTTTATATCTTCTCAGCAAGTTATAGAACTTCCGAAGTAACATATAAAACCCTTCGGCAACATTTTCTTGTAGTGATTCCAAGAAAAATCAAATAGACATGTCCTCATATTTGATACCCAACAATCCACAAGCGGTGATGAAGGTATTTATGTGTTCTTCAGAAGTTTTGTGCCATCCTTTGAAATTTGGAAAGTTCTTACAGGAACACATTAGAAGATCATGAAGAGGAGGTATAAGAGCAAGTGGAATTGTATTCCTTTCCCATGGAACGATGGGTTGGAGTATTTATCTTTCTTTGTGTGCCATGATTTCTTCCGCTTCAGCTGTTTATTCTTCAATTCTTAAAAAGTGCAGATTTCTCAATTAGAATTGCAAATAGGCCTTTGATCATTCAAGTACTTCTTACTTTTTTTTCTTTTTTTTTTAATATATACATTTTTTTTTGGACAAAGATCATTTTTGGGTGCACTTGGGAAAATATCTCCCTAGTAGAGTCATTAAAAACTATTGGTGAGAAAATTTTTCAGGTGGACAAATTAGGTGTCTCCACCAAAGGAGTTTCGAAGTGCTACGCCCTAACATTCAATGATATAGCTCCCATTATTTAATGTTTATAATTTAATCCTAATCTAAATGTTTTGGGTTGGCCAAATAAGTAAGGGTCACACACGGACATTCCACTCGAACCTATGGAAAAGTGATATACGAGGGCATAAGGGAGAAAATTATAGTGAGTTAGGGAGAAGTAGGAAAATTAGGAAGGTAAATTTACTTTGCTGTGAGTAGATTGTAGAGTTCACACCCAGTAACCAAAGTAGTACAACATTTAATATAGAGGAAACACAATGAAGTTGTCTAGTGAGATGGAAAAATTGAGACACCAAGTTCTATTCATTTATCGGGATATAAATATATCACATCACACTATGCTTACAAAGTGTATAAATAGGAGGAAATATAATAACTATGAGATTCATGTAACAACCATGCTTATCGTGTCAACGATGAGAGGAAACCATGTATATAAAGTTGCACACATTCATACATCTTAGAAAGTAGAAACTCTATTCCTTGATTGACATTTACACAAGTTATACAAAGCAAGGGGAAAAGAAGAAAGTGGAAGAAATTGTAGCTTTATTTCATGTATATTTGTGACACAAAGTCCAAAAACACAATCCAATATTTCCACAAAGTAGAAGTCTTCAAAATATAGAATCCCTTGGAATGGAGAGGCCATCCCAATTTATAACAATCTAAATTGTCCTTTCACCTCCCTTATATGAATTTTCATTTCCATATTCCACTTGTGACCTTTCATTTTCCATGAATTAAGCATTTCTCTTATAATTTTGAGAAAATAATTTTACAAATCTAAAATAGGTCACTTAAGTGAATAAGATGAAATACAATGATTATGCTCAATGAAGAATTAGAAAGGAGAGAGAAAGGAGAGGGGGAGAAAGGGATAAGGAGAGGGAAGAAGATGCTTTGCAGCATGGATGAAGAACACTCCATCTTTGATGAAAATTATCTCCACTGAATGAGTTGGTGAAACGCTAGTTGCGAACCTTTGAACCATGAGAAAACTCCTCCTTAACAATCCATGAAGGCTTGACACAATTATTTGTGCAATGCACCCATGACGATCCTCCTTGAAAATTGATTGATGAAACTCTTTATCTCATTGATCTCAACTTGACTAAATTACTTCAAATCACCCAACTTCTTATTATGGTGATGGATCCACTCTCTGCGCTTGTGATGTTCTCAGTCTTTATTTTAACACAAATTTGATGCCTTAAGACCTCTAAGAAGGATAAAATAATTTTTTGGGCTATGAAACCATCTTGAAACCTTTGAAGATATAAAAATAGAGATAGCTGAAAACGGAGTCTACTACAAATTTTGCACCTAAAACTAGAACTTTCTATTTTTAGCCATCGGGATCCAGGAGTTGTTATTTTGGGAAATGCTTCTTTTTGGGTTTTGAATTTCACCTTCTAGACCTCTTGGCACATTCCATCCTCTTTTTTTGGTGATTTCTATTTTTAGCACATTTCTATTTTTAGTAGGTTGTTTTTTCAAGATCTGCTATTTTGGGAAAATTATTGTTTTTTGCCATGTTTACCATTTTACACCTTCTCTTATTGTCCTCTGATCCAATCTTTCAATTCAATATTTAGTATTTTTAGCATGAAGAAGAGAAAAAATATGATATTTTTAGAAAGTGGAAAAATGGCCTCTATTTGTGATGGGAAATACATTTTTGGATTCGACTCATCATTCGCGATCTTGTGCTCCAAATTTCACTTGGTTTTGCTCATAAGAAAGCTCAAATAAAAAAAAAAAATTGCCTAGTGAAGCTTCAAACATGAAGCTACTATGGCAGCCATTAATGGAGTCTTGATTTTTTTACAGGGTTTTTTCCACTTTTGATTTTAATGAAACAAACTCACATCGAGATATATTTTCTCTTTGGATTTTGTGTGCAAAATTTTAGCTTCACCCGTGCTTTCTAGATTGATGGGAAATCAAAGGAGAAGAATCTAGAGCAAAATGAAGTTTTCATTTGAGGTAATAATATAGGGAATCATTTTATATTTTTTTTTCATCTTGATGGCCTCTGAAAATAAAGAATTCTGCAAAAACCTCACTTCAATTTTGCTCCGGATTGTGAGATACGAGCATTTCACCGTTTTGGTTCATGAGGGTTTCTGGCACTAAACGGACACGGTGGCTGCTAAAAAAAAGTTTTGATGTTATTGCAGTCCTTGAATTTTAGTAATAATGGAGGGAAGAAGAAATCAAGATGGGAAATAGAGGTTTGCAAGTTCTCAGCAACTTTCTTCCGGCAGTGAGTTTCACGGGAAACAATGGAGAAGCAACACGACAGGGTTAGTTTTTGTAATTTTTGGCTTTCCAAAGCTTCATGGAGTTGGGTGAAATTTTATATCCAAAGTTTCCCAAGTTTTTGGTACATTTGGTGCACAAAAATCTCCCTCACCCTAGATTTACAAGTGGCAGAGCGCGATTCGATGACGAGGGTGCTAAGGAATGGTGCACAAGGGCTAAACTAGCTTGCTTAGGCTCCACGAAGGTCATATGAGGGTCCAAGGGTCTAAAATGAGGTTGGGAACAATTGGTTTCACCTATTTCACTAAATATTTGGTGAAATTTGTGTAAAAAGTGTGCCACTCTCCCATTGGTTGGATTTCCAACCTAGAAATTGGCTAACTGTTTGAACTTGTGCCTTGGAGAGCAACTTGTCGAGACCATAACTTGAGTTCCAAGAGATTTTTTGATGAAATTTTATATGATATTGAATGATCACCCAAGGATGTTGGGCACTCACTCGAGGCATGCGCAGGTGCCGAGTCTCTCTTTTATGTGAGTTAAGTGGGAAACATCATCTATGATTTTTGTTTAAGAGATTTAAAGAGGACTTAAGACATACAAGAACCATAGAGCTCAGAACGGCCTCTAGATCCTTGTAGTCATTTCGGATAGCATACTTAACAGATTATATAACTTGTGCTATAATAAAAGGAAGTATACAAGCATCCATACTTAGCATAAACATAAATGGAAGAGAATCTATGAAGAAAATGTATCAAAATCATTGATATTCATATTCATATAACTAGTAACCTCATTACATCCATGGAGCCATTTACAAAATGTCACAGAGAAGTAGACCGCAGTCATGCATTACAACTGGACTAATGGAACTATACTACTAAAAAGAAAATTTACAATCCCCTTGCCCAATACATCCTTTCCCAAATGTAATTACCCACTAACAGAGTTCTTGCAGTATTTCTAGCAGAGCTCCGCCCACTCTCTAGTTCTCTCCTTGTTTACTCTGCAGGTGCTTGTATTTATAGCCTTTCTGGACTGCCAACTCATCCTCCAACGCCCTCAGATATGATGCCAAGTGTTTGAATGTGGTCCTCCATGTGAGCATGCTTCTCCAGGCTTGAGCTTTCCACTTTATACCATGATGTGCTTCTAGAAGCTTCTAGCATGCTCCTTCCTGGGCCAACCTATCGCCAGGATGGCACCTTATCCACGTGCATAGTTGGGTCATGCTTTTCACGTTCTTCCCTCGAACACCCAATTTGACTAAGTCCCAAACCCTTGGTTCTATCTCACGCATGTGCATGCCGCGGCTTCCTTAAACCCTTCTCTTAAACCCTTCTTCGCATGCTTTTTCCTTGCGTGCCTGCTTCCTTAATAGGACCTTGCGCCTATGCGCCTTTTTACTTAGTTAATATTTTAGGGGCCCAACATCACCCCACACTACGCCTGTTCTCCATCCATGGGAACACTTCTCTTAGTGAGAGAAAGAATACAATAGGCTTACACCTAGGAAAAAGAATAAGGGAATGAAAGAATGGGGAAAGAAGAAAGAATGGGAGAGTGAAGGAATTACTACAACAAATTAGGAAAATCCTTTTGTAAGTCGGCCTCCAATTTATTCCAGGCATCGAATTTCATCCTGCCCCTCTGACAGAGGTCACCAACCAAAGCACTCACCTCCTCAAACTTTAATCCATCTCCTTCGTACTCATGGTATCAGTGATCTTCTCCAATTCCTTGCATATATCCTCCAACAGTGCATCCATTCTTCGCGTAATGCATGGATATAGTTCCTTCAACTAGTTTTTGATTGAACCCCTTAAGGTTTCAATGGCTTCAAGACTTTTCTCAACCTCGGAAAGGATTTTCTCTCTTTCCGCCCTATTCCCCTTGTTTTTCTCCTGGAACTCCTTGAGTTCCACTTCATGAGTGGTGACTAAGGCACCTGCCACTTTATCCCTATCCGCACAATTGTTTTACATGGCCTCAGTGGTCCGGGAAGTAGCCCTTACATCAGCAAGCACTTTGTTGTATTCCACATGATGAGTGCTACGATCTTCAACTTATCTTCCTTCTCTAGGCACGGCCACTTCCTCTAGACTCCAAGGCCAGTGGATTATCTTTCCATGGTGAGGACCCTTGTTAAATCCTCCAGGCATCCCAAGGAAGATCCAAACTTCTGCGTGGATGATGCTAGGTCTAGATGCTTCAATATTATGGCCTCATTGATGGAGTCCACTTTTTTGTACACAACGCTCACCTTGGCCTTTTCATCCTTCAATTCCGCACTAGCCACTGGGCACTGATCAACTTCTCTTAGCTTAGCTCCTTGGTTAATGTAGCTATCTCTTCTTCTTTCTTCTTTAGCTCCCCTTCCATGATCTTTGACCCTATCATTGCCCCGAAGAGCCTAGCCTCTATCTCAATGGAGACCTTGTTGAGCATGTTACACATTTGTTCATCTGAGAGCTATTGGGTATCCACCACTGGGTTATCTTCTCCTGGTCCTAGAAATGTTATTACTTCCCCATACCTCAAACTCTAGCTCATCAAGGTGGGACTCAATTTCCCATGAGATCATCTTCCTTGTCTACGGATATGCAGCCTCCTTGTCAAAAGATGACATGCCTACAAGCTCCTCCACCATAATGGTACTCTGGAACACATGCGAAACAATTTCTTGGGGTCATCAACATAACCCATCTCTGTGCCTCCCCCTCTGCACCTTCCTCCCATGTAGGATACCCTTGGGTATACTTACAGTTAAAATGGGGCCTTTAGTGTTACCACGTTCCTCTCCTGAGATCTTCTCTTCCTTGTTCAATACTGGCTCAACGCACTGTGTTCCACTTTGTCCTTCACTAGGGTCTCAACGTTCCTTGTCTCTCCTTCTGCCCCCTTGGCTATCTGCTCCTACGTAGAGCTTGGAACCTCTTGCTTCTACGTGCTAGCCTCCTCATCTTTTCCCATGTCTTGGGCACTTCCTCCTATCTGGCTATCCTTGTGCCACACAAAAAGGAATCCTTGTTCCTCTTCTCCACCTTCCTCCTCTAAATCATGCACATTGAAAAAGTGGCCCTTGATCTTTCTGGGTCCTCCTCCCCACTTACTTCTTCTTCACTATCATCCTTCTCCCCTATGTATTTTTCCAAATTTCCAATTTCTTCCGAGGTGGTCTCCTCCTCTACCCTTTTTTCTTCCTAACCGGGATTCCGGTGTAGGTGATTTTGTTTCTTCTTCTCCCGAGGACTCCTCCTCTAATGGCTCTTATGGTTCTGGAGTCTTCTCTTTCACTACGGGTCTCTTCTTACATGTACGTACTAGTCCTAATGCTTGTCCCGGGGAACCTATTGCCTGTGTGCCTACCACACTTGGATTTTTCTTTCTGGTTCACTTTTCCTCACGTCTAGGTACTTTTCCTCCCGTCTAGGTGTGGGTCTCTTCCTACCAGTTGGATCTTGAGGTATGGACACCTCATTTTCCAGATATGTGCCCTTCTTTGACTTGGGTCTTATGCGAATGTACACGTGCACCATGGATCCTTCTTATCAATGGGCAGTCATTGGCCTTTTCATTTTATCACTTCTTACGACATGTACCACTCTATGTACATGCACTTTCTAGGGTAGACCAACCCTTTGCACATTTCCCTGTGTTCTTGGTCCAAGTTGCCAAGGTCCAACTTAAACTTCTTGGATTCCTTGAACCTATTTACTCCCACTTGGAAGTACTTGAGCTGTGAAGGAAAAGGGAGCTTGCACCATGGGCTCCATGTCTCATCTATCAATTTGAATCTGCCCAGTAAGAAATTCTGGTACACAACAAATTTTGCTTCTCCCCTAGTGGCCATTGGCAGTTGTTTAGGAATTCTCCATTCTACCCCAAACGCATTCCTTAAGCATATACCACTTCTTCCCAATCTCCTTCTTGATTTCACTTGTCTGATGCGTGCTTTGTGCACCGTTTTTCCCTTGCCCTCATAGTGTCACAAGCGTATTTCTCAAACCTTTTGGTGGGTGAGGGGTCCTCAGTAGGGTACTCCCATACAAATTTATCTGATGCATCTGGTACCCTATCTTTGAAAACACAATGGTTAGCAACACATTTCCAAAAAGGATCATGTCTCCTTCCTTCATGTAGTTGATAATTTCATCATACTTGCAATGAATGCAACAAATTGTAGATGGTGCCCTATGAAATATTTCTACATACATTCAACTAGGGATTATTGACTTGGGTCCATCTCTCATATGCCATTTAGCTTTGACACTAGGTGTGGGCCATCTTCATCACGGGATCCTTAATGTCTGCGATCATAATATCTTGACCCTTTCTTGCATGCAAAGGTGGCGATAGTTTCCTTAATCACTTCTTTGTCAGTCAAATCATCCTCCAAACTCATCTCCCTCATAGATGAGGCCTGTGAAATGTGAAATGAGCTGGAGTTAGGAGTTATGCACTTGCGCCTGCGAAGTGGAAATAGTCCTCATGTACACGTGACATCACCACGATATAAGCACTCGGGTTTCCTAAAATAGGGCAACTCAAAGAGTTAATAATAACCATGTGCCACGTGTCCTTCTCCAATTTGACCTTCACGTCATCATTATAAATATGGGAAACCCTTTAGCATCCTTTTGTTTATTGGGCACACCAACTCCAGTGAAAAATCCTTCTCGATTGCACTTGTCTGATGATTATAATCATTTATGGACATGTTCCTGATATGGGACTCCACTCCTTCCCAACAACACTCCATCTGGAGTACTTTTGAAATTTCTAGTACATACCACTCCTCATTTGTGTGTGCTTCAATTTCTTGCTGCTTTCCCTTGCCCTTTCCCTTGCCCTTCTTGGGTGTACTAGCTGGTTTCTTGGGTGCCATTATCTAGGTCTTCTTCCCACTTCAATCACTTTGTGTTACTCTATTCTTCTGGTCTCTCCAACCTTGGATCTCAAACTTGTGAGGAAAATTACTTAAACACGTGCCCTAGTTCTTCAAACCCTAACTGGGATACTCCCTTCACAAGACGACACCTTCTCACAACTTCTCCTATGCCCGTGAAATCCCTTCCTCCTGGTTCAAAAATCCTTTACCTTCCTTGAAAGCTAGTTACCCACGCTTCAATTTTGTCCAATTTTTCTTCACACGGATCAATTTTTTGGAAGCCCTAGTTTGTAAAGGTGTAAAAAGCACTTCGTTCTTCTTATACACAAAGTGAAAAATGAAGTGCCTTGACCCCTTTATTTATAGTTTTCCCCTTTTTAAGCATTAATTGCTACTTCACCTACCACCATACTTTCACATTTAATGTGGCTTTTTCAAACAAAGTCCATCTTCAGCACTTTCACTCACGTGCCCCAACCTACATGAAATAAACAAAGTTCATCTTCAAGCACTCTCCCTCACATGCCCCCTTCACGCCATATCTGCGTGGAAAACCCTCCAACCTTCTAGGCATGCAATCAATCCAAAACTAACTATAACAGAGACTCTTACGCACACGCATACCCGATGGAAGCGAAGGCACTTCTTCTATCCTAATTTTTTATAGCTCTCACCTACCTCGTGTTTCTTAATGCGCTTTCTCCTCCTCTGTACATGTGGGATCTGAATCATAGCTTTATCTTAGCACCAACCATCCTTTTTCCATATTTTCTCTCAATATACCTCTTTCAACTGGGCCATTCAATCTAGGCTTTTCAACACAATTTTCCTTGGCACTTTAACCATGTGCTCCTTCATAAATTTTCTTGGCATTTTATACATGTGCTCCTTCACATTACTCCACCCCACACTAAAATGATGCATGGTCCTCTGCATTCACAAATTCTCAAAAGTAGTAATAAGGTTACCGATTCCCCAAGGCACAAAACAAAACAACAACGTGAAAGGGAAACACAAGAAAAGAAATGCATAAAGGAAAATCTAAACTAATTGGAAAAACTACCTTATTTACAAACACCAAGAAGGCTTATTTATAATAGGGCTTTAACCTACTCCCATTGAAGTGTCCAAGAAACTTCGTTCCATCCAATGCTTGTAACTGACATGCTGCCTAACTCAAGGATGTATGAGATTGTGTAAGGACCCAACCAATGGACCTTCAATTTCCCAGGATGGCTTAAAAACTTAGAATCATAAAGTAAGACCATATTTCCCAACCTCAAAACTTCTTATTTCTTATGTGGTGATCATGCCAAGCCTTCTTCTTTTCTTTCTTTTGTTTGGCTCCACTGGCGAGTGATCATCTCTCATCTAGCTTCATCAACTCATCAATTCTCTCTTCTAGCTTGCTCATCATCCAACCCTCCTACTGCACTATTCACAGAGAAGGTAACATGAATTCAACTGGCAGAACAAGCTTCCATGCCAAACACCAATTGAAATGGTGTGGCTTTGTTCAACCTTTTATAAGTTGTCTTATAAGCCCATAATATTGTTGATACTTTGTCATCCCAATCTTGTTCTGACATCACAAATTTTGGTCAGGGTATGACTCAGTATTTTGTTGAATGCTTCCATGGTTCCATTTGCTTGTGGGTGATAGGGTGTAGTCTTGTGATGAGCCACCATGAACTCTGCTAATAGGATCCTCATGGTCTCATTCAAGAAATGCATACCCCTATCGCTAGTTAAACTCAAAGGACATCCATACCTCGTGATAATGTTCTCCCACAAGAATCTTGCCACTTGTGGCTGTTGTGCAGTCTTTAGTTGGGGCTGCCTCTGCCCACCTTGTCAAATAGTTTGTGTAAGTGATGACATAGCATGACCTAGTCCTACACATCGCTGGTGTAATAGGGCCTACAAAGTCTATTGCCCACTTCTCAAAAGGTTCCGCTAGGTATAGGGCGCAAAGGCATTTCATCTCTCTTTCCAGGCTTGCCAATGCGTTGACAATGGTCACATGCTTTACAATAGTATTTATAATCCTTGTACAGGGTTTCCCACCACAAACCTACCATTAATATCTTACACGCGGTGGCATCACCTACATAATGCCCACCCACACTTCCTCCATGTGCTTCCTCCATGATGGTGAGGTGCTCATGCTCTAATACACACTTGCAACACCTCATCATGTCCCAACTTGTATAAGTCTCCACTGATCAACATGTAGGGCGTGGTGCATATGGCTAGTTTCTTCTTCTCTAATGCCTTCATTCCTTCCAGTGCCACACCTTCCTTTAAAAATACCACAATTTCCTCCAAATCGAGGGTGCACGCCACAACCTAAATAGTTACACGTCTGGCATTGTCTCCTCAATACTCTGCACGTCCTCCCTTGAATCAATTCTTGACAGATGATCAGGTCCACAATTGCTCTTTCCAGGCTTCACTACTACGGTGAACTCAAACTCTTGAAATAACAATACCCATCGACATATGTGCCCTTGCAGAATGGGCTTGTTCACCAAATACTTTAATGCCATGTGGTCGGTGTAAAACATGAAGGGTGTTGCCAGAATACTATCTTCTAAACTTGAAAAGCACGTAGATCATTGACAATGCCTCATGCTCAGTCATGGTGTAATTCTACTCTATTGGTGTTAACTTCCTACTTGCAAAACACAGAGGATGATCAACAATTCCTTCACTGGCTGTGTAAGTACTTTGCTCCAATAGTGGTTCCTGAGGCATCTACATGGACATGGAAGGGCTTGTCCCAAGAGGGAAAATGTAATATAGGTGTGGTGACAAGCCTATCCTTTAATGTATCAAATTCCCTCTGTTGCGCCTCTCCCCAATGGAAGGCACTTTTATGTCTAAGCAGCTCCTCTAAAGGTGCGGCGATCTTGGCATACCCTTTGATGAATTTCCTATAATAACCCATATGCCCAAGGAATCCACACATGTGCACTCTCTAGTTGGTAGGCTCCCCTAACCCCACAATAACTGTAACTTTAGCGGGATCTACCAGCAAGCCCTCCTTACATATGATATGCCCTAATAATGTGCCAAAGGGTGTAGCAAATACATTTCTTAATATTGAGGGATATCCTCAACTGTCTACACCTCTCAAACATTAACCTCAAATTGTCACAATGGTCTTTTACTAGACCATACACTGTCCAATCATCTAAATAGACCTGAAGAAACTTATGGATGAAGTCCTAGAATGCTTGCACCACTATGCACAAAAAATAGTAGGTGCATTCTTCAACCCAAAGGGCATGACCATATATGTAAAACTTCCCCACTCGGTGGAAAAGTTGTCTTCTCCTAGTCTTCCTTTGTAATCCGGACTTGGTGGTACCTTGAAAATCCATCCGTAAAGGAATAGATTTCATGCCTAGTGACTCCTTCCAAAATTTCTTCAGTGAAGGGGGTTGGAAAAGGATCAATGACACAAACTGCATTCAGCTCCCTATAATCCACGCAGATCCTAATCCACCCATCCTTCTTGATGTTGATTACCATCAAACTTATCCATTCCGATTCCTCCACTGCTTTAATGATCCTAAAAGCTATCATTTTTTCTATCTCCTCCTTAACCTTTATACATAAATTGGGATTCATCTAGTAGGGTCTCTTCCTGACTAGGGCATGCACTATCCTTCAACTTTATCTTCATCTCCCCTAAGGAATGGTGAACACCTTTGAGCTCATGGTACCCGCATGGGAATAAATCCTCAAATTCACGCAATAGATCAATGATCTTAGAGACTTCCTTCTCTGACCAGTAATCTCTAATAATAGCTTCCTTAGGTTCTTCTCCTAAACCGATGTTAACCTTCTTTGTCTTTAAGGGCTCATGGTAGGTGCACATACAAGTATCAACATTGTCCACTACCTCACATGTTCCTATAGAATGGCTAACATCCAAGCTTTCCACTTCCTCTCCATCAATCACATACACCAACTTCCCTTTCTCCTTTTCCAAACACGCACACTCAAGTTGTAACTCTTATGTTTCCTCTACTTCCTCTTCAAAGCACACCTCCAAACCTGGTCCACCTAGTAACTCCAATAGCCTATCCTCTACCATGGAACTATCCCCCATGGTAAGGTGTTTGATACCCTACAAGGCCTTATCAACTGATGGCTTGGTACTCCGATACTCAAAGGTTTGAATGAGGTTAGCCACGAGCTCTTTCCAATTCCTTGTCTAGTGGCGTGTCTCCAAATGAATGTACCATGCACACGCGTAACCTTGTAGTGTAGAATACAACTTGTGCACCCAAAGGGATGGTGGAAAAGCTTCCACACCTTCTCTCTAGATCCTCTCACACTCCTAGATATGGAAAGAGGGGGCTCCTTCCCATGGTAGTCCTTGATGGTGGTGGGCACGTTGCTCCTAGAGAATCTGACAGAGAGAGAAATTCTTACCTCGCACCATTCCAAAAGGCTCTCTGATGGGTAGCCCACCACTATGCCATTGTGCTGAGTAGGACATAGCTTAGCATCCCTCTCCATTCCTTCTCCTTCTTCCACTGAGCTTCCATCTTCTATAAAAGATCTCAGGGAAGGCTCCTCCTAAATACGTAGGCATCTCTTTCCTCCTAGGCGCCGGATTGTGTGTGCCTTTGTCACCTTGGTCACCGACCCTCTCAACTGTCATCCCATTAATTCATAAGTTCCATGCACCCAATTGTCACATGCTAGACTAGTGGTATCACTTACTAACTAAGCATCCTCAAACTAGATAACTCGTCGGTAGGATGTATTATCTCTGGGTCCTGATTGAGCACACATATATCTTGTCCAAAACTTCTTCCCCCAAAGGTTCAATATAGGGTGTCGACTTCCCATCAGCCAAGGGTATAATGACCCATTCCTCCTTATTTTCAAAGCTGATGTACCCTTTTTTGAACTAAAGGTCTACATTGTTCTTGTAACACCATGGGTGCCCAAGTAGTCTTTGGGAAATTTTTGCCTCGGTGAGCGCCAAGACTTCAAGTCCCTAGTAAACTTAGCTCCCTAGATAGTGATAGTTACATCCTTTAAGACACCGATGGGCATCACCTTAGTCTTGTTTGCCATATACAACACATTCGAAGATGGCTGTAATGCAGGTCTTCCCATCTGATGCCATACATCCAGAGTTAGAACATTAACCTTCATGCATGTGTCAATGAGGATATTGCTAAGGAGCCATCCATCTACAACTGCATTCAATGTGATCTCCTTATCATAGTCAAGGATGTGAGGGGGAAGGTTTACATGTAAGACCTACCTCTCACACTCTCCTCTAGCATGCATGGTACCTTCTCTCTCAACCATGACCCTAGCAAGGGAATGATATTCTCTTGCCTTAGCATTTTACACACCTCCTTGACCTCATCCAGGTCATCCTTTTGCACCTCGACTCTCCTTCCTTGTTCTTCCCTCTTGGACTTCTCCTTTAGACACTAGATTTCTCCTTGCAAACTATGAATGACATCCATAGTGTCTTGATAAACTTCCTTTTAACACGTGGGGTCTGGGTACTTTCCATAAACTACTTCCTCTCTCAAAACTAGGGTCCTCTGCCTTGGTATCTCTTTTGCACATGCGGCTTTTGCCCTTGTGGTTACCAAGACAGGCTCCAAACCTTCATCCCATGTTACTCGAGGCATCCACTATGTGTCTGCCTTCTTAATACTGACCATTTACAGTTCCCTTGTCTTTCCGGTGCTGCTAATTCATGTGCTCAAACAATTCTAGGCACTCCTCATACTTATGCTTCTTTCTGCACCATGAGCACTATAACAAGTCTAGGAACTCTCATTTGTAATGCTTTATAGATCCACAATTAAAACAGGTTCCATGTGGGAACTCACTCCTTCCTCCTTCGTGGTTACCACGACCATGAAATCCTCCTCAAAAACCCCTTCCACGTGCACCTCCATTTGCGCTCCTCATAATGTGATCATCACCCTTAGAACTACTAGAAATGTTGGTCTAGCACACCCCATGATCAATGGCCTCATGGATCTGATCAATGAGCCTACAATCCTTAGTATCATGGGTGGTAGAGGTGTAGATCTTGCAATAGCAAGACAAATTCTTCTAGATTACGTGTTGTAATAAGGGGCATCTACTTGCATCATGGTCCCCATGACAAATTTCATAGTCCATTACACGGCGTACCATCCTCTGGGGGCAATTATCCTTGACATGCCCCTCTACTTCACAATCTGTGCACCATAAACCATTGCTGAGCCTCATGGGATGAGTTCGTAGATAGCTTTTCCAGCTACCTAGCCATAACGTGGCAATCCGAGCCTCTTTAGGAATGGGATAACACTAGTATCAATACTACCAACAACCTCGGTGCATAGATCGACTTCCAATGCCTCGCGCATGTCTGTAAAAGTTTTATGAGATAAGGCCCTTCTAAAAGGGGTGATCAATCCTCAAAAACCACTAAGCATGTTGTGAAGGGTGGATATCATATGAAAATTTAGACAAGAGAGTCTTAAAGCATGCATCATACTCCCGCACACTCTCTTTCCATTCCTTGTTGAATATCCTTCAAAGCTTTATGCTCTTTTGTTTAAACTTAGGAATGTGGAATTCTACCAAGAATGCATTCTTTAGTAGTATAATCCTACTATTGTTTGATGAGGGTCATAATTCCTATACCAGCTATGTGCACGCCCTTACAACATGGTTGTAAAATGACTAGCCTTCCACTCTGGGGTTGTGATACCCTTTGCACGCCATAGCAGTTCACACTTGTGAACATGTTTCTGACATCCTCAATGCCTCTGTAATCTAGCAAGTGTAATGACATCTCAAAGAATACTTGAGGTGGTGGCTAGGGCCCTTGTCCTCCTGAGCTAGAGCCTTGGTTCCCTCCGGTGTTTCCTCCACCATCGGATCCACCAGGTCCACCAGGTCTTATGCCTCCTGAGCCACCAGATCCACTAGAACACTAGGGTCCACTAGGTCCACTGTCTGTTCCCCTTTGAACCACCAAGTCCTATAGTAGTTGTGCCAAGTGTCCCACGGTTCTATTGAACTGTGTGCCTTTGATGGTCTGTGATAGTGCCCCACTACCACTATTGTACCCCACACCACTCCTAAACACGAGACCAAAGGCTTGTACACTTGTTCCTTGTCTAAAGACTCCTCTAAATACTAGAATATGTGTAGCCATAGAGGGGGAACTAAAAAATTGTACCTCCTAGGCACGGATCTGTCACTTCCACTAATATCAATTGGGTCAATAACACTCCTTCCTGGTTCTGGAAAACCAAGTGCTAGGGTTTGGTCACTAGGGTGGGTTCAGATATGTGCTAATGACTCTCCTTTCTCCACATGAAAACTCTCACTAGAAGCCGAAGGGGTCTCTCTTACGCACTTGCCAAGATGGGGTAGCAAAAACTTCTCAGGTTCCATGTCCTCCACGTGAACCTCAACTCCTTCCCAACGTCTATCTCCATAGATCCATCACACTTGTAGCCTCATGTTATCTAGCAATCTCCCTTTCACGCGCTTCACTATACTTGAGTCGTCTCTCCTCCCTCTCTTTCTCTGTCATAATATCTATCATCTTCCTCCACCCTAGCTCCCTCACCCAACGCTCAGAATGGTTTAGCCGGCCATTGGAAATGCCTCTAAACTCATGGTAACCATCAAGATTTTCATAGCCAAAGGGACAACATGTAGAAATGATCCTCTGGATCTCGTAAAAACTCAAACTCAGCAACCTCTAGACAAGAATATGTGGAAATGGCGTACTCTAGAGTGTAGCTAGCCAGTACTCCTTTCCACCAATGATCCACAACATGGGTCCACATCAGATCTACATCCTGCAGCCTTTGGTAGTCTTCTTGGGTCCACACATGTGATCCATAACACCAACTTGATCTAGACACATAGGCTAAGAGCCATTCATACAGTTCTACTGGGAAGCAACAGAAAAAAATCTCATACAAATCATGGTAGAGGTTCTCTTCTACCCATCTACGTGCATCAAACTCAGGTCCAATGCTGAATCTATGAGAAAACTCATCCTCCATGCTCTTGAACCATGATTCAACACTTTCCAAATTTAACCACTCTATCATTACTCAATACACAAATCATGATGCATGCTAATTCCCACTACAACTTTGAAAAGAGGTCCCGACAATGGAACCAAGATGTAGTCATTTTTACTCCTATCACAAAAGAAAGGAACCCCATGTGTACCGACCTATCACCCAATGGATGTTGGGTACTCACCCGAGGCACGCATGGGTGCCGAGTCTCTCTTTTATGTGAGTTAAGTGGGAAACATCATCTATGATTTGTGTTTAAGAGATTTAAAGAGGACTTAAGACATACAAGAACCATAGAGCTCAGAATGGCCTCTAGATCCTTGAAATCATTTCAAATAGTGTACTTAACAAATTATATAACTTGTGCTATAACAAAAGGAAGTATACAAGCATCCATACTTAGCATAAACATAAATGGAAGAGAATCTATGAAGAAGATGTATCAGAATCATTGATATTCATATTCATATAACTAGTAACCTCATTACATCCATGGAGCCATTTACAGAATGTCACAGAGAAGCAGACCGTAGTCATGCATTACAACTGGACTAATGGAACTATACTACTAAAAAGAAAATTTACAATCCCCTTGCCCAATACATCCTTTCCCAAATGCAATTACTCACTAACGAGTTCTTGCATATTTTTGCAGAGCTCGCCCACTCTCTAGTTCTCTCTCCCTTGTTTACTCTGCAGCACTTGTATTTATAGCCTTTCTGGACTACCAACTCATCCTCCAACGCCCTTAGATCGATGCCAAGTGTTTGAATGTGGTCCTCCATGCGAGCATGCTTCTCTAGGCATGAGCTTTCCACTTTATACCATGATGTGCTTCTAGAAGCTTCTAGCATGCTCCTTCCTTGGGCCAACCTATCACCAGGCTGGCACCTTATCCACGTGTAGTTGGGTCATGATTTTCACATGTTCTACCTCGAACACCCAATTTGACTAAGTCTCGAACCCTTGGTTACTGTCCTGCGCGCATCGTGGGCTTCCTTAAACCCTATGCCTTTCCTTAAGCGGGACCTTGCGTGCCTATGCACTTTTTTTTGTACTTAGTCAATATTTTAGGGGCCCAACACCACCATTTACCCCCTTAAATTTAGGATTTTTGTTCTGGATCTAAGGTTGTGCATGAGTAAAACTGGATGGGGGCATAGTTCGCTAAGGTTTTCTCGAAGAATATGATTCCAAAATATTATAGAGATATGAATTATATTTTTGATGATAATTTCTTTGAATATTAACTCCTTTTGGAGATCCTGGAATTGTTTCCCAAAGCTCAGGGGTTGTTTTTGCACTATGCACTTTGCCTAGGCCTCCAAGACCCACTTTTGTTGAAATTGCTCCAAAACTTGTGGAACCTTCCAAAACTTCCAAAACTGATTAAAAATGTTATTGCCTCTTTGGTACACCTCCTTGATGAGTTTATGCCTTTTTATGCTCCAGAGGATGTGCACCAACTTCAAGAAGACTAGAGAATAGCCTTTCCTAAAGCTTGCCAAAAAGCATATCTTGATGAATCCTATTCTGAAAGCACTTGAACTGAATCGATACCCCTAAATAACCTATGGGCACACTAACATGAAACCTTGAACTTCTCAGAGATGGGGAAGTTGGGTTGACTCAGGGATTAGGGTGACTTGGGAAAGTGTCTGGAAAGGCCTACAACCAAAAGTTTTGACATTGG
The DNA here is from genome assembly GCA_018340775.1 of Taxus wallichiana var. yunnanensis. Classification (NCBI taxonomy): domain Eukaryota; kingdom Viridiplantae; phylum Streptophyta; class Pinopsida; order Cupressales; family Taxaceae; genus Taxus; species Taxus wallichiana. The sequence goes on from CM031234.1 coordinate 749,418,043, forward strand.
GGTCCATTGTCATGCTTGAAAATTGAGAATTTTCCTGTTACACATTTGCATGAAAAAAAGAGGTTAAGATATGTTTCTAATACCTTAGACACTGTAGGATGAGTCATCACCCAACAAGACATGATTTTTGGAGGGTACACCTCACATTGTTTAGAATGAGTCTCTGCTTCTAGTCATGTGTTGTGTAGCATCCAAATCAATGTACCATATAGAAATAATAGACGTGGTTTCTTCAACGTGTGGGTAGTGTACAAGAAGTTCCCATCATCCAAGTTATCTTATTTTTCAACAACATTTCCTTGATGATGGGGGTTCTTCTTGCAAATCCTCTTATTTTGTCCTTTTTATAGTTCAATTGTCCCTGTAGAGATTGTTGATTGTTGGGTATCGAATTTCTTGATGAACCCTTTTTGTACATATTATATAGGAAATATTTAAAATCATGGCCTCTATTATAAATAGGAAACTTTTTCTTTTGCTTGTCCCTTGATGATGATATTTTGAGACTTATTGGAAGATTGAGATTTGTTCTTCTCTTTCTGATGAGAAGAAAGTGCCTACTCTTATTCTTCATCTTTGTTATACATTGATTCTTCTTGTTATAACAAGTTCACTAGCTTTTCAAAACTGATGGTCTAATCGAACAAATTTATTGTCATCACGAAGATCTTGTATGAGGGAGGAAGTGCTCTCAAAACAATGGGAATGAGAGTGTCATTTAATATATCCTCTCCCAGGGCTAGAAGTGAAGCCCTTAGTGTTGTAACTCTTCTAAAAAAGCCTCAACTTTCTCATTTGGCTTGAATTTCAGTGTATGTAGCTGACTCTACAAATTCAATATTATATTATTATTATTATCCTTGTATGTTGTGCTCAATTTATCCCACACTTTTTTCTCCATTTTGGTGTCTCAAATTTGTGGTTACACTTCATTGGAAACACTTGAACAAGATAATATTTTTTCCTTTTGATTGGCCCTTTGAGTTGATGCTTCTATGTTACATCATCTACCGATTTGGTTATGAAACTATTTACTGATAAACCAAAGCTCTTCAAACTCAAGTTGAGTTTGATTTTTTAATCTTTGACGTGACATAATTGTTTTCATGGAGGAGTTGTGAGTCAAGCGTAAATTATTTTGGAGCATTATTGGTCATTGCAAGAGATTACAATTTTCCTAACTAAATGTGACATTAGGACAATTCAAATAATTACAATACATTGAAAAACTCAAATTAACCCCCTTTGTAGAAAAATCGTTTGGTAGACATTTTTTTGTTTTCAAGCCCTTCATGCGGCCTCATAAGCACTATATGACTCAAGATGACATTTTCTTGGCAAAAAAGAAAAAAAAAAAAGCTTTTGGGCACTTTTCCTTTACATAAATGCCAAAATATCACTTTTCGGGAAATTTGGGAGATTTTTTTCCCTAGTTTTGGGTTGTCTATGCTAAATCTACATATCTGTGACTAAATTTCTTAGTGGAAGTTTACCACTATCTATGTTGTTTTTACTTATAAGTTTTTCAAATTGTTTATAAAAAAACAAGTGTCGGGAAATTTGGGAGATTTTTTCCCCTAGTTTTGGGTTGTCTATGCTAAATCTACCTATCTATGACTAAATTTCTTAGTGGAAGTTTACCACTATCTATTTTTTTACCTATAAGTTTTTCAAATTGTTAAAAAAACAAGTGTGTGGGGGGTGAGTGGTTCAACCCTCCACCTATGTTATGTTAATTCCTTGGCACATAATGGCAAAGTGAACTTAGTGTATATGCCTTTGTATCTATACATTAGATATATTTGTATTTAAATTTTTGAAATGAAGAAAATGCGAGATAAAAAACCTACTGCGCTTAAAGCTTAGTCAAGATGGCAGGAGTTAGGTTAGGGTTTCCTTTTATTCTTTTGACCTTCTTTGAATATGTTTTGGACCACTTTTTATTTTCATCTACCACTTATAGGTTTTTTTGTTTATGCAGGGTGCTCGATTAGATCTTGAAAGCTCGGCTTGGAGATTTTCTCGTCACAAGGGTGATTAATGCAAAATGTGGCTCGCTTTAATGAAGTGTAACTCGACCCATCCGGTCAATGATTCGGCTCGATGTGAAATACTTTTTGTGGCTCGACCACTTTGGACTATATGTTTTGTATTAGGTGAACCTTGTAACTCACCCAATTTGGTAAGCGACTCTATCCAATCTAGAATGTATTGTTGTAACTTAGTTTAGAAAGTAACTTGGCTGATGTGAACAATGACACACTACACACTTTAGCTAGGGGATTCCAGCTCAATGACTCACTTGGCTCTGCCAAGAGCTCACCCAATCAACAAAGAAGCCCGATCTTGGTCTTTGACTCACCCATGAGCTCAACTCGATAGCTTCTTGATGTGGATTTGGCTCGTTTAAGTAGCTCAATATCTGAAGCTCTGTGCACATTTTTTATGTATGCAGATCTGGTGTGCATGTGGATCATGTCATTTGCTTAGCTTTTCCCACTCATTGGTTCATCCAATACCTCACCCTAGCTCGTTGGTCAAGTAGCTCATCGACTCGGTTTCACCCGACTTTCCTAGATAAGTCACCCAACTCGGTCTCCCATCCAGTGTGTATCGACTCACGTGGATTGAACATGAACTATCTCACCTCCCAAGAAAAACTCAACTCATCCTACACAACTCACCTCGTAGATATATGTTTACATTTAACTCTACGAGATGGAGATGGCTCCAAAAATGGAGTTCTTTATCAAATTTAGAGGATCTTATTAAAGTATCTAATTTTAGTGAGAAAAACCTTTATGGGTATTTTTAAATTTTTAATCTTGATTTTTATGAGAGTTATTTGGTATAAGTGGTAGTGCATGGGTGACTCCTCTTTTCCCAGGTGAACATCAAAGCTTGATATTTGCTACTGATTTTCTTGTAAAAAAATCAGAATAGCGTTGTAGGGAGTGTGTGAGGCTGGGAATGGAGCTAGGAAGAGGCATATGGATTCCCTAGCTCCTCTTTTCTGTTCAATCTTCCCCCTGTTCTCTAATTATGTTGCAACCTTCTTCTTCACTCCTTTTCTGTAAACTTCTAATTTGATACCAAATATAATTGGAAAATAAGGAGGAATCTAGATCTTCTTGATATGTAATAATTAGATTACAAATCATATGAGGGTGCAATATTTATACATATTGGACATCCATGCATAGAAAACACATTTTATTTTACAGGTGCAACAACCCAACCAAAATAATAACCAAGTACATACATGAATAAATAAAACAAATGATATGATTCTAATAATTTTGTCATTTAACAACTAACCACCCAAGTACTAAATTAATTACTTATGGTAACTTTGGTAAATGTAACCAACGTAAAATTACCACTAACTAGAGTTTTACCTAACAATGACATTTTTCATTGATCTAGGAACTCATGCACTATAGACCTTCTAAACTCTTTAGTTTACGTAGGCACTCAAAATTTGAAATTTACTCTTTAACATTGATGGTTTTGACAATGCACTCTTGCTAATATTAACACAACCTTTATACCACCTCCGAGTACATCCCAAGGTCTTGTTGTGCGTCAAGTACACCTTTCACTATATGGCTATCGACTTCGACTTTGGTCGATCTGATGGGATCCCCTCAGTTGTGGGCGTCTCGGAATGAGGGGAACCTCCGAAATGGCTGGCTTCCTTTTATGAATCACTAAATTCTATATTATGAATCGAGTTGAAGGTTAGAAGGAAAAGTAAAAGCTGGAAAATTGGTAAAGGGTGACACACCAAAATTATGTGGGGCTTGGGCTTGGGCTTGCACAAAAATCACTTAAATATTGATGAAATACTGATTATTCACTTCAATTAATCATTTGACAGATTCTGCACTCAATAAGGTGTTTGAACACACTTGAAAGACCTACAAAACTTGGCAAAATTGCTTGATGGAGGTTTCTGGAATTTGATAGCATGCAAAGGAACCTATTCATTCACTTGAACACACAAAACAACTTCTATAAAACACTGCAAAAATGCTTCAATATGGAGGAAACTCAATCTTTATTAATCAAAGGTGCACAATACAAATTTTCTGCGGCATAAGTCTCCAAAAATAAGCCCTAAAGCACTCCAAAATAGCCCTCAAAGGCTCGGTTCTCTCCCCTACATGCATGATTCTAAAATTTTAATAATGAAAAGGCTAAAAATAACCCCATGATATCCAACTCATCTTTGGTCAATCGCTCTTTGTGAGATCCAAGGCATCTATATGGGCTTGCTAGCAATTTACAAGGTATTTTGGAAGAAACAATAAAGCATTTTGTCCTTCATTGAAAAAGCTATTTTTGGCATTTTCCTACCATGGATAAGCATACATAATTACGCCCGAAGGCGTTCCCCTATGGTAAAGGACCTCCTGGACGTTTACGCAGTATGTCTTAAAGTTGGCGGTTTGTGGCCGTCTAAACGCGTTTTGCATTTTTAACGCTTTTTTACTGCGTTTGGAAGAATCTTGTTTCATCGCCAAGAGCTTGTAACCAACCTCGCAATCAGCGGATATCATTATCACAACCTGGAGACATGTGAGAAGCTGGAGTGTCTGGAGTTGGATGATTGTGAAAATTTGAAAGTAGTATATGTGTCTGACCTTCCAAAACTTACAAATTTGAGCATTCGTAACTGTCCCAAGGTCGAGAAATTGTCCGATCTTTGTCGTCTAAGTTCTCTCGAGCAGATTACAATTGATGGATGTGGGAAGGTCAAATTATTTGCCTTGAGGTATTGTGAAAAATTGAAAAGCCTGTCACATATGAAAATTGAAATGGTTAGAATAATTGGATGTCCAAAAGTTGAATCGCGATGGCGGCGATATCTGATCTTACAGAGCTTAAATCATTGGTTATTACAGAATGTGAGGAGTTGCAGGAGTTAAGTGTTGCTGAACTGAGATTGCTGGAGACTATTACAATTGTGAGATGTGAGAAGCTGCAGAATATAGCAGGTATTGAAGAGTTATTTTCATTGAAAGCTATGGAAATTTCACTGTGCAGCAATGGAGCGATACGGAGTTCCATTGACAAGTTGCAGGTATTGAATAGTCCCAGTATGTACTTTATTTTATTGAATACCAATTAATAGCTTCGGAGAACGCATCGTCCGTCATAGAAAATTCTTTCATTTCTTTGCGCTCTCTATTTTTTTATAGTACCTATTATAATCGGCGACTTTATTTTGTGTTTCGTTGTATGAAGAGATTGCCTTCAGAGCAAATGATTGCGATTGGGAGCGCGGCGGAGGGAGCGGAGTTTAAGTTAGGACCACATCTTTTTCCCCCAGAAGATAATTAATTAGAAGACAACACCGGTCCCTCGGAGAGTGCAACGCGAAAGGAGGGATCATTCTTATCTTGAACAATAACACCGACATCAATAATTTTGTTACTATATTTGCAGAGGTGGGTATGATTTAAGAACATAGATTTTTAAGGTCAAATGGGCTAAATTCTGATAATGGGCTAATTTCATATTTGACCCTCTTTTGCGATGTTCGCCCTCTTCAGAAAGTGTGGCCGATTTTGTTTGGAATTAAGGCTAGCACAGTGTAGTAACGCAAATTATTTGTGGGCTGAGACTCGAAGGCATGACACCCTTGCAAGACCATCTTGGCGCTTTGCCAGACCCTATCTTGTGTTTAATCATTTCTCTCATGGAACTCAAATTTGCTGTCAGGTGTTCTGTCCTCAGCAAGAGATGGAAATATCTTTACACCTATCTCCCTCGACTGAAATTTGTTACATCTAAACTGTTGCCTTCTACTCACAATGAGCTAGATAGAAACCGTATAATTGAAGACATCATTTCTAATGTGCTGCTCAGCCATAGTGGTGATTTAAAGGGTTTCAGCTTGGATGAAAATTTCCACGAATGGAATGTGCGCCCCATTAAACTATGCAAATGGGTGCGGTACGCTACATTGCACAATGTACAACACCTTTCTCTGGCCCAGTTGGCCCAAGATAATCCTATATTACCTTTGGAAACATTCAATTGCGAGGTTCTCAAATCACTTTTCTAGCGGACTACTACAACATTTATACTCCCCCAGATTTCTCAAGTTTCAGATACCTCACTCACTGTTACTTCTTCTCTGTAAATGTTGAAAACCCGGCCTCGTTAGTGTACTTCATATCAAAGTGCCCTGTTTTACATCATCTTTACTTAGAGGATTGTGTCCTACACAGAGACCTCGGCGAACTTACCATCTCTGCTCCAAATCTTCAGACTTTCAGATTACTTGATCATGGCGATTGGGACAGAGAAGATGTAGTAGTTGGAACTTTAACACTCAGTTGCCCTAATCTGTTGTATTTCACTTTAAATTTGTCTTTCCCAAACATGTGTCAAATGTAATATAATCTTGTTAGATGAATTTTCAAATAGACTTGTAAGTGCTGACCTGACAAGCAATGGAGATTTGATAGAATTAGAGATCTTTATGTGGGAAGAAGAGAGTGAAGATTTTGCAACTAGATTTGTTGATATAGTTGAGGGTTTCCAAACATTGAAACAACTCAAGCTCTTCAGCTGGACATGTATTCAAAGCAATAAGTTTCCTCTTATTACCAGACTTCTACAGCGAGCTTCCAGGTCTTGAAATTTTGTCTTTCACTAGGCGTCTAGGCCTTGAAGCTCTGTCTTTCACTAAACATTTTCTAAAGGTAATAAGTCCTGCCATGAATATGTTTTCACTATGTTAGTATTATGTATAAAATAAAATATCTCTTATGGTAAATGTTTTGCCTCAGTTTTTATTTACTGGTTTTAAATTTCGTCAATCATATTACAATTTTGACCATATAGTGATATGCAGAGAGATCAAAGACCAAAGTCGAGCCTTGACCATATAGGGTATATTGCGCCGGAGTATGCAACTCAAGGTCAATTGACAGATAAGGCGGATGTGTACAACTATGGTATGCTGGTTCTGGAGATTGTGAGTGGCAGAAAGGTCAGGGATCCTAAACTTCCACCCGAGATGGAGCTCCTTCTACAATGGGTAAGACTCGAAACTTCATTTAAGATCTTTCCTGGATTACTTGTTCTGAGGGGCATCTTGAAGAATCCTCTGTGTTTATGTACAGGCGTGGAGTTTACACGAGAAAAATGAGGCATTTGAGCTGGTAGACAGAAGAATTGCAAAAGGAGAATCTGAAATCGATAAGGAAGAGATAGTAAGGGTAATCCACATTGCTCATCTTTGCACGTAAAATGCTTTAGAGACGAGACCATCAAGCAATCGCATGTGTATAATGCAATGTGAACACCGAATGGTATATGTTATTTGATTTAGAGGGATAGTTATTATTTTTGTAGTTGTTGTTGATAAGGGGCGTGATTGACAATTTTGATTTTCTATTAAAGCCAAAACAAATGTTGCAAAGTACATCAGAAGGGATTTTAAATAATATTTAATTGTGTAATAATTGAATACAAATGCAAGTAAGAGATGTAAGTTTGCTATCACTCACTCTCGAGAATGTAGTGAATGTGAAGTGTTGATGTCAAAGTAGATTGAAAAAATGACTAAGTGCTTTAACATATTAGCTCTCCAAGAAACATAAATGTGACTAAATATGCAAGCATATATAAACAAAGCTTAAATGGTTAGGGTACAATCCAGAGTGCTTTATTACCTCAAAGAGTTTGAGAGCATCATTGTCAGAGCTATTTTGTGCATATCCTACAATTATGACATTCCATGAGACCGCATTTCTTTGAGGCATTTTGCAAACAAAAAATGGTATATGTTATTTGTGTTATAGGGATAGTTTTTACTTTTGTAGTTGTGTTTGTTTAAACTATGGGTGATTGATTTTGTATGTGTAGAAATATAGATGGACCACTTCATTTAAAAAGCACAAACATGATGCCTTTTATTAATGTCAGCTCCAATTTGGACTCCAATAATATCAGGTGGATGGATTCTTCGATGGTTGCATCAATGGAACCCCCCCTTTCCGTTTCTCTTCAGGCGCATTAGGGGAAAAGTGGTTTTACATATTATTCTCACGGGACATTTAGCGCATGGTTTTAGTAATTTTATGGAGGCATCACTTTATGCATGCGTTATTAAGTAGACGTAACTTTTTACGCGGAAGGCATTCCTCCTACGGGAAAGCCCTTTCCGGTCCTTTCGCCCAATATGTTAAATTTGATGGTCGTTTGAACGTTTTTAAACACGATTAAATTTCTTCTTGGTAAACCTTTTTTCCTAATCTGCTCCGCAACGAGTTTAATGTCATTTATGGTAGTGGTGGTCTCATGATAGTTGGCTGCAGGGGCACTATGGAATTTACAGAAGTCGTTATAAGCCCGAAAAAGAGGCAGACCTCCGTGAGCCTTTTGACACGGAGACGACTCCTGAGATAAAATTCAAACATTTCAGACAAATTTTCAATCAAAGCCACATAAAATTCAAACATTTCAGACGTATTTTCAATCAAAGCCATGGTAGTGGATCATTGGCAGATTATTCGTCGAAGGTTCCATTGTCTACCAGTTCTCATGTCCTCCATCACACAAAGTGGTGCCATGCGAATTGTTTGACTAAATGCCTGAAACAAATGTGACCTCATGAACTTCATTTATCACATGGGATGAAAAAAATGGTTGTGTTTGAAAGGCCTTCACATCTTTATGAAAAATGCAATCGGAAAGGGTACATGCGGACTCCACAATCTTTTCCAGCATCCTCCCAACTTCTGCTAGAATGGGAGATTTAGAACAGGGCACCCGACGTGTTTGATGAAATGCCTCCTTTTCACTAACCATATTCAGTAGTTTTAAAATACAATCATAAAACAATTAAGAACTTTTGTTTCCCAACCTAATGGTAAAAGAAAGCTTGTGTGAAACCTATACCAGTGATAATAGCACCAGTTACTTATCAATATTTTGATGGGCAACATTTGTCTATACAATAAATGGAGCATAAGTCACCTTCTTTTATAGTTCTATGTAATTGTCTGAGTTTCTCTTTTTATTTCGTATGCAGTAACCAACTTATTGGTCTTGGTGTTTGAATAATCCTTTTGTTTCCTAATACTTCATTAGCAAATATGAAGAATTGTTCTTAGCAAGTGTCATGATCTTTTTCAATGTTTTCTTCAAAATCAAGGCTTATCTTTCAAAAACAACTAGATACAATTATGATGGTAGTGTGCTGATTTGTAAGGGCGGGTTTCATAAGCACCCAAGGCCTAATTTGTTCTCTATTGCATCTAAGAGGATTCCTTCATTTTCCATATTCTTAGAAAATATCTAACAACTTGTTAACAACAGCTCACCTTCACTTCCCATTACCTACCAGTACCCCTTGTAGAAATATTTTTTTACCGTCTCTTTCAAGCTTTATTTGGGTACTAACCTTGTTGATGATCATATACCCTTCCTTACGAGACATTTCCCTCATTATATATTGAGCTTCATGGATTGTAGATACACTGGCTCAATGTATCGCATATAACATCAAACTGTGCACAGGATAACCTCTTCTTTGGTACTTGAGTTCTAGATCTCTAGACTACCATTTGTCTAAACTATTGTTTCTAACATGGCATTGTTGTATTAGTAAGTCTTAAAGATGTTTACATAACTTTCCGCTTGTGAGTAATTGATCTCAAGTAACAAAATCTCCTTATAGCTATGTATATGCAAAGCGTTTATTCCTTGTAAAAGATTGGGTGTTGAATTATCCTGCAAATGCATTGTCTTGATTAGTCTGTTTCTTGCTTGACAAAAATCATTGTTATGAGAACCTTCTACATAGTGACACCTGATGAATTTTTATTTTAAAACTCAAGTTCACTACTGGGCTCATCTACTTATTTACAATAATCTGGGGAAAGAATAGTGCCATATTTTCCGTCCACTTGCCCTTTCCTTGTGTTTAGGCCATGTTTCCTTGTCGTTAGATGTACAAAATGTTATCTAAAACTTCAGAGTTCACTGTGTTCCCAAGGATGAAGAACTTGGAATAGTATTCTATTGAGTGTGAATGATATTCTGGATCACAATTTTAAAGAGACTAGGCCCTCCAAAGGAATTCATCACTCTGGTTGAGCTTGGATTGTTTTGTCATAATTGAAGTAGTAAGCCCTATTTAGGTTAAACCATCATCATGTTAACTCGTAAAATACAATACTCATTTATATTCATTTCTATCCACCCCTCAGTACTTTTCTATATTTTTTTGTAATTGTAAATATTCAAGGTTTGAACACTTTCACTCAATTGTATCTAGAGAAAAATCATACAAGCCAAACTATTTCTTATAATTTTGTCTATTCTTCATTATTTCTTTTGTTTCTTTGAATTTTTAGGCTTTAAATTCCATCTAAATAGGCATTCCTACCAATGTTGGTTGTCTAGTATATGTTGAGTTGAAGATGTAGTGGGCAGAAGGACTTCTTTGTGTCACACAATTTCTTTACTATACTTTATATATTTGAGATTATATTTACATCAAATTCAAGGATAAGAACCAGGTTGAGTTGAGCTAACACATATCTTACATATATAAAATTTCGAATGGTAAGATTGGGAGGATTGCTGATGCAAAGCTATGTTACAACCATTTGAACAATACTTTGGAGATTTTCCTGCAACTTTCCTCAACCATAACTTCTCTCATAGCAAATGAGGATACACTACCTTCTCATCACTTTCTCTTCACCAAAATCAACGACATACCTGCAAACACTGTCGGTTCTTCTATTGATTTGATTGGGATTCTTTTTGCGATGTCATCATTCTCAACTATTCATAGGCATGACCAATCTAAAACAAAAAGAAGAACTCTACAATTAAAGGACATGTCAGGATTAAGTTTCATTGTCACTTTGTGGGGACAACACTTAGATGAGATAAGCAAAGAACTTGAAGACATTATTTATATACAACATCTTCCGGTCCTTGCCTTGAAAGTTGTTCGCGTCTCCAGTTTCGATGGGACCTCAGTTGACACCATTTCAAGTACCAAATGTTACGTCAACCCCCCAATTTCAGAAACTACTACACTTCATGGTTGGGTTGATACTGATGACTACTCCCATCTGATGCCCTCTATCACAAGCAAATTTTTGGGCCCTCTAAAATGCTTGACCTCTGTAACAACGATTTCATAGGTCGTACAAATGGGGAATACTGAGGGAAACGAATGGGTCATGGTTACTGAAGAAATCACAAATATCAACATGTACAGATTGTTCTACACGACATGTCCTCTTCAAAAAGGTGACAAAAAATGCAAGAAAAAAGTACGAGAGCATGGAAATGGTTCATGATTTTGTTCGAGTTGCAACGTACAAGTTTAGACCTATGAGTATAGATATACATTCAGGATCGATCTAAAGGACCCAATAAGAGAACTTCAATTAGTTACTACTTTTGATGAGACATTTGAGTCAATCATGGGTGTTGCAGCTAGTGACCTCCACCTATTGTCTATAGATGAAGATGTGAATAGTGCAATTACAAGCAATGTCATCGGCAATGAATATTGCTTCACACTTTCCCTGAAAAAAGAGACATACCACGAAATCAACAAATTGAAATATGTCATCCTTAGTTCAAAGAAATCACAACTATTAGTATGGAAAATCTTTTTAACACAACATGTCCTCTTCAAAAAGGTGACAAACAATGCAGGAAAAAAGTGCGAGAGCATGGAAATGGTTCATGGTTTTGTTTGAGTTGCAACATACAAGTTCATAACTATGAGTATAGATATGCACTTAGGATCGATCTAAAGGACCCAACAGGGGAACTTCAATCAGTTACTGCTTTTGATAAGATAACTAAGTCAATCATGGGTGTTGCATCTAACAACCTCCACCTATTGTCTATAGAAAAAGATGCGAATAGTGAGATTACAAGAAATGTCATCGGCAACAAATACTACTTCACACTTTCCCTGAAAAAAGAGACATACTGCGGAATCAACAGATTGAAATGTGTCATCCTCAGTTCAAAGAAAGTAGATGGCAGTGCATCTCCTCCATAACCTTCTTTACGCAAATATTTCTACCGCATCCGTCCCTTCAAACTTTACACCCTCATCCATTCCTTTCTATACTTCGAACTATCAACACTATGTTAGTTATTCCATATCTATGTTTCCCTCTTTTTCCCCGCTTTAAAAGAAAACTGTTGTATTTCCTTTGACATTAACATACCATTGTCTCCTACTACTATGTGGATTGAAAGTACTATTAAGAAAATAAATGAATATTACTTGCACTTTTGTTATGATATAAGATTTGCAAAAAAATGCCCATAAAACGCTACCACTCATGATATAAGATTTAGAAATGTATATGTACGAATTTGTAACAAGTTTTAAATGTATATAGAACTTTTAAATGAAGTGCTTCATCTATATTTCTACACTTACAAAATCAATCACACCCCTTATCAACATCAACTACAAAAGTAATAACTATACCTCTAAATCAAATAACATATATCATTCGGCGTTAACATTGCATTGTACGGTTGAAACCCTAATCCCCTCTCATTTTGCAATATGATTTTGTGGAAGTTTTGGGAGGAAAGGAGAAAACTTCTGGCAAAACTGATATGGCGGCCATTACTGATGAAGCTTCTTGTTTTCAATGTCGAGTTTCCATAGATTCTTCTTCTGCTCAAGATGTTCTGCCGCCATCGTTCTTCTGTAGAAAGCTTTATTTCACTGCTTGGCGGCCATTGTTCATTTTGGAGCTCCTTTTTGATTTGGCATTTTACATCTGGGTAATATGTTCTGTATCTATGAGTTGCTCGATAAAGTATTATCGATCTCCTAGTGGCGAGTTCAATATTTAGACTTCCTGAGCGAGTTTTAAAGCTTGGATCCTGATCATGGCTCGAGTTCATTCTTTGCATGAGCTGGTTTATGGAGTTTGCTGGTGAAGGTTTTTTCAAATTTGTACATTTTAAAGCTCTGGATCCCTCTATCCTGAGCCATGGCCGAAACTATTAGCGAGGTAAGAATTCATTTTTTTCCTCTATGGGTTTGTATTATACATTTTTCATAGCTTCCTTAACTCTCATGGAGCCTGGTATCTCACTTCCTTAGTACTGTTTCTAATTTTTTTACCTATCTCTATTACTCATAGACCTGGGTCGTATTTTTTTGCTGGCATTATTTTGCTTCTAGGTCGTCACTTTAAGGGCCTGATTCATCTGTATACTAGCTATTATTACCATGACATGCCTTTGTATTTACTTTAGAGCTCTGTTTTGGGCATTTGCAGCTCGTTGTTGGAGATCTTATGTATTGATATTCCTGGTTCTATGTGTTGGGTATATCATTAAGTTTGTCATTGCTTTTCTTTGTTTTGTGACTATAACAGCTCAAAGCTATCGTTTGGAAGCTCCAATTTTCTCCTCGAGGGTTTGCTCTATAATTGGTTTGGGTTTCATTGCCATTTAATTCCTGGGTTGAGCCGTGATCTGTTGTTTTGAATACCTTACTAGGAATTGGTCTGTCTGTACTCCTGAAGCCTCCTTAAATATGCATGATAAAACTCTATTTGTACTGTTTCTGTGCAAAACCCTACTTAGAATGATAAAGTATGACTAGTATGATCAGATTCAGAATTTGATTCTAATACTGACTAGATTTATGTGATTTCTGTAACTTTGTTTTGTTATAGATCTTCTTGTTCTTCTACTGCAATATTACTCGACGACTCTTCATAATATGACCAAGCATAATTAGGAATCATCTCAAGAACTTGCCATCTTGGTGATCTCTTGTTGGATGGTTGTGGATCACAATACTGAACTACTCTGCAATTGTTGATATATTTTCAACCAACATGTGTTACTTTTGAATCCTTGTAAAACTTTAACCAGCTATATCTTTGATCTGAAATATATCTAACCCTTTTGTATATTATGAAATGCACTTCATGTTGTTTTTATACCGCTGCCGAGGCTCCATGAAATCTGTTTTACAACTCCAGATTTTTGAAGGCTTGTCTTCCTAATTTTCAAAGTGATCTCTTGTAGAAGAAAGATTGAATAGACGTTGTTTGTACCTATTTATTTCTACAAGATTTACAGCAGCTTATCTCTTCCAGTGCATAATTAACATATTTGTTTTGTGATTGGTGGCTGCAATACTTCACATATTTTCTTGCTGCAAAAGAGAATATTTTCACTTGGAAACATGCATTCTCAACCTCTATGGTTATAATAGAATCTTGTATGGCTACTCTTATGAATTGTTTCTTTGCTTTCTCAATCAATACCTCTTGTAAGTATCAATGGAGAAGAACACCATGGCTCTGTGAATTTCTTATCGTTCTCTGGGAGACCTGTAACTTATAAACTACAATCATCTGTTTTTTATTCTGCTTCATGCTTTGGAAAACCAATTTTAAAATGCTTCAAAAATGTATAGTGTAAGCTCCAAAAGATGGAAAATTTTATAACTATATACATCAGATTTCTCATTAATCCTTGATGCTCTTACATATCGTTTGGAAATAATTGTACCTGTATCTTAATCTTGTTGCTCTTGCATATCGTTTGGAAATAATTGCAACTGTATCTTAATCTTGATGTTGAAGCATATCCTAATACTCTATAAAATATGATTGTTGAGATCTTAAAATGTGTTTTGTTGTCCCGTAAGTTGAAAGCCAAGATCCATAGCTTGCACAATGCATAAAATTGCAACTCTCAAAGCACATTTGTACCTTGATTAGGTGGTTGTGTATAATACTTTTGTTGCTTTCTAGTACTTGTGATGTTTTACTTTGATTTTTATGTACCTACACATTCAAAAAATAGTTAAAAAAAAAAATGAGGTTAGTAGCCTTCTCTTTTATTTTCATCCCTTAGTGATTTTATCTTCCTTGGTATTAGATGAGGATATCATGCTCTATGCTACACTGCTTTTGGTTCCTTCACATGCACTCTTATCTCGTACTCGTTTTTTAGAAATTCATCTACCTGAAGTTGCAAGTACATGATTACTGAGCATACTCTGAGCTCTAACAACCTTTTTTTTTTGTCTACCAATAGGTCTTTGCCGGTTTGGGAGAGGATCATGAAGATGCAAGCAAGGAGCACGAGGAAACCAATTCATTCGTGCAATGATGGGTTTTCTCTCTCCTCATTTATTTACTGACTTTATGTAAATGTATTTCTTTTTGTTTGTACATGAGTTAGATCCCATGGCTTGTGTGGTGTTATCAACTAATTTTGACTTGAAAATTAAAAAAATAAAATTTTTGAAAATTTTGAAGTGATACTTTGTGTGATTTATCGCTTTCATTGCGATCATCTCATTTTTGTGATTGTTCCATCTTCGCTTCATTCATTTCTAAGGCGAGAACTCCTCCTGCACAGTCTTAAATCACAAGTTAAATATTAATTAATTAATATTTAATTAATTAATTACTTTTGTTTGATAACATTAATTTTTAATAACTTTGGGGTTTTTAATTAAATAAATATTAATTAAAATTTTATTTGACAAGTTTTATTTTGATTGTTGGGGAAAAATAAGCTTTCGCTTCCCATTGACGGGGATGCCAAATTGGCTTCCCGAGCCCCGATTTCCTCTTGGCAAATTTGTTTTAAATTCTTGCTTGTGGGATTTCTTCCCGATTGCCAAATTAATGAATTGACAAACAGTAAAAATCTCCCGATTTCTCCACCCACATAGGGAAATAAAAAGGGGATTGTCATCCCGCCTTGCCAATTTCTGTTGGTAATTGGTTGTTTATTTGAATAAGAAACAATTATGAGGAATTTTCTTAAATCCTCATCCATCAAGCTTTCCAAAATTTGCTTCTTATTTCTTTTGAAGGAACAGAGTAATATTTTATCACATCCCTCAAGGAAGGCAACAAGGAATCCACACAATAAAAGAAACCGGTTGTTTCTACACCAAAGGCCACACATTCACCAACAGAGGAGAGGACAGTTCAAAATCTAGAACAATCCATGCACCAAGAAGGAGATAGGCCCACATATACACTGTCCACACCTTGATTAGAGCACTTCCACCACGCATTGGTTAGGTCATGTTGTCCAAGAACCAAACATGCCACACATTAGTAGAGTTAAGGTAGCATAAGAGGCAAAAATAAAACAAGAAAACAACCCACACATGTAACAATTGGAAGAAGAGTCCACGCGTAGCAAAAGGACAGTCCAAACAAAAAGCCCTCAGTAATAGGTATGCTCTCCACGCATTGGGAAATACAACTGAAAGTTGAGGAATAACAAAAAGTTAAAAAAAAGTGTCAAAGCTAATCTCCACGCAGCAAGAACACAGTCTAGAAAAACAAAAAAGTCTACACTGAGCCACGCCTCCATAGAAAGTTCATCCATGCAACCAAGGAAGGGAAAGGCCATACGTAGCCAAGGATTTTCCCATTTGTTCACGCAACAACAATAGCAGAAGAACAATCCACACAAATACTAAAAGGCCACGTGGGAGAGGAGAGGATAGTCCAAAAGCTAGGAAATCCAAACGCCCAAGAATATTCCATGCATTACCAAAAGGGAGTAGGCAAGAGCAGTCACAAGAAGACAGAGGAACCCACGCATTTTCCAGAATCGAAGCGTGAAAAAAAAACGTGTTTCTCCTGCTGACACATTCATGCGGCAGTTGAAAGTTTGAGGAATAACAGTTTAAAAAAACAAAAGTGTCACGCATTGGATAGAACAAATTTTGCAAAGAGAATAGACTAGTTTCAACGCCCAGGAAGGAAGAAACAACAAGATTTCATGTAGTCAAAGGAAAGCCCAAAGTCCGAGGTCATTAAAATCAGGCCATTTTCACGCATACCAAGGAGAATTTGCTCCGGAAAATTAAATAAAAAATGGGTGATTTCGTTTATTTAAAATATAAAAAAATGTTGTCTCTAGTCCGAATTCAAACCTAGTCTCGGTGTGATGTATTAAAAAAAATAATTTTTGTAACCGGGACTGATTGTTATTATTATTATTTTTAAATAATAATTATAATAGTAATAATCAAACAAGTCATATTTGTCTTGCACCGATGGGGTTTCGGAGATCGAGACCCAACCCCACTTGTGTTGTTTTGCGCTTTGAGTCATTTTTTGTGAAATACATAATGGCCGAAAAATTTAACAAATCTGCAGGAAGAGTGAAGAAGCCGGTGAAGAAATCAAACAAATGCATGCTCAAGTATGAATTCGAGGAATCATCCCTCCCGGTTCCATTAAGTCAAAGATATGACAATATCACTGTACAAAATCTGGTCACATCAATGTGCAACAATTTGCAAATGAGTGAAAACTGAAGGCAAAACCATATTCTCGGATAGACTTTACCATAGTGGTTTACCTCAAGTAGTAGCATTTCCTGTCTCGGTGCAGTGTCCAGAGTTGGTTATCACTTGCATAGAGCATTATGATCTTGAGAGACGAGGAATTTTTAAAGATAATCGCGAGCCTTTCCTCTTAATCACACCAAAACACATTGAAAAATTTCTCGGCATACCTGACTTTCCCGAGAATGCGGATATTACTTGCCCATCGGCCAAGAATTTTGCGGCGAAGAACCCCTTAGGTGGAGCAAGATGGTTAATAACAAGCGGTTAGTAACCAAGAGGCCTCAATTGATCGACTTCTCAAAGAACCGTACCGTGTTGAGTTTGTGGAAGAAATCGGGGACATGATTACCCTCTTAAGTCAAGTTTTCGGTTTACCCTCTACTAGGATTTTCCACCCATGGATGTATCAGTTTATCAGTATCATCCTTGCCCGAATAAAGAGTTTGTGGATTGGGCCACCATTATCGGTAATACCCTTCACAAACATTGATAGAAGTTAAGATAGTGGATGCTTCTACATGACATCGTATATCGACTTATACGATGGCTTGAAGAAAAAACTATTTTCTAGACTCGAAACAAGAGGAGTCATGGGGCCATCAAATAGTGTCTTCCATTATTATCCGTAACTAAGTTTCAAAAATAGCTCTCACCATTTTAGAAGAGTCAACGATGCATTCACCTTCTGCGTGATTCGAACTTGAATCGGAATACAGAGGAAAGATTTTCTAAGTAAGTCATGAATGTCATTTCCCAATGGGGAACATGATTTATTCAATTTTCATCCTTTTCCTACATTCGCGTGAGTGGATTTACTAGTACTCCATGGAAGCTTCCTAAGTACGTTAGTGAAAGATGGGCATTAATGGAGCTTGCGTGACAACTATTCCAAGTTCACTTGTCTTCTCGTGTGACAAACACCATTCAGAATTCATTTCCCAATCCAAATCGGGGAATATCAATGTCCAAATTTTTTCAGTGCACAACATATGAAAAAAGAGTTTGCCCTCATCACAATTCATCCATATGTGAAGAAAGCCCAGTTTGATGTCAATAGATATATGTAGAAGATTCTTGGAGCAAAGTATCAACATAAACCTGCCATGGTAGATTTTTGGGTTGCTGTTCGGAAGAACATGAAGTAAGAAGACGAGTTTTCTACTTTAACACTTGCTTAGATCAAGGCCTTTCGCATCAAGAACCCTCCCGATTAGTTTGTAAATGATGATGAAGATGTTATTGATCCTTCATATGATGCGATTGATTTTACCCCCGCAGTTGCCTCGAATTGTTGGACCAAAAGAGATGAATTTTCTCTTGATAGCAAGAATTAATCGATTCTTGAAAGAAGTATATCTTGGTACATAGAGAACTTGCCAAGTTACAATCAATTCAAGATCATACTTCCGGATCATAAAAATTGCCAACTCGAGGTCTCAATTCAACCAAATCCTCTTCTTGATAAACCTCCATACCATCCAATCATACACAACAAGTAAGAAAGGAGTGGTTTCAAAAATCCACTTCGCCAAATAATGTGCCACGAGGAGAAAAATTAAAAGGCCCTAGCCCCAATGAGGGAAGAGAATGTGTATCAGGATTTTCTACTTCAAGTAGAGATTCTTCTACTCACGTTGTTAATAGTTCTCGGGAAGCTCGTGACAAATGATCCTCACCGGCCAAGTGATCAAATGAACCTTCGAAGAAGAAAAGATGTTTGAAATTTTGGGAAGGTTTAGATCCTTTCAATTAGCAAAATCGGAAGATCCTAATTTCACTGGGAGTTCGGGAGATAGTTTTTTTTTGGTATCTAACAAAGTGGGAGAGTCCATTTCTCATACATTTGAGATAGGTGGACCCCATTTCAATGGATAAGGCAACGATTATTATTATATATTTTAAAAGTGGATTTTTAAGAAAAGGATGTTATTTGTTTTCGGGAAGTCATGGATAACTTAAGTGATTTCTATTTTTAGTTGTTTTTAATAAAGTTGGTTAGAAAAAGTCAAAGTTCACTTAAGTGCCTTATTTAATGATCATGTAAAACCCTAATTACTTTGTAACCAACTTTTGGGTTATAAAAGAGAGGGGCTTATTTGTAAAGGGTGACTTTGAGAGGGAGAAGAAAATACTTTTGTATGCAAACTTTACTTCAAAGAAAGAAAGCTGTGTTCTTTTGAGAAAACATTTTGGAGTTAATGAATTATGAAGTTTGTGTCCTATTCATTGTCTCTTATAGCATTTGATGTTTTTATGTTAATTAGATGTTAGTGTTTGAATCTTGCATGCAAATATTGTCTTTGATCTTATTGTCAACGTTATTAATCTGTTGTTCTAGTTCACAGGTGATCAAGCTCGATTATCTATTTTCTCACGCGTGTTCCCTTTTACACATTCTTGTTTATCTAACTCAAATTTCGTTTTATGTGTTAGTTATTCATCTTTTCTCTTTGTGAAATATTAGGCTCTGTTTTTACCTAACTCTTGCATGTTCTTTAAATTCTTTCCTTTCCACTCATTTCCTTTATTCCATTCCATCTCCTCATTCACTTTTCTTTCCATTGATGTTCCAAAACACCCCCACATACAATTTTGAATGTACAGAGGTAAATACGCTTTTGGTTTTCAATAAAGGCAACTTCACCTTCATTGAGGAGGGACTTCGTTCCCACACTGTTATTGCATGTCATTTGCATGTGTGCAAATCCACATGCTACTTGATTTTTAGCGACTCTACTTGGGGATTCAAGAATTGTTAATTAGTGTTTTGTTAAATCTTTATGACTGTCCCCTCTACACAAGCTCTAGTTCTTCAACCGAACATTGTGCTCGACGAAGATTTTCAAGAATACATTGTTTCCAACCTTGAGCAAGAGCTTGGAAAACCTGCGAAATCTTGTAGCAATTTTTATTGTTGATAGAGCCATTGACAGAGAAATCTACATTGAAGACCTTAGAAGAAGAGCACCCGCACTTGTGGCCAGAAGACCTCTTGGACACGTGTTGATCGTTGTTCATCGACGCGGTCCTCTTCCACCAAGGTAATAATTTATATGATTATTACAGGTAACCCACCTATCTTGCAACCAAATCTTCTTTTTGCAGATACTCAAGAATACATATCATCAAATTTGAGACAAGCTATTTGGGAAAAACACACAAACAACTATCATTTTCATCTCATCGCATCAGTACTAGATAACGAAGAAGAGAAAGTCGCGAGATTTGCTAGAGTTATTTAGGCGTAAATAGCTCAAGAAAGAGAGCAAAGAGAAAAGGCTAGAGCCGATCAGAACATGCTAGTAATCCCTTCATAATAAATATTTCAAACTTGGCAAAGAGAGGTTTACGTGAGGAGAAAAAGCTCAAGGTCGATCATCCCATTTTGACTTTGAGGAAAGTTTGGTTCTAAGTTATCTCCTCTCAAGAAGAAGAACACACCTCGTAGATCTTTAAGCCTTGTATCAAGTCCTGAAAGAGCAAGCAAGGAAGGAATCACTACCAGTCAAGCACTTGTCCTTGCTCACATTGTTTTACCTTCGCATACCACCTTTCCCAAAATGGCAGTCAACGTACCATGGGGAAATGCCATAGGCCCATTGGCCTTACCAGCTCGACATGACCTCCCAAGAGGATCGAGAATATTCTTTCCAAGTTTGTGAAGATGGGAAGATGTCCCCAGATGACCATATTTATGCCTTCTTCACTGCATGTGTTGTTTTGTCGGTAGAATATGAAGATGTTGATATTTGCCTCTTCGTCGAAACATTGCATGATGTTCTTTGTAGATTGGTTTCATCATTTTCCAAATGGATGTATTACAAATTAGAATGATATGAAAACTAAGTTTGAATATCAATTCAAGACGACAGAAGATGAATATACTCTTCTTGCCCAACTATCTCGAGCGAAGAAAGAGCCAACAGAACCCATGAGTAATTTCGTGGCTAAGTTCAACAAAATGGTAAACAAAGTTCTGTTGGGATTCGTCCCAAACTTTGATGGACAATAATGTTTCTTTATTAATGCACAACAACCGAAGCGTGTTATTCGGCGAGAAGGGCTAGAGTGGCTACTTTGGAACTTGCTCAATCATTGGCCATAGAAATAGAGGATGACTTAATTATGGCGGGAAAATTCAAGAAAACTTCCTCGAAAGGAAAAAGTCAAGAAACCCTCAATGCTTGAAGCTATACTCACTAAGTTGGCTAATGATGTCTTTGGTTTTGAAAAAGCAAGTTGATCAAAGTAGTAAACTTGCTCCTTACAAAGACATCCCAAGAAAGGATACGTTCCCAACAAAGCCGGGATTGCGGGTGCTCAGACGAGGCTTCTTTATTGAAGCATCTCTCCCAATTAACTCAAAATGTGATGTCGTTGAAGAAAGTGAAGATGAAGTTGAAGTCGTTCGAGTCGATGAGGAAGAGCCAAATTCTAGAATGTTTGAACACGAAGTTGAAGATCACGAGAGAGAAAGTAGTAATCATTTCTTTGAGTACCGTTCGGAAGAAGAAGACGAATACGAATAAATTATATAATATATGAATAGCCAATCTTTCGTTGTCTTCACACACTCAAAAAAGGAGCAAAGTACCATTAAGGTGGAAGATAAAAAGAGCTCTGAGGAAGTTCCTAAAGAATCCAAAATTAAATAAGCTTCGAAAGAATCAAAGATAGCTAAAACTCCTAAGGTCAAAACTATCTTAAAGAAAGGAGAACCTTTCTAGAGTCCATCCATAGATAAATAAGCTACGAAGAAAGTTTCTTCTTCTACATCGATGTCAACCAAGCCGAAGCAAAGGTAAAAGTGTGCCATCATCAAGTTTGAAAGAACTTGTATTTGAGACATCGAGTACGATTACTTTGCTCAAATTTGATATCATTGATCATATCAATAAAACAAAAATTTCCATGTCACAGGAAGAGTTCTTGAAGTCGAATAAGGATCAACTCGATAAATTGGTTCGGTTTATTAAAGGCGACTCTCTTGTTCATTCCTCCAAAGGAATTTTGAAAACTCCCAAAGATGGGAAGACTCAAAATATTGTGGCGGCCCTACTACACCTTCAAATGAAAAGATTTAACCTTTACGATCAACGGATGCAAATTAAGTAATTGCATTATAGATTATGGAGCCTCGGATAATGTGATGTCTGCCAAGGTAGCACATGCTCTTGGGTTAACTTATATGAGAACATTTGGATCTTGTTACTCTATGGAGACAAGACAAGTTCCTTTGATTAAGCAGATTAAAGATGCTCAAATGGTTTTAGCCCAATTCCCTCATAAGCGAGTTAAGGTAACTATTCTAGTTGTTGACATTCCTGCTTCATATGGTATGTTGTTCACAGAAATTTTGCGAGAGATTTGGGTGGTGAGATTCAAATGAGCAGGTCTCACGCCATGATCCATATCAATGGAGAAATGAAGAAGTTAATGTTAGAAACTTAAGCAAAGTTCACAATAATAAAAGGATCAAGTATGGGTAATTATATGATGGCTACTTGCAAAATTCATACCCTTGAGGTCACTTGCCAAGATTCCAATAAGATTTGGACTCTTGAGTTTGATGGAATTTGTTGCTTGATGGGTTATGGTGTAGGAGTGGTGCTCATATCTCCAAATGGTAAAATATTTGCTTTTTCCTACAAACTTGAATTTTCAAATACTAAAAACAACTGCGAGATACGAGACATTAATCCTTGGCCTCCAGTTGCGGAGGAGAAAGAAAGGATCAAAAATTTGGAAGGCTTTGGAGATGCGAGAATTGATCGTGAAGCAAGTAAGAAATCAGTTCCATGTAAAGAATGATTGTTTGAGACACTACAAAAATAAAGTGTGGGGCCAATAGAAGTTTTGACGCTTTTTCTATTAAATCTGTCCCTTGTGAAAAGAATGACAAAGTAGATTCTCTAAGCGAGTCTCAAATTCATTAATGATTCCTCATTCGAGTTTGATCAAGACAAATACACCATTGAAATGGTTTTTAGGCCAAGTGTTCTGACAATGGAGAAAATTGGCAAGTATTCAATGATGATCAACAAATTATTGCCTTCTTGGAAAAGAGAAATTTTTTTGAACAATTTTACTTTGAAGGAAGTGATTATGCATTTCACGAATCGATGACCTCACCCATTCGGAAGGAGTTGAGAATGAATATACTAGTGATGGCATCATCCAACTCAAAGGAAATAAAATTCGAAGAGGATTGGTTTCACTTGAAGAAATTTTTGATAAACATGATAGGTTTATCAAAGAGAATGAGAATGCGGGCGAACCTACGAATTCTATTGACTATGAGCAAGTTAACATCGGTACCAAGGATAAACCTCCCTGGTCAACATCGGTAAGTGTTGCTCACCTGAGGAATGCAAGAAATTCATAAGCCTCCTTACCAAATATTCTGACGTTTTGGCTTACTCATATGAAGACTTGAAGTCTTTCCAACCTAGGGAAATGGAGCATGCCATACCCTTGAAGCTGGTGCAGTTCCATTCAGGGAAGAAAAGACAATATAATCCCAAGATAGC
Source organism: Taxus wallichiana var. yunnanensis (assembly GCA_018340775.1). Lineage (NCBI taxonomy): Eukaryota > Viridiplantae > Streptophyta > Pinopsida > Cupressales > Taxaceae > Taxus > Taxus wallichiana. The sequence continues at coordinate 749,441,953 of CM031234.1, forward strand.
GGGCACAATATTCCATGAAGTTCAAAAGATGTTAGATGCGCGGATAGTGTTTCCTATTCGACATTCAACTTGGATAGCTAATATTGTACGGTTCGTAAGAAAAATGGAGAAATTAGGATTTGCGTGGATTTCCACAATCTTAATCAAGCTTCTTTGAAAGATAATTATCCACTTCCGGTCATGGACCATATTCTATAGGCAGTAATTGGATCAAAAATGCTATCTATGCTAGATGGTTTCTCTGGTTATAATCAAATTAAAGTGGCTAGAGAAGATCAACATAAAACCACGTTCACCACCCCTTGGGGTATGTTTGTGTATAGAAGAATGCCTTTTGGTTTGATCAATGCCGGCGCTACTTTTCAAAGGGCTATGGATATGGCATTCACAGATTATAAAGACAAGATCATCGTGATATATCTAGATGACTTGACAATGTTCTCAAAGAAACGAGAAGATCACCTAAGAGATTTAGAGAAAATATTGCAAGGTGCACGGACTTCATAAGATTTCTCTAAATCCAAAAAGTTTGTGTTTGAAGTTATGGAAGGGAAATTCCTTGGTCATAGTGTTTCTAAGGAGGGAACTAAGATCGATCCGAGTGTTTTCAAGCGATCAAGAATCTTTCCTTGTCTACGAGTAAGCACAGGGTCCACTCATTCTTTGGGAAGGTGAACTTTTTGAGAAGGTTCGTGCCATATTTCACCGAGTTCGACTAAAGAAATTGCTTATATGATGAAAGGAAAAGAATCCTTCAAATGGTCGAAGGAAGGTAGAGAGGCATTTGAAAAAATCAAGGGCGCTATTGCAAAAGCCCCTACATTGGTGTGTCTTGATTTGAAAAGGGATTTTATAATATATTCTTTGTACTTCACACACAATCTCTCGCCATCCCAACTCAACACAATCAAGAAGGAGTCGAATCTCCTATTGCATTCATGAGCTCTGGATTCAAGAAACACAAAATTAATTACACTCCCCTTGAGAGACATGCATACACGGTGGTGAGAGCCTTGAAACACTTCAGGTACTATGTGTTGAATTCACATACCAAAGTCTTAGTTCTAGACACCGCAGTTAAATCGATGCTGACGCAACAAGAACTAGGATCTAAAAGAGGTAATTGGGTCTCCAAGATCTAGGAATATGATTTGGATATCAAGCCTACCAAGTTGGTTTGAGGAAGAGGACTCTGCTAACTCATCGCAGAAAATGAACCACGAGATGACTCAAGAAGAAACAGGTTGAGGAAAGTTTACCCTTTGTAGTTTTCAAATCATTCCATAGATAAATGGTATTCGATATAGCCTACTTTCTCATATATGGCGAGTGTCCATAGAATCGGAAAAATGACTATCAAACTAAGAGCTGCCAAGTACGTCATTTGGAACAACACTTTGTTTAAGAAAGGAGTTGACGGCATGTTCCTCAGATGTGTCGATAAAGAGCAACAACCTAGGTTGTTGGAAGCCTTTCACAATCATGCTTGCGGTGGTCATTTCTCTGGACCAGTGACAGCTCATAAAATTTTGCGAGCACATTATTATTAGCTCTCTATGTTTTCCGATGCTCAAAAATGGGTGACATAATGTGAAGCTTGTCAACAATTTGTTAGAAGACCAAAATTGCCAGCTTTTCCTTTGAATCCGGTTGTTGAAGAACCCTTTCAACAATGGGGTTTAGATTTCATCGAGGTTTTGAATCCTAATTCTAGTGCTGGTCATACTCACGTGCTCACCACAACTGACTACTTTACAAAATGGGTAGAAGTTATACTAGTGAAACAAACATCTACTGCGGTAATATGTGACTTCATCAAATAAAATATATTGGTCCGTTATGGAATTCCACACAAGATCGTGATGGACAACGCCTCAAATTTTTCTTTTGCAGAGATGATAGGATTTTGTTATGGGTATGGGATATCTTTATCTCATTCATCAGATTACTACCCTCAGGGAAATAGTCAAGCAAAATCTAGTAACAAAAACATCATTACTATCGTGCGCAAGTTAGTCAAAGAAAATAAAAGAACTTGGCACAAAAATTTATATGATGCATTGTGGGTTGATGTAGTGCCCACATTTTCTTATTTCGATTAGCTTGTTTATTTGCTCATAGACATGTGTTGACAGTGATTGGTGATATCTTGGACATTATATTTAGATATTTGATTATATTAGTCATGTGTGACATTCAGGCGTATAACGCCAATTTAACCTAATTTCCTTATTGTCGCTTTTTGTTCTTGTTATGACATGGAAACTAATGAAATATGATGTGCTTGGAACCTAATTACATTGATGGATAGTTGTTGCATGATGGGATTATATGTCGTTTTATCATCTTGTCTAACTTTTGGAATATGGAATATAATTGTGCACGTTGTTACATCTGGATTTCAGTAGGATGTTAGGTTAGTTTAGCATGCATTGATATCTTACTATGTCATTTATATTGTATTGGACAGGTGCAGTTAATGTGTGCAATGAGTGTGCAGGTGACAGGTTTACAGGAGAACGTGGGATTCAGGCCAGTTACTCAAAACTTGCACAAGCAGCCCACGGGCTGAGTCCTAGCCATGTTCACTGTGTGAAGCCCTAGGATAGATGATTGTTAATTTTGGGCACTTTGAGTGACCCCAATGTATGTAAAGTATTTTGCTTTAATTTATTAATTTTTGTTTAGGGTTGTTAGTAGAGTTGTAAACTTGCTTAGGGAGTAAATAATTTCACTTTCTTTTAAATTGTTGATTTTGTTAATTAGTCCCTTAATCACAAGGGTTTAGGGTCACATGTGAGACCCTTGGGTGGTCCCCACACCCTCTACCCTTGTGCCAAAATGCAAAACCCGAAATTAGGGTATTTTGGGCATTTTTGGGGACCCCTTTGTAGCTTGGGAGTCCCCCTTTCACTAAAATGAGCCCTTGGACCCTACCTAATGGGTAGGGGGGCTTGTTTTCAAGGCTAGAGGGAGTTTTCCCTCCCTTTCTACCCTTGTTTTGTCACATCCATGTAAGGGATGTTGATTTGTGTGTTTTTCAAAAGTGCAACTAGTTTTGTCTTGCTAACATTTGAGGAAATTTGGGAGAAGAGGGTAAAAAGATAATTTTACCCTTTCTCTCTTTTGTCTTAGCATCTTTGACCATGAGGAGGGAGAGGGGTGACACATGTCACCCCCTCATTTGTGAGGATGCTTGGTCCCTCCTCTTCATATTCTCATTCATGGAGAAAAAAATGGACTTTTTTGCTTGGATTTTCTTGCTTGGATGCTTGGGTGAATTGGAGCTTGGAATTTGCTTGGAGCTAGGGGTGGAAATCTTGAAGTTAGGAAGCTTTTTGGAGAGCTTTCCTTGAGGTAGGCTCTTAGATCTTGTAGATGTGTTGCTTTATTTTAGTTGTTAGATTGTTTGTTGAAATTTGTTTATTTTTGAATGAAGCTTAGTGTTGTTTGTGTGTGTTTTACTCCCTCCATCATATGGCATGATGGAGTTTGGAGTGTGGGGAAGAGAGGGAATTTTCCTCTCAACCCTCAAGGCTTGATGGCCAAGCCTCAGGGGTCTTATATTTTTTTCCTCAATGGTTGAGGTGGGGAAGTGGATTCATTTGGCTTGAATCTCCTTCCCCATCCTTGGTAAGGAAACCCCCTTTTGGGGTTTGAAAATCCTTCCAAGGAGGACTTGGAGAAAGGGGGGAGGAATAAGGAGGGTCTTGTTGTGATTAAGGAGCAATAAGGAGGTTAAGAAGTTGTGTTCTATGTGCAAGTAATATTGATGTTTCATTTTAGGAGAACTTTCTCCTCTCTTCCCCATTTTTGGAGGATAAACATGGGTTCTCCTCCTTGTTTGTTGGAATCTTGTGTTGATTGTGAGTCTTAAGTTTGTGTGTTTGTTTCATTCTTGTCTACCCTTTACCTTGTGCAAGTGTTGGTTAGCTATCCTCTTTCCCATGGGCTTGGGGGAGGCTAGCATGCATCCCAACCTTGGGATAGGCATGTGATGATGCCTAAAGGTTGGGTGGTTAAACAAGCCCTTTCTCATGGTGTTGGCCTTGAAAAGATTTTGGAGTTGGGAAGCTTTTGGACGATGTATGAAGACCCTTGTCTACTTGGATGATCTTCTTGTCTCCTTCACCATTTCATGGACTTCTTCTTTTGCTCATTGTATCTTGATAAGAATGACTTGTGAGAGCTTCTTTTGTCTTGAAAAGATAGTGTATTAGACCCCTTTTTGGGTGGATATGTATTGTGACATATGTGAATTTGAACAAGATAAAGTATTGTAATGGTTGATTCCTTAAGCATGAAACATGTAGGTAACTTCTTTTTGAAATGGAAGAGTTGTTAGTTGATGGGCTTTATTTTGAAGAATTTTTACCTTTAGTTTTCCCTTACTATAGCTTCTTGGAAATCATAACATGTAGAGAAGTTTTAAAGTTGTGTTCTTAGGAGGCCACACTATTTGTTTGATAAATTATTCCTTTAAAAATAAGTCTTCCATTATATTGAAAAATGGTTTGTTTTCTTTCCAATACATATTTTAAGAGTAAATGCAGATGGCTGGTTTTTATATTCTAAACTGTATATTTACTTGTGCTTGCTCTTTAGATGGAACAAAAAAATCTCATTTTATTATATGGAAAAATATATTTTACCTGTAGGTGTAAATCTGCTGTACTTGTGTTCAAAGGAAAATGGGCATGTTGATAATATTGTCATTTTAACAGTTATGATCAGATAAATTGATCTTGCATAGATCAAAATCCTCTTGGGATATCTTTGAAAATAAATGAGTCAGATTTGTATGTGTGAAGCTATGGTTTGAGTAGAGCATCTTTGTATAAAATTCTTGTACCTCCTTCTCTGCTGTGTGTATCTACATATCTGCATGGCAACAAGTTTATTGATTTATTTTTATAATATGGATAATAATAAACATTTATATATATATATATATATATATATATATATATACTTACATTCTATAAATTTATTTAAAACAAAATACAGAAAGACTAAAATAAAAAAAAATAAAAAAAATATATCTTTGTGGGGGTTCGGCCCCCCCCACCCCGCACAAAAATCTTTACCGCCAAAAAAAAAAAAAAGAGTATGGGGTGGGGCGCGCGCCCATCGCTCCCAACCGCCTCGCACCCGCGCCTTCTGCTCTGCCCACGCCACGGCCCGCCCCGCCCCCTCCCCAACCGCCGTCCCCCGCTGCGGCCACCCCTTCCGCCGCGCCTCGCCTCTACCCTCGCCCTCCGACCACCCGCCCCCCCCCCCTCCGCCCGCCTTCCTCTCGCGCGCTCCACCCCACGCCCTCCCACAAACTCCACAACCCCCCACGCGGCTCTCTTCACCGCCCCTCCTCCACAGTTCCGCCCCGCAACTCAACCAAATAAAATGTAAATGTATGTGTTGAAACAACAATAAACAAATACATACGTTGGATTTTTTTTTGTTGATTAGGTTAATATATAAAAAAATAAAAAGAATACAAGAATAATACTTAACCGAAGAAATATAAAATAGGTATATAATTTTATATTTTCAAATTAGGGTTTACAAAAAGGGGACTCCATAGCTTATCCTCATCTTGCTTTAAAATAAAAGAGGTTAGAGTTAATATTCGTTTAGGACCTTAGTTCAATTTAAAATGTAATTAAGTAAATATTTTTCGAGTAAAGGTTAGTGATTATTTAGACTTTAAAAATAAATAAATAAATAAACGATATAGTATTAGTAGTTGCTTTAGGAAAAGATACAAAAGGATGTATCGGTACTTAACTAAAAAAAAAAAAAAAAAAAAAAATTTACCCTAAAATTTCTAGTCATTATTGATGTGTTTTTCGATGTCCCTGGAAGGGGCATTACAGTTGGTATCAGAGCTTGGGGTTCGCACTCGCGGACCACTGGGTAATTAATAGTTAATATCAATTTTAACACAACAAAATTAACTAAATAAATAAAACTAAACAGACAAAATAAACCACCCACTTCCATTAAATTTTAAATTAATAAATTGCTCGCTCACCTCGTGCGCAGGATGGCGCCTAAGCGAGGACGATCAGCCAGAGGTATGGGGCGTAGCGCATCTACGCAGGAGCCAACGACGCCCGATTTTGGGCCTCGATATTAGAGGCCTTACGCCACCGGATAGGCGTTGGAGCAGCGCGCTACCACAAATGCCCACAGGAGACGAGAGTGGAGGCATCTTTGGGAGACGAGGAGCCGATAGGCGTGGACGCGCACTCGGAGCCGCCAGAGCACGACACACCGAGGCGGGAGAGGTCACGCAGCCCTTCCGTTCATCACGAGAGGGCAGCCTCATTCCGTCGCAGCCGATCTCACAGTCTCGAGGGACCTTTCGAGGATAGGCGACTCCCTTCGCCTGTTGGACTACATCGCCAGGATCGAGATACAGCGGTGTGATCCGGGATCTTCTTCGCTTGCAGCCGCCCACTTACACCGGCTCTACAGATGGCTTTGGGGCTGAGTCATGGCTCCTTAGCTTGGATAGTTGCTTTGGCTTGCACTCTTACGAGAGCAACGTCAAGGCGAGGTTCGCCATACACCTCCTCCGAGACGCAGGCGTTTGGTGGAGGAATGAGGAGCGGAAGCTCCATCTGACCCGAGAGACAGTGACTTGGGAGTTGTTCGAGGAGCGTTTCAGGGCGCGATATATGTCAGAGCATTTTGTTCAGAAGAGGATCGACGAGTTTCACGACGACTTACGACAGTGATCCGCACAAGAGCGCAAAGATGAGAGCAGGTTCCTGGATCTTCTTCAGTATGTGGATTACCTGCAAGATGAGAAATTGCAAGTTAACAGGTTCATTCGAGGGCTCAATGCGAGATATACAGAGCAGCTTAGGATGTTATCTCCTCCCACTCTTGAGAAGGCCGTTGAGAAGGCCTACTTAGCTGAGGAGAACATGACCAAGGCACAGGAGCATCGTGATAGAAACAAGAGCAAGTTTCAGGAGAGGATACAGGCATTTCAGAGTCAGAGGTCACGAGGTTCTGCACCACCCCCTAGAGGAGGATTTTGGCCTCCGCCAGCAGCCACGAGAGCTCCACCGCACCCACAGCGACAGACACAGCAGCAGAGCCACCCGCAGCAGGGGGCTAGGCAGACACAGGGATTTCAGAGAGGTGTTTCTAGAGGTGGTTTTAGTGGAGCCAGAGATAGGAGGCGAGGGCACTCAAAGCAGACACAAACACCAAGACTCAAGCCGCCTCTGCTAGGGTCGGACCAAGCAGGATCAGTACCGAGCACAGGAGGGACCCCATCTCAAAGGGGTACAGGAGGATGTTTTATTTGTGGATCTCCTGATCACTATGTGCGCATGTGCCCGCACAAACCCAATACCATGGATGCACAGAGAGCCGCTAGATCCGAGCAGACGGTGGGTGATGTAGGACGCGCTCATCGTGTGTATGCAGCAGTTGACAACCGCAAGGCCGAGCATCGTGCCACTTGGTCATTGAGAGACGATGGTACTATCGTGTATTTTGTCTCAAGACTTTTGATTCAGTGCTTCAGATTCTTTTATATCACCTTCTATAGTGGACCAGTGTGGGCTAGTGGTGGCTAGGCAACCAGATAGTTGGCAGGTTGAGTTGGCCTCTGGGGCCAAACTCGCCGTGGACTCGTATGTGGAGAGTTGTGTACTTGATTTAGGAGTCTTCTCCACTACTCTTGACCTCCGAGTTATTCCTCTAGGTTCCTATCAGGTAGTTTTGGGTATGGATTGGCTCGAGTCTCATCGAGCTAAGGTGGATTGCAGAAATAAGGTCATTGAGTGTCAAGATGATCTTGGGAGTGCAGTTGTTATATCAGGGATGCAGAGACCTATCTCCTTACGCATGATATCGGCTAAGCAACTCAAGCGAAGCATGCGTAAGGGTTGTCAGTTGTTTGCTATCACCATCAGTGATCGATCTGAGAGCATTCTAGAGCATTCACCCTTAGAGGATCATGCAGTTTTGAGGGAGTATGCAGATGTCTTTCCAGTGAGCTTCCAGGGTTACCACCCCGCAGAGAGGTGGATTTCACCATTGATTTAGTACCTGGATCAGCACCAGTTTCTAGGGCACCTTATCGGATGACGACACCAGAGCTTCATGAGCTCAAGATTCAAGCTTAGAGGAGTTATTGGATAAGGGTCTCATTCGCCCTAGTGTATCTCCTCGGGGCGCCCATCATATTTGTAAGAAGAAGGACGGTTCTCTCAAAGCTTTGTGTAGACTTCAGCAGCTCAACAAAGTCACAATAAAGAACCGCTATCCGCTCCCTAGGATTGATGACTTGTTTGATCGATGCGGGAGCGAGAGTATTCTCCAAAATTGATCTCAAGTCGGGATATCATCGATTGCGCATTTCGGATGCGACATCCATAAGACAAAGATTTCGCACACGATATGGGCATTATGAGTTCACAAAGTGGTTCCATTTGGCTTGACCAATGCCCCACTGCCTTCATGAGCCTCATGAATGGTGTATTCGTGACATTTCTAGATCGCTTTGTCTTAGTGTTCCTTGATGACATATTGATTTATTCTCGCTCCGAGGAGGAACACGAGGAGCATTTGAGGCGTGTACTTCGTGTTTTGAGAGAGCAGAAGTCAGTATGGGAACTTGGAAAAGTGCAAGCTTCTTCGTACAGAGATTCAAGATACTTGGGTCATATCATTTCAAAGGGTATCTCTCAGATCCCTCTAAGATACAAAGCTATCTTGGATCGCCAACACCTACATGGCCATCGAGGTGAGGAGTTTCATGGGTTTGGCGTGGTATTACCGCAGTTTTGTACAGACTTTTCTAGAATTGCTCACCCTATCACTTCTCTTCGCAGGAAAGGGAAGAAGTTCGATTGGTCGTAAAATGTGAGCAAGCCTTTCAGCTTGCTTAAGAGAGCGTTAACCACGGCGCCCATCTTAGCGCCTCAACCGACAGAGGAGGATTTTGTTGTTTGTACTGATGCATCACTAGAGGGTTGGGAGCGCCTTATGCAGGAGCGTCGGGTTATTGCTTTTGAGTCCCGTAAGCTCAAGGACTATGAGCTTAATTATCCTACTCATGATTTGGAGCTTGCAGCAGCATTGTACATGCTCTAGTGTGTTGGCGACATTTCCTTTTGGGTAGGCCTTTCATTTTGAGGACAGACCACCGAGTTTGCAGATATCTTCTCACAAATAACCTCAACGCTCACACCAAGGCGTGGATGGAGTTCCTATGTGAGTATGACATGGAGGTTCAAGACATCAAAGGGAAGGAAAATGTCAGTGCAGATGCTCTTAGTAGACGACGACATGTGCTTGCTTCTTTCATTGACACTTCATCGATTTGAGAGGCAGGATTCTTGAGCACCTTCCAGAGGACAGATTTTATGAGGGAGCTAAATAGATGTTAGAGTCTCAGGGTTCTTTAGAGGGCAGATATTCTGGGTGTGTTTTAGAGACAGATGGTTTGCTTCGTTTCCACAGCGCATCTACGTGCCTAAGTCGTGTGATTCTGCGTAGATTCATCCTCTCGAGGCTCATCGAGCCCCATATGCGGCATCCAGGAGTAAAGAAAATGCATGCCGATCTCGAGGGAGTTATATTATTGGCCGTCTTCGACGGACATGCAGATTTCGTTGCACGTTGCCTTGAGTGTCGAGAGTCAAGGCAGAGCATTCTCATCCCGCAGGACTTTTGCAGCCTCATGATATTCCCGAGTGGAAATGGGATGTGATCTCCATGGACTTCATAGTCGGACTTCCTTTGTCATCGTATCGTCATGACGCCATTATGGTCACCGTGGATAAGTTGACTAAGGTTGCGCACTTTTCGCCAACCAAGGTCACCTATAATGCACAGGCCATCGCCAAGGTATTTATGGAGGACATTGTTAGGTTGCATGGGATTCCGAAGACCATCATTAATGACAGGGATACTATCTACACTTCGGTTTTCTGGACTTCCTTTCAGGCCGCTTTGGGAACTCAGATCAATTTCAGTTCAGCTTATCATCCAGAGACAGATGGGCAGACAGAGAGGGTTAATCAGGTGTTAGAGGACATGTTGAGGATGTATGTCATGGATCAAAGCAGAGGAAATGGGAAGATTATTTGCATCTAGTTGAGTTTGCCTACAACAACAGTTATCATAGTTCCATTGGTATGGCTCCTTACTGTGCTTTGTATGGACGACCTTGCAGGACACCTTTGAGTTGGGATAGACTAGATGACAGATCATTCTCGGGACCAAATTACCTTCGTGGATTTAGAGCAAAGCAGTTGTGTTGATTAGACAAATGTTTGAGCAGCTGCAGCACGCCAAAAGGCGTATGCGCAGACACCAAGAGGACTCGATCGTCACTTCTCGGGGGTGACAAAGTCTTCTTGAGGGTTCGTCCGCATAAGAGTCCTATCCGTTATGGAAAGGGTTCTAAGCTATCGCCTTATTTTGTGGGGCCTTTTGATATTTTAGAGGTCATCGGTCCAGTTTCCTATCGCCTAGCTTTACCACCACGCCGCACGGGCCCATGATGTGTTTCATGTTTCGTACTACGTAGATATGTACCTGATGCTTCTCATGTCTTGGATTGGTCGGCATTACAGGTAGAGAGGACGGAGGACAAGGAGATGGAGCCCGTACGCATACTGGAGCACCGGAGGTTGGCCCTTCGGGGTCGAGACTTGACCAGTTAGAGTACAAAGTGGGACCGGGCACGACGAGACAACAGCTACTGGGAGGATGCGATTCCTTTGAGGGCCGATATCCCTACCTTCTTTCAAAGGACTTCCAGAGGAAGTCTAATTTTAGTAGAGGGGGATGTAGTGCCCACATTTTCTTCAAAGCTCAAGAGTTTGTTGTTTATTTGCTCATAGACATGTGTTGACAAAGTGATTGGTGATATCTTGACATTATATTTAGATATTTGATTATATTAGTCATGTGTGACATTCAGCGTATAACGCCAATTTAACCTAATTTCCTTATTGTCGCTTTTTTTCTTGTTATGACATGGAAACTAATGAAATATGATGTGCTTGAACCTAATTACATTGATGGATAGTTGTTGCATGATGGGATTATATGTCGCTTTTATCATCTTGTCTAACTTTTGGAATATGGAATATAATTGTGCACGTTGTTACATCTGGATTTCAGTAGGATGTTAGGTTAGTTTAGCATGCATTGATATCTTACTATGTCATTTATATTGTATTGGACAGGTGCAGTTAATGTGTGCAATGAGTGTGCAGGTGACAGGTTTACAGGAGAACGTGGGATTCGTGCCGCTTACTCAAAACTTGCAAGCAAAACACGGCCGAGTCCTAGCCATGTTCACCGTGTGAAGCCCTAGGATAGATGATTGTTAATTTTGGGCACTTTGAGTGACCCCAATGTATGTAAAGTATTTTGCTTTAATTTATTAATTTTTGTTTAGGGTTGTTAGTAGAGTTGTAAACTTGCTTAGGGAGTAAATAATTTCACTTTTTTTAAATTGTTGATTTTGTTAATTAGTCTTTAATCACAAGGGTTTAGGGTCACATGTGAGACCCTCGGGTGGTCCCCACACCTCTACCCTTGTGCCAAAATGCAAAACCCGAAATTAGGGTATTTTGGGCATTTTGGGGACCCTTTGTAGCTCGGGAGTCCCCTTTCACTAAAATGAGTTTCTGACCCTACCCAATGGGTAGGGGGCTTGTTTTCAAGGCTAGAGGAAGTTTTCCTCCCTTTCTACCCTTGTTTTGTCACATCCATGTAAGGGATGTGGATTTGTGTGTTTTTCAAAAATGCAACTAGTTTTGTCTTGCTAACATTTGAGGAAATTTGGGAGAAGAGGGTAAAAAGATAATTTTACCCTTTCTCTCTTTTGTCTTAAAGATCTTTGACCATGAGGAGGGAGAGGGGACACATGTCACCCCCTCATTTGTGAGGATGCTTGGTCCCTCCTCTTCATATTCTCATTCATGGAGAAAAAAATGGACTTTTTGCTTGGATTTTCTTGCTTGGATGCTTGGGTGAATTGGAGCTTGGAATTTGCTTGGAGCTAGGGGTGGAAATCTTGAAGTTAGGAAGCTTTTTGAGAGCTTTCCTCGAGGTAGGCTCTTAGATCTTGTAGATGTGTTGCTTTATTTTAGTTAGATTGTTTGTTGAAATTTGTTTATTTTTGAATGAAGCTTAGTGTTGTTTGTGTGTGTTTTTACTCCCTCCATCATATGGCATGATGGAGTTTGGAGTGTGGGGGAAGAGAGAGGGAATTTTCCTCTCAACCCTCAAGGCTTGATGGCCAAGCCTCAGAGGGTCTTATATTTTTTTCCTCAATGGTTGAGGTGGGGAAGTGGATTCATTTGGCTTGAATCTCCTTCCCCATCCTTGTAAGGAAACCCCTTTGGGGTTTGAAAATCCTTCCAAGGAGGACTTGGAGAAAGGGGGAGGAATAAGGAGGGTCTTGTTGTGATTAAGGAGCAATAAGGAGGTTAAGAAGTTGTGTTCTATGTGCAAATAATAATTGATGTTTCATTTTAGGAGAACTTTCTTCTCTCTTCCCCATTTTGGAGGATGAACATGGGTTCTCCTCCTTGTTTGTTGGAATCTTGTGTTGATTGTGAGTCTTAAGTTTGTGTGTTTGTTTCATTTTTGTCTACCCTTCACCTTGTGCAAGTTTTGGTTAGCTATCCTCTTTCCCATGGGCTTGGGGGAGGCTAGCATGCATCCCAACCTTGGGATAGGCATGTGATGATGCCTAAAGGTTGGGTGGTTAAACAAGCCCTTTCTCATTGTGTTGGCCTTGAAAAGATTTTGGAGTTGGGAAGCCTTTGGAAGATGTATGAAGACCCTTGTCTACTTGGAATTTCTTCTTGTCTCCTTCACCATTTCATGGACTTCTTTTGCTCATTGTATCTTGAAAAGAATGGCTTGTGTGAGCTTCCTTTGTCTTGAAAAGATATTGTATTAAACCCTTTTTGGGTGGATATGTATTGTGGCATATGTGAACTTGAACAAGATAAAGTATTGTAATGGTTGATTTCTTAAGCATGAAACATGTAGGTAACTTCTTTTTGAAATGGAAGAGTTGTTAGTTGATGGGCTTTATTTTGAAGAAATTTTACCTTTAGTTTTCCCTTACTATAGCTTCTTGGAAATCATAACATATAGAGAAGTTTTAATGTTGTGTTCTTAGGAAGCAACCCTATTTGTTTGTTAAATTTTCCTTTAGAAATAAGTCTTTCATTTTATTGGAAAATGGTTTGTTTTCTTTCCAATACATATTGTAAGAGTAAATGCATATGGGCAGAATAACTAAGCACTGCTGGTTTTTATATTCTAAACTGTACATTTACTTGTGCTTGCTCTTTAGATGGAACAAAATCTCATTTTATTATATGGAAAAATATATTTTACATGTAGGTGTAAATATATATATTGTGTTCAAAGGAAAATGGGCATGTTGATAATATTGTCATTTTTAACAAATTATGATCGAGATAAATTGATCTTGCATAGATCAAAATCCTCTTGGGATATCTTTGAAAATAAATGAGTCGATTTGTATGTGTGAAGCTATGGTTTGAGTAGAGCATCTTTGTATAAAATTCTTGTACCTCCTTCTCTCATTGTGTGTATCTACATATCTGTATGGCAACAAGTTTATTGATTTATTTTTATAATATGGATAATAATAAACATATATATATATATATATATATATTACATTCTATAAATTTATTTAAAACAAAATACGTAAAGACTAAAATAAAAATAAATATCTTTGGGGGGTTCGGCCCCCCCACCCCGCATATGATCGTGCAAAAAAAAAAAAAATATGTGGGGGCGAACGCCCCCACCGTCCCCAACCGCCTCGCCCGCGCCTTCTTGTTCCTGCCCACGCCGCTGGCCACCTCGCCCCCCCCCCCTCCTCCAAACTCTCGTCCGTCCACCGCCCGCGGCCACCCCTTCCGCCGCGCCTCGCCCTACCCCGCGCCTCCACCACCCCGTCCCCTTCTCGCTCCCGCCCCATCCTCTACGCGGCCCCCGCCATCGCATCCCACCGCCGCGTCACAACCCCCCACACGGCCTCTTTTCACCGCCTCCTCCACAGATCCGCCCTTCTCGCAAACTCAACAAATAAAATGTAAATATCAAGCATAAACAACAATAAACAAATCTATACGTTGGATTTTGTTTAGTTGATTAGGGTTAATAACCAAAAAAAAAAAAAAGAATACAAGAATAATACTTAACCTAAGAAATATAAATAGGTATATATTTATATATTTACAAATTAGGGTTTACAAAAAGGGGCTCCATAGCTTATCCTCATCTTGCTTTAAAATAAAAGAGGTTAGAGTTATTCGTTTAGAACCTTAGTACAATTTAAAATGTAATTAAGTAAATAATTTTCGAGTAAAGGTTAGTGAATATTTAGACTTTAAAAATAAATAAATAAATAAACGATATAGAATTAGTAGTTGCTAGGAAAAGATACAAAGGATGTATCAGTATTTAACTAAAAAAAAAAAAAAAAAAAAGAAAATTTACCTAAAATTTCTAAGTCATTATTGATGTGTTTTTCGATGTCCCCGGAAGGGGCATTACGATTGACCACATAACTCCCAAAAGAGCAGGTTGGGATGTCTCCATTTCAACTTTTGTATGGAACTGATGCTCAAATTCCCATCACACTAGAGTTACCAGCATTACAATTAGCTCAAGTAGTTGATGATGAATGCTTCACCAATGCATTAGATAAAAGGATCATGTTCCTAAGCAAGCTTGAAGAGCAGAGAAGTCAAGTGGCAAATAGGATCGAGGAACATCAATCCAAGGTAAAGAAATTGTTCAACAGGAAAACTAGGGAGAGACAATTTCAAATCAATGACTTAGTTCTTCTCTGGGACAAGAGACGTGAACCGAAAGGAAAGCATGGGAAGTTTGATTCGTTGTGGCTAGGCCCTTTCAAGATCAGACATTTACGGAGATAACACCTATTACTTGGCGTATCCCGATGGAACTCATTTTCCTTTTCCCTACAAAGGCAATATCTCAAGCAATACCAAAATTGAAAACGGGTTGTTCCCCGTATGTACATAGGTAATTAGGATTTTGGTTTGTTTCTTTTCCCCATTTTTGTGCTCCGTCGTTTTTGGGATCGTGTTCATTGAATATTTGGGTTTGGGTCCGTTCTTTGCGTCCCATGAAGTCCTTGTTTCTAATTAGAGCCATCTATTATCGGTAATTTTGACTTCGCAAAATTAAAAAAAATGGAAATTTTGAAATTTTTCAAAAGTGTTACTTTGCGTGATTTATAGCCCTCATCGCGATTGTCTCATTTTTGTGATCGTTCTGGTCTTCGTTTCATCCATTTCAAAGTAGAACTCCTCCGCCTGTGTCTTAAACTACGTTAAATATTAATTAATTAATTACTCTTTGTTTGATAAAATTAATTTTTAATAATTTTGGGGTTTTTAATTAAAATTTCATTTGATAAGTTTCATTTTAATTATCGGGGAAAATAAGCTTCCGCTTTACCATTGTCGGATTCCAAATTAGCTTCCCAAGCCTGGATTTCCCTTTCTTGGCAAATTTGTTTTAAATCTCTGCTTGTGGGATTTCTTCCCCCGATTGCCAAATTAATGAATTGGAAAATGGGCAAAAATATCCCGATTTCCACATGGGGAAATAAAATGGGGATTGTCAGCCCGCCTTGCCATTTCCACTGGCAATTGGTTGTTTATTTTCCCACTTTCCCCTGACAATTAATTCCACTACCCAAGAAAGAGGGAAGTTTTTTTAACGGGACAAATAAGAAACGGTTATGAGGAAGCTTCCTAAATCCTCATCCATCAAACTCCTTGGAAAAAGTTGTGCGAAGCTTTCCAAATTGCTTCTTATTTCTTTTGAAGGAACAAAGTAATATTTTATCACATCCCTCAAGGAAGGCAACAAGGAATCCACACAAAGGTAAAATAAACCAGATTGTTTCTACACTAAAGGCCACACATTCACCAACAGAGGAGAGGATAGTCCAAAAGCATAACAGTCCATGCACCAGGAAGGAGATAGGCCCACACATACACTGTCCACGCCTTGATCAGAGCATTTCCACCACGCATTGGTCAAGGTCATGTTGTCTAAGAACCAAACATGCCACACATTAGTAGAGTTAAGGTAGCATAAGAGGCATAAATAAAACAAGAAAACAACCCATATGTATAACAATTGGAAGAAGAGTCCATGCACAACAAAAGGAGGATAGTCCAAACAAAAAGCCACGTAGCAAGTAATGCTCTCACGCATTAGGAAATACAAACAAAGTTGAGGAATAACAAAAAATAAAAATAAATAGTGTCAGATAATCTCCACGCAGAAAGAAGGCAGTCTAGACAAACAAAAAAAGTTGACACAGGGCATGCCTCCATAGAAAGTTCATCCACGCAGCCAAGGAAGGGAAAGGCCACACGCAACCAAGGAAGGAAAGGCCACACGTAGCCAACCACAATAGCGGAGAAGAATAATCCACGCAAATACTAAAAGGCCACGTGGGAGAGGAGAGGACAATCCAAAATCTAGGAAATCCAAACGCCCAAGAAGATTCCACAGGGGGATCGGGTAAGAAAGCGATTCTGAAGACATAGAGGAACCCACACATTTTCTAGAAATCCAAGCGGCAAAGAAAAAAATGTTTTTCTCCTTCAACACATTGGGACAGCTGAAAGTTTGAGGAATAACAGTTAAAAACAAAAGTCTCACGCATTGGATAGAATAAATTTTGCAAAGAGAATGCACTCAGCCGGTTTGATGCCCAAGAAGGAAGAACCAACAAGATTTTACACATGTCCAAAGGAAAGCCCAAAGTCCGATGTCATTAAAATTAGGCCATTTTCACGCATACCAAGGAGAATTTGCTCCAACAAATTAAATAAAAAATCGGATTTTAGAAATCGGGTGATTTCGTTTATTTAAAATATAAAATAAAACGTTGTCACCCGAGTTGGAATTCAAACCTAGTCTCGGTGTGATGTATTAAAAATAATAATTTTGTAACCGAGATTTATTGTTATTATTATTATTATTTAAATAATAATAATAATAGTAATAATCAAACAAGTCAAATTTGTTCTTGCATTGTGGGGTTTTAGAGACTCGAGACCCGATCACCGCCTTGCGTTGTTTTGCATGCCCGAGTCATTTTTATGTGAAATTCATAATGGTTGACAAATTTAACAAATCTCTAGGAAGAGCGAAGAAGCCAGTGGAGAAATCAAACAAATCCGCACTCAAGTATGAATTCCAATGAGTCATCCCTCCCGAGGTTCCATTAAGTCAATACGACGATATCACCGATACAAATGGGTCACATCAATGTGCAACAATTCTATGAACGGTGAAAATCAAGACAAAACCATATTCTCGGATAGGCTTTACCATAGTGGTCTACCTCAAGCAACAACATTTCCTGTCTCGGTGCAGTG
Organism: Taxus wallichiana var. yunnanensis; assembly: GCA_018340775.1. Classification (NCBI taxonomy): domain Eukaryota; kingdom Viridiplantae; phylum Streptophyta; class Pinopsida; order Cupressales; family Taxaceae; genus Taxus; species Taxus wallichiana. The sequence continues at coordinate 749,459,421 of CM031234.1, forward strand.
TCCAGAGCTAGTTATCGCTTGCACAGAGCATTATGATCCTAAGAGACGAGGAATTTTTAAAGATAATCGCGAGCCTTTCCTCTTAATCACACCAGAGCACATTGAGGAATTTCTCGGCATACCTGAATTTCTTGAGAATGCGGATATCACTCGCCAGTCAACACAAGAATTTTGGGATGAAGAACCCCTTAGGTGGAGCAAGATGGTTAATAACAACTGGTTAGTAACCAAGAGGCCTCGAATTGATCGGCTTCCCAAAGAATTGTACCGCATTGAGTTCGTGGAAGAAATCGGGGACATGATTACTCTCCTAAGTCGAGTTTTCGGTTTACCCTCTGCTAGGATTTTCCACCCATGGATGTATCAATTTATCTGTATCATCCTTGCCAAGAAAGAGTTTGTGGATTGGGCCACCATTATCAGTAATACCCTTCACAAACAATTTATAGTAGTTAAGATGATTGGATGCTTCTACATGACATTTGATCTGACTTATGTAGTAATAAGAAGAAAGCTATTTTCTGACTCAAACAAGAGGAGTCATGGGGCCATCAAATAGTGTCTTCCATTACTATCCGCAACTAAGTTTCAGAAATAGCTCTCACCATTTTAGAAGAGTCAACGATGCATTCACCTTCCGCGTGATTCGGAACCTGAATCAGAATACAGAGGAAAGATTTTCTAAATAAGCCATGAATGTCATTTCCCAATGGGGAGCCTGGTTTATTCAATTTTCATCCTTTTCCTACATTCGTGTGAGTGGCATTGCTGGTACTCCATGGAAGCTTCTTAAGTACGTCAGTGATAGATGGGCATTAATGGAGCTTGTGTGACAACTATTCCAAGTTCACTGTCTTCTCATGTGACAAAGCACTGTTCGAGAATTCATTTCTAAATCCAAATCGGGGAATATCAATGTCCAAATCTTTTTAGTGCACAACTCATGGAAAAAGAGTTCACCCTCATCACAATTCATCCATATGTGAAGAGAGCCCAGTTTGATATCAATGGATATATGCAGAAGATTCTTGGAGCAAAGTATCAACATAACCCTACCATGGAAGATTTCTAGGCTTCCTGTTCGGATGAACATGAAGTAAGAAGACGAGAGTTTTCTCGCCTAACACTTTCTCAAATCAAGGCCTTTCGCATCAAGAACCCTCCCGATTCATTCATAAATGATGATGAAGATGTTATTGATCCTTCATATGATGTAGTTGCTTTTACCCCGTTGCCTCGAATTGACTTGGACCAAAAGAGATGAATTTTCTCTTGATAGCAAGAATCAACCGATTCTTGAAAGAAGCATATCTTGGTACAACAGAGAACTTGCCAAGTTACAATCAATTCAAGATCATACTTCAGGATCACAAAAATTGCCAACTCGAGGAGGTCTCAATTCAACCAAATCCCCTTCTCGATCAACCTCTGTACCATCTAATCATACACAACAAGCAAGAAAGGAGTGGTTGCCAAAATCCACTTCGCCGAATAATGTGCCACGAGGAGAAAAATCTAAAGGCCCTAGCCCCGGTGAAGGAAGAGAATGTGTATCAGGATTTTCTACTTCAAGTAGAGATTCTTCTACTCACGTTGTTAATAGTTCTCAAAGCTCGTAAAAATGATCCTCGCGATGCCTTGCACACTCAAGTGCGAGGTAGTCCAAATATCGAACACTTCGAAACCTACAGTTCATGAAGAGATTTCCCAAAATCTCCCAAATGATCAGGAGGTGGATATTGAGGTTATTTCTCCTCAAATCGAGGTCATGGAAAGGATTCTTGTAGGATCTCATGATGTCGAGAATAATGAGAATATTTCTTTGAGCTCTAGGATTTTGTATGCGGAAATAGTGAATGATACTCCTTCCTGGGTTGATTCCGAGGTTAAGAAAAGGAAGAGGGTTGTCAAGGCAATTGACATTGATTTTGATGCCCTTTTCAAACTTTCAAATGATGTCATTCCCAAGAAGCCTAAGGTGATTTCTCGAATAATGGTGGATAATGACGAAACAAATTTGCAGATCTTGCCATCCCACAAGTTGATAAGGAGTGTGATCCCATGACACCTGCTGATTATGAAGTTTCCAGACTTGGACTTGAGGTGGTCCACATTAGAAAGTGACATGGAAATGGCTCAATATTTAATTGATATCATGCTAAAGAGACTTGAGAAATATAAGTCTCATAACTCTCAGCTCAAGGCCGAAAAGAATCAATTGGTGGAATATGTTCAACATCGATAAATCCCATATCATCCACTTTCCCAGTACATGATGCAGTGGCTGCCCCTGATGAAGAAACTCTCAATTTGTCAAAAGAAATAAACACATTGGGCCATATTCTCGTTTTAGGCCAAGGGATGATCAAAACAACGGTTAAGCTCCATGAAGATGTCAGTGCGTATCTTGATCCAATTCTTTATTTCAAGGAAATTTTTGTTTCTAATATATCAAATTTAGATGAGACATTGCCCGATCTACGAGGAGATGACGAGTATGGAATCCTCGCTTTAGCCATTGAAGGAATTCTCAAATTTGAACATCGAGGGACACGTTTTCTTTGGTGTCTGCATCTCAAATCAAGGAAGATGCTTCTCGAGGATTCTATGATACATTTTGAGAGCATATGCAATAAATCCTTCACTTCACTCACCTTGATTCAAGAATTCATAGTTGAGATCCCTTACTGAACCTCGTAAATGAACATAATCAAAGGTGTTCATCGGAACAGGTGGAAGATCAATTTTTCACGATTGTTTAAGGACATGTACACTCTTGCCAATAATTTATCATCAGTTTTAATGGAGCGGTGCATCAAATTAAAGAACTTATTTGAGAACGCTCAATCAAAGATTATTAATTTAAATGATATGCCAAGTAGGATTCTTGAATTAGGTATTTTGTGAGGCTATTCTTCGACCAAATGAACCTCTAGAAGAAGAAAAGATGTTTGAAACTTTGGGAAGGTTTAGATCCTTTCAACTAGCAAAAGCGATAGATCCTAATTTCACCGGCGGTTCAGGGAGATAGTTTTCTTGGTATCTAATGAAGTGGGAGAGTCCATTTCTCATATGTTTGAGATAGGCGGACCCCATTTCAATGGATAAGGCATTGATTATTATTGTATATTTTAAAAGTGGATTTTTAAGAAAAGGATGTTATTTATTTTCGGAAAGTTGTGGATAACTTAAGTGATTTCTATTTTTAGTTGTTTTTAATAAAGTTGGTTAGAAAAAGTCAATGGTCACTTAAGTGCTTTATTTAATGATCATGTAAAACCCTAACTACTTTGTAACCAGCTTTTGGGTTATAAAAGGAAGTGAGGGATTCATTTGTAAAGGGTGACTTTGAGAGAGGAGAAGAAAATACTTTTGTATGCAAACTTTACTTCAAAGAAAGAAACTTTGTGTTCTTTTGAGAAAACATTTTGGAGTTGATGAAATATGAACTTTGTGTCTCATTCATTGTCTCTTATAACATTTGATGTTTTTATGTTCATTAGATGTTAGTGTTTGAATCTTGCATAAAATATTGTCTTTGATCTTATTGTCAACGTTATTAATATGTTGTTCTAGTTCACAGTGATCAAGCTTTGATTATCTACTTTCTCACGTGTGTCCCCTTTTACACATTCTTGTTTAGCTAACTCAAACTCCGTTTTATTTGTGTTAGTTATTCATCTTTCCTCTTCGTGTAATATTAGGCTTTGTGTTTACCTAACTCTTGCATGTTCTTTCAATTCATTCCTTTCCACTCCTTTCCTTCATTCCATTCCATCTCCCTCATTCACTTTTCTTTCCATTGATGTTCCAAAACACCCCCCACATACAATTTTGAATGTACAAGATGTAAATATAGTTTTGGTTTTCAATAAAGGCAGTCTCACCTTCATTGAGGAGGGAATTCATTCCCACACTGTTGCATGTCATTTGCATGCATGCAAATCCATATGCTAACATGTGGGAAACCTTATTTCTTCATGAATAAATGGAATTAAATTTTGTAATTGAGTTGTCTATTTCCTTTTGCATTTGATTATTGTAACTTGTAATTGTGGAATGAAATGAACAACTCAACACATAATTAATCACATTTAAGTATAAAGAAATAGTAAGAATTTAATGCACCTATAATTGAAAATTGTACTATATGCCAAGAAAAATACAATTGTGTTTGTTGTTTTAAGGTCCAATTTTTGACATCTTCTACTGTTCTGCATTTACCAAAGTCATACACTAGTATTTCAAAATGATTCCGCATAACTTTGCTGAAGACGACACTCAAAATGACAACCTATGTGAGGTGTTGCACCTTGCAACAACATCCATAGGTGTCATCTTGCTTTCAATCCTTTCCTAGAAATGACTAAAACTTAGCAATGAAAAAATTTAGTACCCCTCCGATGATTGGCCAAGAATGGTCAACAAGTCTCTTGTCTAACTTTCTTAGTCTTACATGGGGCATGTGCGTGGAGGTGGTGATGCACGAGCATCACTCCATGTACATGAATAAACCAGGAAGGTATCGAATTTTGGTTTGTTAGGTATGATATTAGGTACTTAATGTAATTAGGATGTCAATTAGGTATGATAGTTGGTGTGTGGCCTTTCAAAATTCAAATGGAGCATTTTCCTCCATTTTGTAAATTTGAATATTTTGGCCATTTTTGGTCTGTTTGTAATGTTTTAGAGCACTCTTGAAACTTGAAACCTTTGTAAAAGTATGGCATGAGGTATAAAAAGGTGTATTAGGTCTCTTTTAGGGACTAGGAATCATAACATAAGTCTAGAAAACATGATATGAGGCTAGAACCCATAACCCAAGCTGGACAACTTAGTGTTAAGGCTAAAGTCACCCATAAGGCTATAAGGGTGCACATCCGAGTTATAGGTGGATGAGAAGACTATATATTCCAAAAATGTAACTAAATTCTCTCATTCTATCCAAATAGAATCTCAATGTATGAAGGTTCTCAAGAAGTATTGGAGGAAGAATTTGAGTTTTAAATGATTGTTTAAAATCTTGGATTGTGTGTGGCATTTTTTCAATAACCTTGTGATTTGTATTTGCAAATGGGTTGTACTGAGAAGATTCCAGTGTTGTGTTTTGTAGGTAATGTGAAAATGCAATGTGGAATTGAGTGGTGAATGCATTTAAGGAAAGACAATGGTTTTTTGATGAATAATTTATGAGTGAGCTCATTATTGATAGTAATTACTTGTTCTTATTGTGAATATAATGATTCTTGATCTCGGAGGTGAGTGAGAAGATAAACTTGAGCCTAGATAAAGGTTTTAATTTCTTTCAAGTTGATTTTACGAGATAATACTTGTGATTGTGCAAGTTTTCTAAGTTGTAGGGTGGTATAGTCCTAAGATGGTTACATCAAACAAGTATGCATGTGGTTAGATTTGAATCTTGATGAACTCGAGAGGACCTTTTCATTGTTAAGGTAACTATAGACTTGTGGAATGATTTAGAGTGTTCCAAGTGTGGAGTTAATATAGGATACCCTAGTTTTAAGGAATTGTAATATAGAATATTGTGCATACAAATAGGCTACCAAAGAGAAGCACGAGTTGGAAGCTCGAGAAGGGTTTGTGAAACCTAATAATCTTGATAACCCCACACTAAAAGAGTTTTCACCGTTTGAGTGAAGATAATCTTTGAAAGTTAACAATCTTTGTTGTAAAGGAAGTCCAGTCTGTGATTTGTTACTGGTCAAGTAAGATCCTCTTGTCATTGAATGTAAGGAGTAAAAGGAGATAAGACATTGGTATTGTAAGTTAGTGTATCTTGTTAGGTTTCTTTATCTTCATGTAAGACTCGAGTTGAGTTGTTAACCCGGTCCATCACGGTTGTGTCAAGAAGTTTGCTTGAATGAGTGGAGCAAGGCATAAATACATTTTAACTTGCAAGGAGGTTAGAGAGTTTTGAGATCATTGGAGTGATCAAAATACATTCCTTCATCGAGAAAAGAGGATTCATAAGGTTGAGACTCCGTTTTCCTCTCACTTTTAACTTGGAGGGTTTCATAGCTTTTGTTATGCGAGTAAGATAGAACATTGTACATGAAGAAATGAATTAAACCTTGAGACCACAAGCTACTTCGGTAAGAAAATATCCTCCAAATTGTTGTTACAAACCCTATTGCAAAGTTTGAAGTTTTGAATTTTTCAAGAGAAGTTCTAATCAAATTAATCCTCTTGGGTTTAATTGCAAGTTATAGTCTTAACTCAGCTAGGGTATGAAATATAGACCCTCAAATAAATGCATTTCTTCCTGAAATTGAAACTAACTACAATGGAGAGGTTATTAAGGTAATCCAATAAGAAGTTTGTGATTTCATTGGGTATTTCTCTAGATTTTTGTGATAGTTGACTTGAAGGATGGGTGTTACGGTGGAAGGCTAGTTAGAAGGGTTCTTATACGAACAAAGTATCAGTTACACATAGAGTCGGTCCTTCAAATTTTATACACACACTTCAATCCCTCTAAAGAGTAGCTGAAACGCCATTTATTTCCTAGTGAAGTTACCTAGAAACCTTTGTGTATAATAGTTACGGTGGAGACCTAGTGAGGGTTGCAGTAAGTAAAGAAGAGCAAGTGTAATAAAGAAGAAGGATAGAGAAATTTGGGTCATCAAACTTAGGGCACACATTAAAAGTGAAAAAAGAGAATTGATGAAGTTAGAAGGATTTGCAGGGTCAGTGTACTTTGTCCTATCCATGCATGTAGCAACTCTCCTAGCCTTAAGACAATAAGGGGTAGAAGTGGATAAATATGTTTTGTGAGTACTATGATGATTTGAAATGCATATATATGAGGATCTAGTGTTGTGATGGGTGATGTAGGAAGGAATGAGTTCTAAGAACCACTAAGTGTGACCTAAACCCAAGTTGCATACTTGAAGAAGAAGGATTGGTTGAGAAACAAGCAAAAGAGAGTGACTGAGTTAAATGCGGGGAAAATTTGAATGAAAATGGGTTATGGGGGAATTAAATTGATATCAGGACATGGTCTAAAGAAAACTTATAATGAACAAATAAAGCTATTTAAGGAAAATTGAGTAGAAATCTATAATCAACTATCATTTAGACTAGGAATGATCCTCGAGAAAAAAGTAAAGTAAAGTTACATTTCTATGAATTCTTGATTGTTGATGTATTCATGTGAATGTATGATTTTAGCTACATTAGATGGGAGACCAAAAATCCACATTTTGGCCATTTTGGCCATAACGCACTTGTGTTATGGCTCGGGCACGTTATAATGCGATACGGAAAAATCAAGATCACTCTATAAACAAGCGTGTTATGGATCGGATTTACCAAACCAAAATGTGCTTGCGTTCTATTTGTAATGTTGTATATGTGCATTTGGGAGGTATATATTTACAAAAATAAATGTAGTATACATTTTTCATTTATTAATATTAACATTTTATTATTTCTTAAACTTTACAATTATTTTAGTAAATATAATAAATTAGGGCCACTCTATAGCTTATGGAGCTAGTCTCACAACTCTATAAGTCATGGTTTAGTAGATAGTTTTTCATATTCTAATCTGGTGAGTACATAGATATCTTTCAAGATTTCACATTCAGTTTAAAGCTTTTAGGTTTAGGGTTTAAATTCTATAATATATATCTATTTTAGGAAAGAATATAGTCATTTTTAGGTTTTGGGTTCTTCTTGATTGGCTATTAATATTTATAAGAGTTTTAGATGTGTTAAAACTATATTTTATAAACCTTACTACTCCCAAAGGTAGAACAATTGCTCTAATATATGGACTCGTGCAATTCCTTACGACACATAAGAAATCAAAACACATATGTAAGTTTTAATTGATTCAAATAATCAAGTGAATGGTAATCATGATAGGTTTGTGAAGGATCTAAAACATTAGGAGGACAATGGGTGTAATCAAGAAAATCATCAAGAGGTTCATCAAGAAGTGCTGTGAAGGATCTCAAACATTGAGAGGTTCATCAAGATTTAAATCATCAAGGAAATGGTCATCAGGAGCATGATAAGATAAGCTCACCATGAGTGATGGTGGAAATCATCCTAGGCTCACAAACAATGCATATTTTATGAGAGTGTTTCTAAACACTTAATCAATTCTTGGTAATGAACTCACATCTTACAAGTCAAGGAGGTGGAATTTGTAGTGTTTTAGTGCAGTGTGGAGGTCAAGAACATGGAATTCATTCTCAGACATTCCTCCAAGTTTCATTCAGGGATAAATAATTATTTCATGATGAGAAGCCTATCTCCATGAGGATCAATTGAGAAAGAGGGTGTCCAACATCATAAGCATGCTTCCACTCAGGTGATATCTTGGTCAGGGAGGTGAATTATGAGATTAAGAAGAGATCATCATGTTTAAAGGTGAAATGTGAGGCTTAAGGAGTGAATTGATGATCATCATATCCTAACTCTACCATTGTGTCCAAATATCTTTGAGAAACAAATCAAAATGAGCTAGTCAGGATCTTTGAGGCATCCATGACCATCATGTGTGAAGGATCAAGAAGTCACCTATTCTCATGAGAGGGATATGAGAAAGAAGTGTATGAGCATCCTAAATATGATTCCATTCAAGGAGGATTTTGAATCTATGAATGGTAATAGGATGATATTCATATGGATATGTTGTCATGTGAATTGACTAACCCAAAATGTAAAACTTAAACCATCACAACCAAGCCATAATGTGAAATCTTGCTTTATGAAATCTTCCTCGAATCCCTATCCGGCCAACCTACCTCCTATGTCATGATCAACTTGTCCTTGAAGGTAGTCCTAATGCATTAGGTGAACATGTATAAGTTTTCAAAAGTTTAACAATGTCCATTATTCTATTCAGTGAAGTGTAGTAAAATACTAACTCTTTAGCAAGCCTAAAAAGGCCAATTTTGGCCATTTCGGAGCTTGTGTGCATCCTCCGGAGGGTTATGAAAAGTATTAAGTATCCAAAGGTGTTATTGGAGAGACTTGAATGTGTTGGAATAAGTTTAGGAATATTTAGGAAAGTTTTTATAATTCAAGGACAATCTGTTCAACAACGGGTTTTTAGGTGCAAGGAATGAGCAGTCAAATTGTGAACCTTGACTTCTTTGGCTGATTTCGGGAGCTCCATAAGGAGTTAGGAGGAAAACAAGTAGGAACTAGAAATATTGAATAATACTTTACATTGTGGGAGCATCCATTTTGATCTAAGGCCACTGAAGGTGATGCTTTAGCAATCATCATCTCATACTCTCAAGAAATACATACCTCCCAAGAGTGTTTCTAAACACTTAATTAGTGCTTGGTAATGAGCTCAATACATTGTGGAGGTCAAGAACATGTGATTCACCTTCAAGTTATAATTCCACGTGGATAAAATTTATCAAAATGGTGTTCTCCACAATGGTATCAAAGTCTTCTCCATAATGGTGTGACTCAAGAAGACTCCTATGTTTTATAACCCAATTCTAGGTAGATTTATCCTCTAAGACTCCTTATTAGCTAAGATATTAATATTTTTTTATTGAAATGCCAAAATAGGGTTTTAGATAACCTGATAGGGAGAAAATTCATATTTCTTATCATACACACCGTTCTTGACTCATTTACATATTGAATAATATTTAGGAGGATTAAATTCAAGTTTCTTCTTTTATAACCCAAATCTGTGGATTCCTAATATGCTCCCAACATTAAGATTTAGGAGAGAAAAATCATGAGAACTAACAAAAAACATTCAAGGTTGGAAGTAAATGCTAGATTTCATGAACTACCAATGTATATTTGTAATGAAATTACTTGGATAGATGTGAATATCAGTAGCAATAGAACACCAAGAACACCAAAATGTAGGTAAATGATCACAATATGCAAGTATAATAGCTTAGCCACTTTGAGGGGGAAACCTCTTAACCATACAATATGAATCAAGTGATCAATATGATGATTAAATACTCCTTACTAACCTCATATATATATAATTCCTATGTTATGACCAACACTAAGGCCAACCTACTAAACATATGAAAGAATAAATGAATAACATATGACAAGAAGAGAGATTATGTAAGCCACAAGTTGACACTACATATCAATACTTCGGGATGTGATCACATCTTGTAATTCAAGGAGTGGATTTCACGGTGCTTCAATGCAGTTGGAGTTCAAGAAGATGGATCTCGTACTCAAACATTCCTTCAAGTCTCATTTAGGGATCAATCCTTCCATCTAGAGGAGGAAACCTATTTCCATGAGGAGAAATCGAGGAAAGAGGTATCTAAATACTATAAACATGTTTCCAATCGTGTGACATAGTGGTTATGGAAATGAATTTGAAGTTAAAAAGGGTTTCATCATGTTCAAAGGTGAAATGGGAAGCTCGTGGAGGTAGTTGGGGATCATAATATCTTGACTCTGCCATCATGTTCAAACCTCTTCAAGGAACAAACCAAGATGAACTAGTCAAGCTACCAAGGCATTTAGGACCATCATGTGTAAAAGATCAAGACATCATCTATCTCCATGAGAGGCACATGAAAAAAAGGTGTATGAGCATCCTGATGTTGATTTCATCTTAGAGATTTCTAGAGCTAGAAGGGGTAAGAGGATGATCTTCATATAGAGCACCATGTATGTAAGAATGAGAAATCGTATGAGTTTCACTTGATTTCACTCACTTGGTAGTGTTCTTAAACACTCATTCAAACCTTGTAGTGTTGTAAAACTTCAAAGGACGAAGGAAAATGTAACCACTTCATTTTAGTCCAATAGGTGGCCACATGACAAGAATTCCATTCAATGATAAATCCTTCTATCTATATGGTGAATACCTATTTCAATAAGTGAAAATAATCACAAAATGGTTTGAGAATCATGGAGTTGATTTGTGATCACTAAGGTGAATTGTGGAGGCCTAACAAAGTAAGAGAGTGATCCTCGTTATTGCCTTATAATTAGAAAAGAGCATCCTATTCCCATCACAATGAAAATATCATAAAAGTGTTTCTAAACACGTAAGTTATCACTTGAGGTTTTAGAAACACGCTTTCAACTCATGGTAACTCATTTTTTTACCACTTTTTCATGTTAGAAGTTTTGTCACTCAAAAATAAAACTTGAGGTGTTAGGAAGGTGTTTTCAACTCACAAAATCTGCTCCAATTCTCATGAGATCCTCACCCCTGGTGAAAAATAGTCTATTTATGACAATACCCATTCTGAGAGGTACTTATATATATTTAAAAATATTCACCTATCACTATGTGGTGACTATCTCTCTAGATCTTGCAAATTTAGTGTCATTTTTGTCTAAAACTAAAGGTGCGATTGCACTATTTTGAAATTATTCATGAAACCTTCAAGTTAGAGAAAAATGGATCTTAACAACATGTATATGATTCACATATCTTTCCAATTCCTTTTTTTTCCTCTCAACTCCTTACAGATCTCCCAAAATCATCCGGAGACATCAAATTTCACCATTAGAGTGTTTGTTCCTTGCACCTAGAAAACCCGTTGTTGAGCATATTGTCCTTGAATGAGGAAACCTTTCCTAAATATTCCTAAAATACCTATAACCCTTCCAAGATTCCCTAAAATCACCTCTAGATGCTTAATATCTTTCTTGAACTTTCCCAGAGGGTGTTTGATTAGCTCTAGAATGGCCAAAAATGGCCTTTTTAGGCCTCCGGAGGAAGTTATCTTCCATCAAGTCACATTGAACTCATCAATCATCTTATTCAATCATCCCTACACATTGAAACAAACTTTAAAAACTTGTTAAGAATTTCTTCTAATCTAGGTTGAGAGTGGGATTGAGGTAGGATGGCCAGAGGAAGGACACACCAGTGATCTGAAAGTGAAAGATTCAACTGTGGGCTTAGTTGTCATGCTCAAAGTTTCAATTTTTCATGCCATACATTTTGCATGACAACACCCTCTTACCACTTTCACCAAATTCCTTTTTTGCAATGCATGAAATTATTTCATTGGTGTCTTGTCCATATATGAATTTATTTCAATGGTGTCTTGGCAACAACACAAAAGGATATCTAAAAACATTTCTCTTAATGTTGATGTAGATTTGATTTCTTATGAAGTATGTGGCACTTGAATCAACCTTCCTACTCCTACACTAGGGTGAGAATGCAACTAATTTACTTAGCATAAATATTGATGAAAGTCTTGAGTTTCTTTCTCCATAGAAAGTAAATGAATGTGTGGAAGATTTTGTACATTTTCACCTACTCCTACCCTAACTTTTTGTTGAGTGTTATAAATATATCGATGTGATGTACTCTTTTAGATTCTAACTATTCAAGTTACATCTTATTATTCTATTGAAAAAATTAAGATATTATGGGGTCCTTAGATAGATAATATTGTTTCACATACCTTATTATTGTTAATCTATATTATAAGGATAAAATGATTAATTATGTGCCAACATGTGGACCAGGTCACTATAGACACCAAAATTTGGTATCACTACCATTGTTTCCCCAAGTTCACTTATTTTCACCATGGTCACCTATTTAGACCTTTTTATTTTAATTCTAATTCATATTTTTATTAATATTCCCATCTTTTCCATCTATTATCCTATCCATTCTAATTTATTGATTAATTCTCATTAATTATCCCCTAATCCTCATCTCATTATCTAATTAGTCTTAATCATCCTCAATTTCTCTTCTCTAGGTTGTTTATCATCCCTAAAATACCTAGTTAATCATACAAAGACTTCTCTAAGCCTTTATTTACTCCATTTCATCACTCACCTACCCATTTCATCTCCCCATGCAATTCTAACCCGCCTAAGCCTTCTAAGACCCTAACCCATTCCTAATGGGCATGATGCCTCGAGTTAGACATCCTACCACCATCCAAATGGATGGTTCCCCTTGATTGTGGCGACCCATCTAGGTCATCGTCGACCCTATAAATACACCCTTACCCCTCCTTCCAAAGAGGATGCAAAATCAAAATTCTAGTGCAAACTTGTGAACTTGTGTTTGAGCGCAAATCTCTTTGCAAATCATGCTATTCTGATATTATTGAATCCTTTGAAAATTATTTGCATCATTCTTGGAGACTTTGGGAAGTTTACCTTCATATTGATGTTTTGTACCTATAATTGTTATTTTTGTTAATAACATTTTTCGATTTTAGCTACCATCATAGATCCAGATTTCGGACTTCCTCTCCATCCACTTTGTTTACGGGTTGTCATTCCAACCAATCTATCTTTTCTTAAGCCTAGGATATCCCAGTGTCGCCATTAACCCAACTCTCTTTTACATCATCCTCTTTGCCATTAAGATCCACAGTCTATTTTTTTCTATTTTGTGTCCTGGACAACTCCCAAATCTATCATCTTGTCATTCTACCATCTCGATCCTCTCTGTCGGCCTTCGGTCATTGCCCGACTCATCATTGTGCCATCGACCCACCCATTTCTCACCATATCTCCTTAGATCCATATTTTCTTACATCCTTTATGTTTCTCCTATCTCAGATCTCTTCTATAGGTTTCAACAGATTGTTATTCAGAGCTTCATCACCTTGATCTACATTAAAGCTCTTAGATCCGCATATCGATTGCTATTTTGATCCATTTGATTCCATTCACCATCAACTAGCCCTCTACTAGCCTAGTTTTCCATCGGCCTAGTTAGGTTTTTCTTAATTTGCATCTATTTTAATCATATATGTACTTTCCTTACATTTCTGCATTTCTAATTTCTGTTTATCTCAGATTCTACATATTATCCAATTTGTTATCATCGATCTTATCTTTTTTATCAATACGGGGTTGAAATCTGCATATTAAGTTCACACTTCTTAGAAATGTCAGAAACCCCCTCATCTACCATCTAATCCATTTTCTTTGAGCTATCTTTGTTGTGCATATCTACTAAGTTTGCAACAAGGAGTCCATTTTGCACCCATTCTTCATCATCATCTTATCCCAAGATACCTTAAAACCTTACATGTTTTGAGTTTCTTGATTTTCTTTATTACTAGTTCACCAATATGAGCAAGAAAGAGGAAATATTTTCCAACATTCTGGCACCCCTGGTGGGACCACCCTTTTAGGTGAGTCTCTTGCATTTTCTTTCATTTTCCACATTTCTTCTATTTTCCACTAAAATTATAGGTAAAGGCTTTTCTTTTTCTTGTTTGTGTTGGGCTTTTGGATTACTTTGATATTGCTTCCTTTGCTTGCTTTATTTTGAAGATCAGATAAAAAGAAAAGCAAAAACTAGGTATTCCCCTTTTTGTCTTAGTTTCTCCTTTTTGAATCACATTTTCCATTTCTTGTGTGGTTTTTCTCATCGAATCTCCATATTTGGTTTTGGGCTTAAAATGAACCTCTTGCATTCTTTCTTGTAAATCTAGTATAAGTAGGTGTTTAATTGGTTGCATTTCACATTTTTTCACACACATCAAAATAATCCCTTACCATGTGGACCTAATTGGGATTTGATCACCCAATAGGAAATCCACCGCAGTGTTCTGACCATGTTATAAATCCTATACAAACTTGAGCCTCATGTACCTTCGGGTATATTGAGTACTCCACGGTCAAATTTACTTGAAACCAACCTTGGATTGGCCATTCCTAGGTTCCCCTTTGATCTTTCTTCTTTTCTTTTTTCACTCTTTTGATAATCATGATGATAAAAGATTTGTTGCATGATTTCTTTGTAAATAAACTACATAAACATTTTTTCACCTATTTCATGCCTATTATCACCCTTTCTCAAGTCGAGACAACGTAACAATTCACTCCATCCAATGACATCCCTTCCTCCAATGATCTTTCCCAACAAGATTCTAAACTTGAGACCACACCTTTGGTTTCCCAACCCCTTGTCTCCATGGTCTCGCTTCATGAGGACCATGTCATCCAAAATGATCCCCATCTTGAAACCAATCCTCATATCTCTCATCAATCCAACCTTTCTAGACCAAATTTACCTCAGTCCATTTCCTCTAGACCAGCTACACCTCCATCTCCTGCTCCTTTAGAGACTCTTGGACCTCCTTCTATCGCCCTTTATGACTACCTATTTTGTAAATCTCCCACAATATTTCAATCCTATCAATTAGTGGATCCCATTCCACCCACATCACCTTATATCAACTCTATCTCTATTCCATCCACTACTGTCACTAGTATGCCTATCCAACCATCTCAACCTCTTAACACTTACATTCCTACCCATCATATACCTCAACAATATCAACCCACCAAAACTCATATACTCGCTCATCATATCCCCATCTCACAACAACCCATCCAATCTAAACCAATGACCTACATTCCTCTTCATCAAACAATTCCTCAAACACCCACTCATTTACAAGCCTACCAACAACCTTATCAAGCTACTTCTCACATCATACAACCACAACCACTCACTTCTCATCCAACCACTTCAAATGACCCCATGCATGCCTTGATGAATAGGTTGGCTAGCCTTGAAGCTCACTACCTTGGGGCCCAAGATCACATTCTCTTATGAAAAAATTTGCAACGAACCTATCCATCCATTAGTCCCAATCAAACCCTATCCTCCTCATTGGGAGCTTCCCAAATTCACTAAATTTAACAGTAAGGAGGACCCCAACACACCTTAGGGCGTTCAAGCATGCATGCTACCTTATCGCCCATGATCAAGACCTCATGCTTCACACTTTTCCTATGTCCTTGGTTGGTCCCGCATTGGATTGGTACAATGACATCCCCAAACACTCATTGTTCTCATTTACCCAACTTGCACAACTCTTCTTAGAACACTTTTCTCAATAAATATTATGTGCAAGATCACCATTACAAACTTATATGCCATCTAACAATTTGATGATGAGTCTATCACAAACTTTGTCACACGGTGGCATGGAATCATAAATAAATTATCATTTGCCCTTCCACAGACAGAGCTCATTGAATTATTTTCACACTCTTGTGTGAAACATATCTCATCCACCATAAAAATTCAATCATTTCTGACTTTTGAAGAATCCTTCATTATGGCTTGTAAACTCGAAGCTCGTATCCTTGAGCAAGTCCTTAAGCTTAAATCAAATAAACCCAAATCCGAGTTCATCAAAACTCCCACACATGGTGACAAGTACAAAATTACCACCAATACCATCATGATTAAGTCTCCTTTTATATCCACTTCCTCCATGAAGCCTCTACAAAGAGCTTCAAAATCATCTCCTAACTATACCCCTTAGGGGAATCCTATAGTTCAGTATTTGAAAAGTTGATGGCAGTCCATTTCATCCACTTCTCCCATTCAACTTGTTGATGAATCGAAACCCAAACCCACATGGTATCTCGAGGGACACTATTGTAAATATCATCAAGTCTGAGGCCATGACATTGAAAAGTTTCATTCCTTAAAATATCGCATCTAACAAATTATAAGTCAAGGGGATCTCCAAATATAAAATTCCACCACGACACCTAGCCAACCCCTTAACATGTTTAAACAACCATTTCTGAATCAACCACCATTAAATCAAACCACCCTTCCTACATCTCAACCACCCAATTCTCCCTTACACCATTAACACCATCAATCAAAGATCTCACCTCATCAATGACTCCACCTACTCCTACCTTAGACATTATTCCCATCCCTTCTTCAACACCTATTCCCACATCTACACCAATCATATCCATGACTATCACACCTATATCAACTTCTACCACTTGTCCTATATCTATAACTTATCCTACCCTTACCACATCCACATCAAATTTGACTATACCTCCTACTTCATCCACATCTATCATGCCCCAATCTATCACATTAGATTCATCCTTAGCATCTATTTCATCATACTTTGTTGATATCCAAAACTATCCCAACATCTACCTTGACATCTTCATCACATATACCTACATCTTTACCTATGGCTACATCATCTATTCCATCCCAATATTCTACACCCACTCCTTATCCAACATACATTCCTATATCTATAGCAATTTCTAAATCAATCACATCTTCTATCCTAATGACACTGCATCTACACCTTGATTTGCAAATATAACTATTATACCTCTTGAAACATTTATGACACAAGTACCCCCACTCAAATATCCACTAATGGTATTCATGCCCATCTACAAAACCAATAATTTCTACACAAAACAATTCAAAACCTACACAATCTACAACTCATTTAGACCTCATTAATCGCATCATTCAAACACCTCTCCCTTCATCAATATCCACTACACCACAATATCTATGGACCCTCCGGTTGAAATCATTGTCATCCCTTTTAGCAAAAGTATTCGTAATCAAAATCTAAGACTCTTGGCATGCTTCCTCAAAGGTCTCTCATGCATCCTCATAAGAAGATATACATTTTCCACCTCGGATCAAGCAATCCAATGTCTTATCATATCTATTAGGAGTGCCCCCATCCCTCTTAGGGCCAGGCCCTTCATCTAAGACACCCATCGCCAACCAATCTTGAAACACCAAGACATCTAACTTACCTCTCAAATCTATGCCTCTAACACAGACATCCACTCCTTCTCCCAAATCCAAATCTAAATATCCTATCAATCCTCACAAGATAAACCTTCCCTTCACCACTTCTATTGGATCTTACATAGAGATCCTTAGACATTTAATTCAAATATCTGCTATCACACTCCCTCCTATCAAGGCCTTTGATCCACATAGTAAAAATCCATCATGGTTCAAATCAAATTTTGTTTGCACTTATCATCACATCTAGGTCATGACAATGAGCACTGTAAGGTCCTTTAAAGTATCATCCATGATCTTATTAAGGAAGATGACTTTCTCATCAAGGGGATCATCCTTCTCCATCCACTATCTTATCCATAACCAATCCAATTCCCATTTCTACATCTTCATCCACCAAATTATCTAAGTCTCCTCACTCATCCACTACTTCTGTGGTCATTTCTCCTCCACATGTTACTCCTCCCAAATAGGTTCCTCCCTTGTTCATCAATGTTGTTTGTCTTACCAATCACCCCTATGATCTTCAATCATCTATCCAATAAAAACCTAAAGTCACCATTGATACTCCTACTAATACTACCCAATATCTCCCCATGTCCTATAGCTTCCATATCTCCATCCAAGTTTCCTAGTGTGATACAACGTCCTCGCTAGGGGAGTATCCACTCCTTACTCTCAATCATATTTCATCTTCTCCCTCATCCACATATCCCACACACATCGATCCATCTTCCTCTCCATCAAACAACTCCTTGGAAACACGGGAATTCATTATAGGCTCGAGTCTAATATCATGATAGTTCCCTTCCTCCTAATCATTGACATTATCTACCTTGCTCGATATTATCATGTCTATCATCTCTCATCCTTATCCAATCTTTCTAATTATCTTATCTACTACCTTATTTCATCCTAAGTTCACACTCTTTTGTGGCCATCTTCGTCCCACTTAGGGCACATATTTTCTTTTCTTCCTCATAGGACATGGTTTTTATCCCCTTTCATCAATCTTTTGCAGGTTATTATCTATCTCATCAAATCCCCATTTGAAAAATGTTTTAAAGAACACAAATTCGATGTCATTATGACCTTGTCCTTAAATTAAAATGTCACTACTCTAGAAAGGGGCCAACATGGAAAGTTTTCCCCTAAATTATTTGTACCTTACATTATCACACATAATTACGGATCGAGAGCCTATCGTTTTTCCTCCCTTGATGGTAAACCAAAAGTGGAACCAATTAACCCATTGCACTTCGACCATTCTATTGTTCGAATACTTCCTACAGTGTGAGAACTTAGTCATATCCTCGATCATTCCCCCAACATTAACCTCTTTCCATCTATCATTATAATGATTTGGAATTATGTGGTCTACCATCACTTTCCTAGACATGACCTTAAATATGGGCACCATGACTCTTCCCATAGCATTTTCCTTATGGATAGGTTCTCCCTTCTTGGTGAGAACTCCACAATCATTACATCCATCACCCTCTTGTTTACCTATTGGAACCACACTAAGGGTCCAAAGGTGTCACTTGTACATTCATTATCCCCTTCTAGGTGGTCTACCTAGCTATTCTAGCTCTTTCCCATGTAAAATTCAAAATTCATGGATGCTCCTATAAAAATTATTAAAAACAAACTACTCCCTCGAAGGATAGTTGTTCATGTAAAAAAATAAAAAAAAATCAAATCAAATAAATAGACCAATCTCTCAAATGATGGATATCATGTATATCATTCCTTCCATCAAAATCATAAATGTATAAAGTAGACCATACCCTCGAAGGATGGCTACTCTCTTATATCATGGAATTGAAGGCTTCCCACATTGATCAACCTTCTATCTTATCAGCATCCTAAGAAATATTCCCACATTGATCAACTTTCTCATAGCAAACTTCTCGCATTGATCAGTTTGTTCTTTCCCTTACCCAAAGTTTGGGGCATAGACTTAGGGAAAACCACTTATGGAGAACCCTCTTCCCACGTACAAGTTACATCACAAACCCCTTTTTCGTGTTGACATTAGGTTTATGAGTTCATTCCATCCATATTCCTCTCATGATCTTTGGTATAACTAACTATCATTGGTTATATGCTAACACATGTTTTGGTCGCATGTGCATTGTGTTACTGGATCCCTTTCTTTTTACCTCTAATGTAGTTGGAGGCATCGTTCTCTCACACATTCCTTAATATGATGTAGTTTTGTTTATACCCATAAGTCGCCAATCATCAAGTTGTGTTCTATTCTAATTTTCCTTATTATCTATTTTCTCTTTTCTTTATCACCATAACATTTATCATGTCTAAATCATCTATATGTTATCTATCAAAATCTCCCATTTGATTAGGTATCCTATCATCCATGTATACCATCTTTCCTTCCATCTTATTTTTGGTGTGTCACCCATAACACACCATTCCCCATTGTTTCCAACTTTTATCGTCATTTCTTATTTTTCCTTTTCGGCCATTGTTGTGTCCTTTCTTTGGGGCACCATATTATCATCCATATCTCATCTCAAGTCCACTTTTGTGGCCATATTTGTGTTCCCTCTCGGGCATCATATCACATATTTTTATATTTCACCTCTTTGGCCTTTTTTCATGCTCTTTTTAGGAAAATTTATTTCCATCTTCATCCTCATCCTTTATGGATGCATATTTTCACCGATTCCTCATGTATGAAGGATTTCACATTATTCTCGCATTTAGTTGTGCATAATTTTGATGTGTTCCTATGACCTGTTGGTCCCCACAGATTACGCATCCATTTGAGTGGTTTCCCATTGGATTCCCTCCATTTTGTAGTGATTTTCATTGACTCACAAGCCCGTAGGACATTGTCGTTGTCTCCTTGAAGGTCGTAATTTATTTTTTTACTGCCAGTGACTTCTAAAATCACCGCTACATTTTAATCTTTTTTTTGTTGATCCTTCTTTCTTGGGGCATCTTGCCTCGCCTTATCATTTTACCCATCTTTCTTCTCCCACTTGCCCTTCTTCATTTATCTCTTTCAACCTCATGATCAATTCCCCTTTGTGTCATCGATCCCTCATTTTAGGGGGAGCACATCATCAATCCTCCGTCATCCTTCATCCTACCCTTTGTTTCTCATCATTTTTGTCTCATGGATTGCTTACAAACCACTTGAAAAAAGGGGCAAATGTAGACACCAAAATTTGGTATCACTACCCTTTTCACCTCATGTTTGCTTTTTTCACCATGGTCACCTATCTAGACCTTTTATTTTAATTTTAGTTCATATTTTTATTAATATTCCCATATCTATTATCCTATCTATTTTAAATTATTGCTAATTCTCATCAATTATTCCCTAATCCTCATCTCATTATCTAATTAGTCTTAATCATCCGAAAATTCTCTTCTTTAGGTTGTTTATCATTATAGTCTTTATTTAATCCATTTCATCCATCACCTACCCATTTCATCTCCCTATGAAACCTAACCCGCCTAAGTCTCCTAAAACCCTAATCCCACTCATAATGGGCATGATTCCTCGAGTTAGACATCCTCCCACCGCCTAAATGGATGGTTCCCCACAGTTGACGGTGACCCACCCCAGTCGTCATCAACCCTATAAATATGCTCTTACCCCCTCCTTCCAAATGGGATGCAAAATCAAAATTCTAGTGCAAACTTGTGAATTTGTCTTTGAGCTCAAATATTTTTGTAGAAATGTTATAGTCTTCTTGAATTCCTTTGGAGATTGTTTACATCACTCTTAGAGACTTTGGGAAGTTTACCCTCATCTTGATTTTTTGTACCTATCATTGTATTATCATTGTTGTTATTATCTGCTAATAACATTTTTTAGGTTCAATTACCATTAGAGATCCAACTTTACTTCCTTCCATCCATTTTTGTGCAAGTTGTTATTCCATCCCCATCAATCTTCCCTTAAGCCTAGGATAGTCCCAGTGTCGTCATCGACCCAACCTCATTTTCATCATCCCTCTTCGCCATTCAGATCCATAGTCCATTTCTTTTCTATTTATATGTCCATGCAAATCTCCTAGATCATTATCCTATCACTCTTTCATCTCAAATTCACTCTATCACCTTTGGTCACCACCAATTCATCATTGTCACCATCAATCCAGCCCATTTCTCCACCATATCTCCTTAGATCAATATTTTCTTGCATCCTTTCTATTTCTCATGTCTCAAATCTCTTATGCAGTTTTTCATAAGCTTGTTATAGATCTTCATCACCTTTAGATCTGCATTCAAAGATCTCAGATCTACATATCTACTTACTATTCTTGATCCATTTACTTCCAGGTCACAACTAGCCCTTTATCCTAGGTTACCATCGATCCAATCAATTTTTATTAATTTGCATCTATTTTAATTAGATCTATACTTTCCTTACATTTCTTCATTTCTAATTTCGTTTATCTCAGATTTTGCATATTATCCAATTTGTTATCATCGATCTTATCTTATTTTATCAATATGGGGTTGACATCTGCATAAGGAAGTTCATGCTTCTTAGAACTGAATTTTTGGGAAATCCCCTCATCTACCATCTAATCCATTTTCTTTCTAGCTATCTTTATTGTGTAGATCTACCAAGTTTGCGGTAAGGAGTCCATTTTGCACCCGTCGACATCATCATCTTATCCCAAGGTACCTTAAACCCTTGTATGTTTTTAGTTGCTTGATTTTATTTATTACTAGTTCACCAATCTGAGTAGGAAAGAGGAAATCTTGTCCAAAAGTCACTCCTTGCATTTTTTATTGTGAGGATCGCTTGAGTGGTTCTCTTAAAGATGTTTTCCATAAGCTTTTAAAGTAGGTACTCATCCATAATATGATTATACCATGTTTTAAGATGAAATTAGGGATTCAACTCCATGCTCATGGGAAAATCCACGAGTCCATATATTCGATCAATTATCACTACCTTTAGGAGTTGTGAGGTTTGTAAATTCTAATTTTGACACATCTAAAACTCTTACAAATGTCAATAAACAATCCAAAAGGCCTCAAAAGATAAACAATGACTATATTATTTCCAAAATAGACATCGATTGTAGAATTTAAACCCTAAAAGATTTAGGATGACCGTTGAAATCCTGAAAAATATCTATATAATGACCATATTAGATTATAAAAACTATCTCTTAAACCGTGACTCATGAAGTTGTGAGACTAGTTTCATAAGGTGTAGAGTGACCTTGATTTCTTATATTTACTAAAATAAATGTATACCTCCCAAATGTACATAAAAATATTGCAAACATGAATGTGCTCACTTTATAACGCAAACGTGTTATAGTGAAATCACATTTAATCTTCTATGGATTTGAAATTTCCAATATGTGGGTTTGGATTTGTCTAGGATATCCAAACCTAAGGTTTAGACTATGTAATCCATGAATAAATCCGCGTTTTACCAAAAAACATCAAAATATCATGTGTACATCCCAATATCTCATGTGTTATAACATAATATTCCAAAAAAGTATACTACGATCAAGCTCTATTTTATCTTTGTGATGATATACTTATTTCTAAAATTTGATTAGTTTACGAATTTCATCCTCAATTTCTTTTACTAGTTCCTTCTTTTCTTGCTAAAACATATGCATACATTTTTGTATACAATTCATGATTTTTAATCCAAATTTCCAAAAAAGGCTTCATCTAAACTTCATTCTACACGTGTTAAAAACACAAAATCGACTATTTTTCTCAAAGTTATGGGGGTGTACACACAAATATTAAATTTTTAGGTTGTGTACATTTTGAAAATTAGTATAAAATTATATATTCATCCAAAAATTATGAGAAATTAGTGGGACCTCATATATGGTCTTAGCTAACTTTCTACTAAATGGATTTGAAATAAATTTATGGAACTCAAAAATGGGGGTGACACACTACATTTGACCTTCTTAATATCCACCATTTTCAAAAAAATAGTAGTTTAGAAACTAGATTATGAGCACTATGTTTCTTATTCTTATCACATTGTCAAATTTTGAGCATATCCATTCCAAATTATTAGATGAAGTTTAGGTTTTGCTAATTTAAGGAAAAATGTGGTCACGTTTGACCCCCTTTAGTCCCCCATTTCCATGCACTTACCCCATAGTGATATATTAACAACTTCTAAGATTTAAATGCATGAAATCCATAGAAAAACTCATCCTAATAGGATGTAACCCTTAGTTCTCATGTTTCTCCTCCCTGTGCAAAACTATATGGTTTGGTTGGCTTGTGATATCATGTCCTAGCCGACTTGTACAATTTTGAACCAAAATATCCTCTACCTAATCTTTCAATTCCATATTATTTTTTGGGTCATTTAATCTCTTTGGGTTAGTGTTGTTATAATATTTTACCTTATCAACCCTATATAATCTAGTTGACACTTGCTCGTTTGAATAGCTAGAAATCATATAGAACTACATTGACATAATCTTTTAAGACTCACAAAAGACACATAAGGCTACCTAAATCCCACCAAATTTCATGCATATTCATTAGGAAATAAATCACTATAATTTTGAAGCATCATACTAGGTCAAGGAATAAAATTATCTCAATCATAAGCACTCAAACATCCCCATTCCAAGTATTAACAAGAGACAAAATAAACTTAAGCATTGTCACGGAGTTTTGAATTTCCAAATCTAGTTTTATTAATATATAAATCACATGCTTAAGTGGAAAATGACATGTGGTTTAAGCCCTCTTCGAGAGAATTTATGACATCGATAGTGCAAGGATTTCACTTTAACCCAACTAATGTTTATTTTGCAATCTTTCCAGCCCATGGTTAGGGTTTGAGACCTCAATTAGAATATTCAAGGGGATTTGCATCATGAGTGATAATTATCATTTGAAAGTGATATAAAATTCTAGGTAGGTGAAAAACTCAAGAAGTTACAATGCTAGATTCTGATAAGGTCAAAAAACCGTACAATAGGGTCAAAACTATATGGACAATCTGACAGAGTTATACAATCCTCCATTAGGAATTTTCCAATCACAGTTCCTATAACAAAGCATTACCAAGTTCATATCTCCCATTTTTAACACTATGAAAACACATAAATTACTATATTCATATGTAATTATCTAAGTGCACTCATTCCTTATGCTTTAAAGTTCAGATCTTACTTTGTACATTAGTTGCGAGAATTAATACTTTTTTTATATTACATAATTAATGTTGGAAGTTAACTAATCAAAATAACCTCCTTTATCTCCCCTTTACATCCTTTTAGCATACTTAACCCACTAAATCTAGATGCTAAATCTAATAAGGGTGTAAAATTTTTGGTGAACCATAATTGTGTCTTGATTTTTGCATCACATAGTTACCTCAAGGTTCCTTTCTTATATCTTGTTGTATGATTATTATTTTAGGCATGCCTATTCTATTTTTGGTGGCGTAATGGATTCCTCCCATGATCATACAATCTCATTCCTTGAATATCTAAATCACAACCCATTATGTAAGAAGGAAATCATTAACCTCCTTCACTCTTGCATTCATCCCAACACATCTCCTAAGTATGTAATCTGAAGTATTGCTAGGGGATTTCTCTCTCGAGGAGCCCATATCTTTCACTTTCAATTGTCCTAACATGGTTCCTAGTTCTCAACCTTATTATACTATTGATATACTTTCTAATGCTTCTTTCACTATTAACGATGTTCCATTCAAGGGTAAGGATCCAATAATCACCTTGACACCCAATCACATGAGCTTCTCAACGATGATGAATAACATATTACACATTTCTTACGGAGAATCCTGCTAATATTTATATTATCCTATATGCTACAAGATATCAACTTAAGCATGCTTCATTATCTCATATAGAGATATATATTATTTCTATATCTATGGTGCATACATCCTTGGCGGAGCCTAATATTTCAATGCACAATGTCCTTATGCCTATTCTTACAACCACTATTGTTACTACACATCTTATATGCAATCATAATGGTTCACACACTTCTTCATCTATCACATAAGCTCGTGAAACCCTTGATCATATACTAGAAGCTCAAATATTTACATTTATAATTATTGGTGTATATGACTTGTTTCGTCTTTATTCAACATTTTGTCCACCATATATGGTTTATCATCTAATTAGTGATATCATAGGTCATTAGGGTTAGTTAGGGTTGTGTCCATGTGTCATGTACATGAGTTACATGGAACTCTTATATGCACCTCTTATTTTTGATCTATGAGAATGATAGACCTTGTTTCTTTCTACTTGTTTTATGTTGTGATTCGATTCCTTGCTGATTACATAAAGCATTCTCATCACCATTGGAAGTACAACCCTCTGCCCATGTGTACGAGGTTTCATATTTTCCTCACAAAAATCCAATACGGTATCGAGCGAGGTTTAATTTTTAAGGTAAGGGAGGTTTTTATTATTGTTAGGTCTTTACTTTTAAATTAGGATTTAATAATATATTTTAAAGGGTGATTAATTTAACTAAGTAATTTAATTCAATTAGACATCTAATTTTTTTCTTTGAAGCCTTAATAAATTTAGATTAGTAGTAAAAAAATTCGTTCGATAAACATAATAATCATCTCTTTTTGTCCTTTTTAATCTCTAATTTATACTAAATGGGAAAATATAAAGTTTGTTTTATAGTGTTATTAGATGATTTTTTCTATTGATCATTTTTTGGAAGTGTGTAACCCACCTTTAGCATTTTTTTGCTTCCGGAGCATTTTCAATGTCTTGGAGGTCCCCAAGACTCATCTTGAGACCATTTTGTGCATTTTTATAGCCTTTATTATATCTTGCATAGTAGTGAGGATGTACACCATAGTATTGTAGAAAGGGGGTTTCTACTGTGACGTGAGACACTTTTTCTCACAACAGAAATTTCTTTTGCCCCTTCTCTTATTTTTTTATCTCATTGTTCTTGTTGATGGTGCAAAATTCTGATCAACAAAACTTGATTGTGGTCTCCACTCTTGCACGTTATTATGTTGATTGTAAGGTGAGTGACCAAATATTTCATGACACACATTCACACTGATTGTATTCAACACACTAAACTACAAAGTGTCAAAATAAGGGGGTTATAATATTTTCTTGAGTGGTTATGGTTGTGTTTATTGTTTTTATTTTTGCATTCATTTTTCTCTCTTCACGTTATTTCGCATCACCATAGGAGATGAGATTGAACCTAATGAGGAGCCTGAAAAATCTAAGTGGTTGAACCAAAGTGATGAAGCATTAGGACTTCTTTGTATTTCTGTTTCTCCTGACTTGCTCTTCCACATTGAGCCACTCAAAACACATAATACTGCATGGAAAATGTTAGATAGTATGTTTGGACAACAAGATTACATGAGAGCGCGTGATTTGGAAAAAATAACTACTATAATTATATCCTAGTGACTTTGAAAACCCGTAGGCATTCTTATCAAATTTATTCCACACTAGATTGTTGTTAAAGGAATTTAAAGTGGTGAATAAATATTCCCAGTTTATTTTTTCGATTCTTTCTAAGTTAGGTCCCGAATACTCTGTCTTTGTGTCAAATTTTCATGCTAAAAATTCGCTATGGGTAGTACTTGGAATATTCTCTCATTTGATAGTTTTTCATCCCAACTCATTCGAGAATAGGAAAAAATCATTCAAATGGGAACTCTCAAGTATAAGTCACATGCCCTTGTAGCAAGTACTAGGTAAGGGAAAGAAGACTCGAAAAGAAGAAAGAGAAAAATTACTAACCCAAGAAGAATCAAGCAATCAAACCCAAACCAAATCTAACATGAAAGCTTCAACTTCTGAGCCTAAAGTAAAGAAGGAAAATTGTAAGTGTTCTTATTGCAAGAAGACTGGTCATGAAATACATCAATGTATGAGAAAAAAATTGATCACCTAGCTGATTTACTTGAGAAAAATCATATAGGTGTTCCTAATTTTATCAAACAAAATGCTCTAAATGTTGGATCTTCCATTGCAAAAGAGTCTAAATATGATAAGTAGAAAGAAAAGGCCCTTTTATTTAGACTTTCTCCTTCATCGACATGGATTATAGATTCCGATGCCCCATACCACATGGTTTCTTCACATCTTGAATTATCCAACATCAAACTATGTGGCATGTCCTAAATCGTGTTGGGTGATGACACAAAAGTGTTAGTTTTTGGTAATGAATTAATAAAGATGGATGGGGGATTATTTAAGTAAGTATTGAGTGTTCCTAATATCTTTCCCAATATCCTATCGGTTTACCAAATCACTCACCTTAGTGAAGGAATGCTAGTGGAATTTGGTCCTAACTCAGTGATTATTCGTGAGCTTCACTCTCACACTACGTGGCTTGAGGGAAAGGAAGATCAATGTTCACGGTTGTATACCTTCTCCCACTTTACTTCTGATTTGATTCCCACTTCCTTGCTCACTCATGTAGATGAGGTTAGTAAGCTATGACATGAGCATTTTGGACATCTTAAATTTTGTTACCTTGAACAATTGATCCGAAATGGTCAACGGGGTACCTTGCGTTAGATTTTCTAAGGGTCTTTGTGAGGTTGTGCCCTTGGGAAGCACCCTAAAAAGAATTGAAAAATGAAAATCCTGGAGAGATACTCTTCTTTCGGATCTTGTTCATAGTAACATTTCTATCCCTTTTATGTATCCTTTGTTTACTAGAGCTCTATATATAGTTAGCTTCATTAATGAATTTTTGTGTTATACTTGGGTATATTTTCTTAATATTAAGTCTAAAGTTTTTGATCACTTTCGAGAATTTAAGGCTCTTCTTTGAGAAATAAGTTGAAAGTTCTATCGAGGTTCTTCTACCGGATAATGGAGGTGAGTATGTGAGAAATAGGTTCAAGGATTTTGTACCTCTTAAGGGATTGCTTTGTAGCGTATATTTGCTTATATCCCTTTGCTAAATAGAGTTGCAGAAAGAGAGAACCAAACACTTATGGAGGTGACCACTTGTATGGTTCACTCGATGTCCCTTCCTCCACAGTATTGGGTTGAAGCGGTGAATTGTATGCTTACTACATTTAGAATCGCGTTCCATACAAGTCAGTAAGAGGTATGAAACCCTTTGAGGCCGGGTTTGGATGCAAGTCGATGTTGAGTACTTTTGAGTCTTAGGATTCAAAACGAAGGATATTACCTAGATTCCCAAAAATAAATGTAAGGCTTTAGAACCACAGTCCAAACCTTGTATCTTTGTAGGGTATCTTGATGGTGTGAAGGGATATAAATTGTTGAACCCTACTACTCATGAGATTTATATCAAGAGAAGTGTGAAATTCGATGAGTCATCTTTGAATTCTACTTCTCCAACTTCTGAGGTCCTTATGCTCTCTGATTCTGAATCTAACTCTTTAGATGATATTTTTGTTGAGCATGCTCCTCCTTTTCTTGATCCTTATGTGCATCCTCAACCTCATGCTTTAAATTCTTTTGATTCTGATGGTAGTATTGATTAGGACCTTGTCCCTTCTCACTCGAGTGAATAATCTTCTAACTCTGAGCCTAATCCTCCTAGTCCTCGTTGGGCTAGGAAATTATTTTAGAGTGATGGAGAGTGGATGGGAGATACTTTGGACAAGAGATGGAATCACTCGAGTTTTTGGAAATAACTCTTTCTTCGCCTCCGCTTCTGACCCTCAGTATTTCTGGGAGGCTTCTGGTATTCTTAAGTGGGATTATTCCATGGATGAGGAGCATTCTCACTTATGATGAACAATACTTGGGATCTCACCCTCTTTTGAAAGGAAGAAAATATTTTGGTGTAAGTGGGTGTTCCAAAAAAAGTATGACGATGATGGAGATGTTGATAAGTTTAAATCACGACTAGTAGATAAGGGTTTCTCCAGGAAGCTAGGGTTGATTACACAAATTTTTTTGTTCCAGTTGCAAAGACGACTTCTATTTGACTAACCATTTCCATCGTTGTTGTAAATATATGGGAAGTCCATCAATGGATGTTAATAATGCTTTCCTTCATAGGGACCTAGAGGAAGAGATATATATGGAAAAACCTCCGAGTTATGTCCATGATCCCTCCCTCCTTTATAACTTAAAGAAGTATCTTTACGACCTTAAACAAGCCCCTCAAGCTTGGTATGCCAAGATGGACTCTTTTTACTTCCATCGGGGTTCACTATGTGTCACTTTGACCAAAATGTTTACATTCAGCGGAAGGATGACTCCATACTCATCCTTGTTTTATATGTTGATGAATTGTTGATAATGGGAAGTTATTCCTCTATCATCGATTCTATGAAGATTTTCTTATCCAACATGTTTTCTATGTCTAACTTAGAATTGATTTATTACTTTCTTGCTCGGTTTCATATGTCTAATTGTAAGCCTTCTCCAACTCCTTTCCTTTTTAGGGTTAAGTTGGTTTTCGATTTTTTACTTTACTCCCTTGGTTGATGATACCCTTTATCGATAGTTGGTGGGGAGCTTCATTTAAATTACTCTCACTCATTTGGATCTATTGTATGCCATTAGGGATCGTGTCTAGATTCATGCAGGAGCCTCAAGAGTCACATTGGAAAGAAGAGAATCTGATCCTTCATTATTTTGTGGCACTTATATGGATGGCATTCACTATCTAGGAGGAGTAGATATTGAATTGGTTGGATATACTAAATTTGATTGGTTTGGTGATCTTAATCATCGAAATGTACATCAGGATACCATTTTTCTCTTGGTTTAGATCCTGTTAGTTGGTATAGTAATAAGTAGAATGTATTTGTGATATCTCCTATAGAGGCAGTACAAAGGATCGAGTTAACATTGCCACGAAAAGTTGTTTGGTTGCATGGTATCTTGACAGAGTTTGGTATTCAATATCTAAGGCCTACTATTATCTACTATGACAACATGAGCACCATCTCGATTTACTAAAATATAGTTCAACATCATCGGATAAAGAACATTGAGATCCATATGCATTTTATTCGAGAGTTGATTCAAACTGACATCATCGACTTGCAATATTGTCACACTTTTGATATGGTTGCAAACATTTTCACCATACCCTTCACCGATGATAAGTTTATTCATTTGTGGTCTCTTCTTGGGGTGAGGTATACCACAACCACCCATGTTCTTTAGGATTTCTATTCCTCTTCTCTTCTTCTTCTTTTCCGAGAGATATGTTGTTTATACATGGGCACCTCATCGGGCCTTTAGTTGTCAAAATCAATTTGATAGATATTTCTTAGGTTGTTAAGGGAGTCTTTTATAAATTGTAAGTAAATGTATTTTCCATAGGATTTTTTTCTCCATTACTTGAGATCCTTATTATACATGGGTACCTTATCGGACTAGTTTTTAGGACCCATTTTTCTCCTCTTCTTATTTTCTAGAAAGATTGTTGTTTGTACATGGGTACCTTATCAAGCCTTTAGTTTCCTAGCCCCATTGACACATCTTTCTTAGTTTTATATAGGAATTATCTTTCATTCGACTTTTGATGACCTCTACTTTAGCTTTGATGAAGGGGCTGTTGGTGTATATGAATTGTTATTTGTTTTTTCTTCATTCGACGTCTTGTCTTACCACATATGGTTAGTCATATCACTTAGTGAGATCATAGGTCATTAGGGTTAGTTAGGGTTGTATCCATGTGTCATGCACAAGAGTTACACAACACTCCTATATGTACCTCTTATTTTTATCTATGAGAATGTTAGACCTTGTTTCTTTCTACTTGATTTTTCTTTGTGATTTAATTCCTTTTTGATTACATGAAGCATTCTCATCACCATTGGAAGTGCAACCTCTTCGATGTGCACGAGGTTCCGTATTGATCCACATAGAACAATTTGATAATAAAAAGGTGCATCCACTTCTCCTTATGCTATAGATTCTACTCGGTTGCTTCATAATCCACTTTCACCCAAAGTGACTCCTAATCCTTTTCCTATTATTTTTGTTGATCTTAAACTCCCTATATATGGTGGAAAAGTGGATCCCATAAAGCATCTTTGATCAGTTCATGTGGCTTGTTTTGACTATGCCTCTCATGACATATTACTCACCAAACACTTCCTAGAAGTATTAAAGACTTTGCATTGTAATCATTCTATGATCTCCTCACATACTCTGTATGCTCTTTTACTGATTTGAAAAATCAATTTTTTACATAAGTCTCTATCAACATTGGGGACAAGGTCTCTTACACAAATTATCTAAAATGTGAAAAGGATCTAATGAACCTAAATAATTATGTCTTACGATATAAGACCATGATTACTAAGATGAGAAATATCTTGGATGACAATGAATTACAAGATATTTTCACACAAAGCTTACTTCCTCCTTTGTAATAATTGGTCATATTTGATCAATGTTAATCATGTTTTACCATCTATGTCACACACTCAAAGAGTGTGAATCTAAGTTTTTACATATGAACAAAATCAAGTACATTGCTAGTACTCCTAATACATATAATGCTAAATTTCCAAGAAAATCCACATTTAAAGGAAAGACTAATGATGTTAAGGATACTTCTAAGGACAACATCAGTGTTATTTCTCAACTTAATAAGATATAATCACAACCCACATGACTATATATTACCTTCTTACCTTGAGCTTGACACATTTTATTGAAAAATTTCTTGAGCGTAGTATTATTCTCTCCCTCCACCATTTGAGGTTGATATGAGAAATCCTCAAAGTAAGAGTTTCAATGCCAATGATTACTGCAATTATCATAGATGTATTGGTCACCTCACCGATACACACATAAAATTCATCATTTCATTCAATATCTTATTAAATCCAATGTCATTGAATGGGATGAGCCCACTAAATCTTTTAAGTCAACCAACTATGAGACCAAGTGAAAATATTCAATGATTCACTTCCTAACCATAACAATAAAAATATACTCCAGAAGTGTATAATAATTATCATATAGTGCCATAACTACGACCTATGATCACCCTTTGGATGCAATGATTTACATTGTAACTAAAACATCATCTTCTCCACTAATTTTCACTTTCAATGTCTTTAACATAGATGACACACTTATTTCTGATACTTTATCTATTCTTGTCTCTATTAATCAAGTAGTTATACACAATATTTTAATTCATCCACATGAAAAGGATAATGTATGATCCCTCATGATAATTTAATATCTTATAATTTCTAAAAAATATTGCATTCGATTCTAATCCTCGATATCAAAGCATTACTCTCCATATTACTATCAATTTTATTACTATATAGGTTTCATTCTTGGTTTTCACTACTATTAGCTCTAATGCATTACATTTAGGTCTCTCTTGAATACGTTATCTTAGGGATATTCCATTAGTTATTAAACAATGTGTTAAGATTATTTATAATCAATAGGTTTTCAAAATTTGAGGTGTTACCTTTGAGGCTCCTTCTCCTATCTTGTGTAGTCCTTATACAACTTATATCCCTATTCCTACCGTAACTAAGGATAGGCCTTTAGCTTCACACATTTCTCTCATGTCTCTATCCCTCCTAGGTCTCCTGATAGGCCTTTAATTGCACACATTTCCTCTCGTTGCTTTATTCCCCTTAGGGCTCTAGATCAGACTTGGGTTAAACACACTATTATTATGTATCTCACTCTCATATGGTCCCACTTTAGTCACCTAGTGCACATGTTATCTATACCGTTTCTCCAAAAATTTCTTATACACATGATATATATATATATAGTACTATATATATATATATAGAGTACTCACTCTTATATTCCTTCGTGCATGTATTGTACTTCACACACTACTCATGAATCTACTTCACATAGTCTATCTCTCATGGATTTTTTGGGATACATGACTACTAATGTACCACTTGCACTCAATTCACATTATTTGGCACAACTAAGGCCCACACCTCCATCTTCTTCAATAATTTCTCCACCTCTTCAAGATATTATCATTTGGTAGATTAATTCTACCCCTCTCCTTGTACATAGATAAACATTCAAAAATAAAAAAATTCACATATTTATAAAAATATAAAATCAAGAGTTGTACACTTAGCTTACATTATTAGAAATTTACATTAAATATGTTTTTTTCTCAAAATTTTTATAGATAAATATCTATTTACTCTTTATACACATGCATTCACATGGTATATTGAGATTTATATAAGACATACATATCTTTGTTACATGATGATAGGTGCTAGTTGGACTTTTACCCATACATTATATATGTCTAGGGGCATATATTATACACTACACATAGGTTTTATTATTTCATTATAGCTCCTTTCTACTTATTAATTATGCTTGATTACATATATTTCATGCATCTTATCTTTTGAGATAAAAGGACTAAAACATGTGTCTTGTGCGGTATTGACCACGTATTGACACCTCTTGCTTCAAATGTTTCTATCTATACTAGTTTATCATATGATGTCACTTTTATTTCATATACATGCTTGCTAGTTGTGTGTGTTACTACTTGCTTATTTCATTGATTATGACCTAGAAGTGCATTTATTATTTTGTGACACTATAGGTGTCTTATGTTTGGGGCTCTATGTCTATCTTGTGTGACATTGTTTATTATGTTTATAGTCCTAAAAGACTTGATTATCTTATGACACCATGGGTGTCCCACGTTTATAACTCTACACCTTTTGTGAGACACCATTTGCATGCTATTAACTTCTGATTTTACTATTTATACACTTATTTTCTTATACATGTGTTATTACTAATGTTGTTATTATTACTATTTTTTCTATTGTTTGAATTTTTGTGTGCCATGGTTTCCACCATGCGCTACCCCTTTACATCTACATGTTATTCATGTTGGCTACCTCTTCAACATTATACACTTTTTTACAACTCCTTAGACATACAATGCATTGATACACATATTTTATTTTGAGTTGTGCACTCAAATGCTTTATCACATGCACCTCAAAATAAGGTCCATTCATTTGGGTATATTCGACACCTATAGAAGACATGGTGGACTTCTTGTATCATACACATGTATATATCTAGGTATCGGTACTTAGAAACAACATCAAATATATAAATCCAAAAAATCATGTATAGGTTAAAAAAATGTAGAACTTGGTCAAGTCTGTATCTAGATGGTTTTGACCTTTTCATATAGTTTTTTCTAGGGGTAGTTACATTAACCTTCTTAGCAATTTCAAAATTTTAACTACAGGTGCAGTTTCTTAACATAATTTCAGATACATTGCACTTAATTTAAATCGATTATAAGGGGCATTAAGTACTTCACTCAACCACAAAACTTAGTTTTAGTTACATTTTCAAGGATCTTGGGGATATGAGTCTCCTTTCTTCACCTACATTTCATCACATTACAATTTCTATTTGGTTTTTATTCGTTGTGTGGCACATGAAGGGCATGGGGGAACTTGTTCTATTTTCTACTATATATGTCCTTATTTATAGAATCAAGACAAGATCCATCTGCAAAGGTGTGGTCTATGGGGTTATAAAAGTTATCAAAGTGGATAATTTATTCAAAGAAATTCCTTTCTTTCCTATTACATTCAAAGTGAAATATATTAGATTTGTTGAATGAATTTGATACATGGTATTCTTCCTTCACAGGATTATTTGGTATCTCAATACTATCTCTCTCTTCTCCATTCTATTTTGGTTTTCATGCACCTAAAACTATATTTTCTCCTTGGAAAAATTGGGGATTGATCACCCCTAATCCTTTAGCAAGCTCAAAATATCAAATCTTTTAGTGTAATAAAATAATGAGAACTTATTCATATGTAAAATAAACATGTGTAATCCTTCCATTTTTTGCATCTATTTCATTTTATGCAAATGTAAAATTTACATATTACACTTTACATTTGAGTTAAAGTTCATTATTTACTATGGAAATTGACTACACTGTATGTTTAATGTTTCATCATGGAGTATGCTAATACCAACACAATAAGAGCCCGTAAAATAAACTCTGAGTGAAGACAAAGTGTGTCTACATACTCATATATATATATTTTTAAGCATATAATTTTCATTTCATACTTAAGGGGGGATGTAAACACTCAAAAATAGTAATTTACTCTTTGACACTACTGGTTTTGACAATGCACTCTTGCTAAGATGACCACAACCTTTTTATCCCCTCTAAGTACATACCAAGGCATCTTTTCTAATGTGCTTAGTCTTACACATTGATATGTTGATTTTTTAAAATAATTAAATGCTTAAAATCCATAGGGAAACTTAACTTAACAGGATGTAACCCTCATTTATCATTTTTCTTGTCATTGTGAAAAACTGAATGGTTTGTTCAACTTGTGACATCCATCCTAGAACACTTGTACTATTTTGAACCAACATATCCTCCATGTGATATTTTAATTCAATATTATTTTTTTGGGTAATTTACTCCCTCTAGGTCATCCTTTTCATGCTACTTTTCCTTTAGAAACATATATAAACAAGTTAACACTACCTCATTTAGACACCTAGAAATCATATGACACTAAATTAACATAATCTCTTGAAAAAATCACAAAAGGCACCCAAATCTCCATAGATCACACCAATTCTCGTGCATATTCATTAGGGAAGAAATAACTATAGGTATGATACATCATACCATGTCAAGGAATCATATTATCTCATTTTCATGAACTCAAACATCCCCACTCCAAGTATTAGAAGGAGAAAAACTCAATTCAAGCATTTTCAAGGATTTCTCAATTGCAAAATCTATTCAAATTCATTTAAATATCATATGCTAGGTGGAGAATTATGTTTGGTTTGAGGCCTCTTTGAAGTAGTGTTCATGTCGGCGGTGCAAGGATTACACTTCAACCCAAATAATGTTTGTTTGTAGGGTCTGCCACCCATGAATAGGGTTTGAAACCTCATTCCATTTATTTATGGGGATTTTAAACATGAGAAAATATTAGGGTTTGACAACAATAGACATTTTTAGGCAGGTGAAAACCTCAAGAAGTTATAGAGATAGATTCATAGTATGTCTAAAATCGTATAATAGGGTCAAAACCGTAAAGATTACCTTAAAAGAGTTGCACATTCCTGCACCAGGAAATTTTCTAGTCATATTTCTAAGAATAAATAGTTTTTAGGTTCATATCTCCTAGTTACAACACTCTATACACCTATAACTTCCTATACCCATATGTAATCATCTAACTTGCACTCATCCCCTTGTGTTTTCAAGTTCATATCTTACTTTGTACATTTATTACAAGAATTAATGCATTATTATGATATTGCATGATTATGTTAAAAGTTAATTAATCAAAATAACCTCATGTAGCTCCCCTTTGCATATTTTTCAGTGTACTTAACTCAATAAATATAGATGTTAAATATAATAATGGTGTAAATAGTTTCCATATATTCTTTCAATTAAACTCCAACATGTGGAGAAAATAGTGTAGTTTCTCATTGATGAAATTTCCAAATGCTGACTCCTTGGGCCATCGATGTCAAAAACATGGAATGAATTGGTTTTATCATGCATGACAAGGTTTTAAAATCTTGGGCTTCATAACTCTCTTCTCTACCAAGTCTGAACACATATCTTGCATTGATGAAATTGTTGTCTGCATTATTTTATATTTTGATTTCCCTAACTCCTTAAGTCACTCATCATGGAAAATTTTCATCCACCAGTGCCATTGAATATCACAAACCTTAATACTATAATATATATAAATATTACCTCACTGATCTGTGACATGTGGCATAAATCAATTTATATGCTAACTACAATGTTTTAAAATTTGGATCTCAACCTCTCCAAAGATTGAAGATGGAAGACATGTTTCTTTCATCTGTAGTACTATAGAATCTTTCATGATTTTAAAACTTTTAACTCTCACTAAGCCTTCCTACAATGCTAATGGTTGACACTTGTCTTGAATTGGTGAAACATCAATCCATCACAAAGTTTGATCGTTATGTTAAATTTTATGTATTTGATTCAAATACAAAATGAAAAATTTAGCCATCAAGTGGGCACATTAAAATAGTTTATCTCTAGAAACCAGTAATCTTCTAGGTTTTCATCTTGTTTCACCTTGCACACACACTTAACACATTCAACATGAAGGAAATGTAAATAATAAGAGATATAAAAGATGTCATAGAAAAAAAAAGTATATGTAATATAAGGGGTATTTAATAATAGGAGTGGTGTATTGGGAGGAGGTATTAATAATAGAATATTGAAAATTAGAACTTGAAATAGGGGTATTATTTATTATCCTACAAATGAATGTTATATGCCAAAAGTTTACTTAGTGAATCCCCATGGTAAAATCCTTCATACTATGTTGTGTAGGAAGGAAAACTATAATTTAAAATACGTTCCCTACTATGAATTTTTATGAACTTATGTGAAATGTGATTCACTTCCCTGCAAAAATAAAAAATAACAAGTTTTTATTCTAATCTGGGTCATACCGTCCACAATTCATAGCCACCTTGATATCCTCTTTGTGCATTATATCCTCATTGTCTCTACAAAACACCTCATCCATTTTTCTTATTCTGATATCCTCTATATGGGCCTATAATGGAGATTAGATTCCATTATGGATAGTCATATAGAGAGGGAGGGGTCTAACCGACCATGTTTTACAGAGAAGTTTGAGTCCAAGTTTCAAGACGTTACGGTGAGGCAAGATCCCATCCTACTAGAGATGTAATTACCACATCTTGTACAAGATATTGAAGTTGTAGAAAGGTTTGGGATTGAATTCAAAAGTGGCAAATTTTTGTTCCCCCATATTTAGGTATACACATAGATATTATATGCTCACTTCCCTAAGGTATTTAGGATAAATGAAAAATATGTCACATTAAGTGTTAGTACATTTGTATCACAAAAGGCCACATAAAGTATGTTTTTGTAAAATTGGATATTTTAAATTAGTCGGGGATAGAAACCTTACCTTTAGTATTATTAAATCGGTTTATGAGATTGTAATCCTTTCTTGTATTTTTAGCCTTACTAGTAGAGGTAGAATGGATCATTTTTTCATTTGTTCCCCTGTTAGGGTTGGAATTGAACATCTAAAGATTTACCTTGTCGACTTGTAATTATTGCTACCTTATGTGTCTTTATACCTTGAATTAAAATCCTAAAAATAACCAAATATTTGTGTTGACCCACCTTACCATTAGTTGAAAAGGATGTGGAAAGATCGAATGTGGATATAAGACCCCCCTCCCTTCTAGTGCTAATATGAATAATTTTGAGTACATACAAACTATGAATCAATTAAGCTATATTACCAGTGGGTCCTAGAATTTCTATAAATATAGCATTGTAAATATATGAAAACTTGACATAAACTAGAACTCTATTAGTGATTCGTTGTATTGAATTTGTGATTTTTTTGAATAATGCATGAAAAAATTCCATCAAACTATGTGTAATTGGGGTTCTTTTCCATTGAAAATTTACCAATGTAACTCAGATCCATGGGAACTAATTTAATTATATGAAGATAAAATATTAACACAATATTAATATCTAACTAATCACATGCTTGAGATAAATTCATGAAAGCACTCAAAGATCACGTCTGACAACGTAAATAGGTGTAAGGATTAAAGTTTGTGTGAAACCTAATATATAGAATAACCTTTAAATTAGAAACCATAAAAGGTTAAAATAAATTGTAGGTTATGTATTCAAAATTAAATATTAGGTTCACCAAAATTTATAGATAAAAGTACACAAAGGGTATAATTAATGAATTACATTGAAATATTAATATAGACTAATAAATGGTAGTCTTACTACAATATGAATTAAGTTATATGTTAAGATTTGAAATTTATTAATCACTATATGAATAGTACAACATTGATAAGGCCATAGAAATGGAATGAAATAAAAAGTACAAGGTGTCGGATGATGAAATAGGATGCTCATATGTTGAGTAGAAGTGAATATTTTTATCGAGATTCTCAATGAAAATTTAGAATCAATGACACATGTAGAATAGGTTCAAAAGGTAAAACACATTTGGGAATGACCCTAAATGAGGTAGAATTTATCGAGTTTGAACATGTAAATAGGATATGAACCTATTTAGGAATAACTATATGGCTATTATATGTAGCTTCAACTAGATGTATTCTCCTAGTTTCTCGCATTAGAATGTTTTGATGTAGCTAAATTATCTTCTCATTTAAAAAACCCTATCCTATATTTCCTTAAAGATGAGAAACTTTAAAAAGGGCTATCATTTTGGGTAAATATGGAAATAAAACCCCCCCAATGATTGAGTGTTTATACATAGTAATACATATTATTGACCTTAAACCCACATATTTATCACATAAACCTATGACGATATGAAATAAACAATACAAAAATAAATTCAGTTATAATGAAAACCATTATTTGAATTTGGCACTTGAAAACATGAATTTTGAGCTTTGTATACTTTATATTTCACCTATTTTCTGATCTACGATTTATTTTGGAAGATATAGATCTTTGTTTATAGTTACTCTAAATGATGAGGTATTTTCTAGATAAGTTATATATGGTTTGAATGGGTTACTATGCATTTTACTAAATAGTGTATATAAACCAAGATTCAAAGCGATGAGGCGAACATTTCATTGAATATGTGAACCTATAGGATCAATTCATTTTTCCTTATAATCATATTTGCAAGTATGTATATGAATGTATGGAAATTATTTTGTACTAAACAATGTTTAAGATGTTTTCATTTTGGAAGAAAATGCAAACCTTACTCGCAACATTTCAACAACTTTCCCAATCTAGTTGCTTGGTTCTATGAGTATCCCACCAAGTTTTGTAATCCCCTTTAATTCATGGTTCAATGTGGTCACTCTAATTTCTAAATGAGGCACATGCTCTTGGAATTTTATCAGGAAGATATCTAAGTTCTCGGTAAAAACATATTGTAGAATCTATATTTCAAATTCCTACACCATCCTAATGGGACACATTTCATGTTACCTTCACATACAATCATTCATATCAATACCTTAGTCTCTACTGGTTGAATAGTGAAGCCCTATTGAAGATAACTTTCTCCATTAAGATATGTGAAATCTTGGCATGTCTCGTAAAATCATGTATTCCCCTTATTTTAGACTTAGTGGGTGACCAGATAACATATAAAAAATATTCATCGATGAAAGGTTTCTTATTTTATGAAAATGAAGGAATATCTGCATTATTTTACATAAGTTTCATATCCCTTCTATCTTCCATTTCTTATGGAATGGTCAGTGTACTTAGTTTTTGCTCATTGACCTAATCGTCCACATTAAACCAACCTTATCATTCATACGCATATAGTGACATGGGTTCCTTTGTGATGGTGTAAGGTCTCTAATATGCCATTTTCATAGGGATCATAATGACTTAATCATCCAAGTGACATTCCATATGATTAAAGAGAGTATTAATGGTCATGTTCCCATACCAAGCCCTTATTTTCCAATCAAGAATAGATAATGAGTATTAAATGTATTCATGGAAACTAATTAAAAATACC